>OX421470.1:17119063-17719063 GCA_949126895.1 Eilema caniola
ACCACTGAACCGATCTTGATGAAATTTGGTACAGAGGTGGATAAGAGCTTGAGAACGGACATAGGCTACCTTTTATCACGAGAAAGGGGATTTACGGGGGGAAAATAGGGGATGAAAGTTTGAATGAAAGTTGGTCATTTTTGCAAATATCCTGATGAAATTTGGTACAAAGATGGATTAGAGCTTGGGGACGGACGTAGGCTACCTTTTATCACGAAAAAGGGGGTAGAAGGGGGGGCTATGGCATGAAAGTTTATTTTAAAGTTTGTCATTTTTGAAGCTATTCTGATGACATTTGGTACAGATATAGATTAGATTTTGGGAACGGATATAAGCTACCTTAAAAAGGGGGTAGAAGAGGTCCATAGGGTTAGGGGATAAAAGATTGTCATTTTTGAAGAAGATTTCCTTATGAAATTTGGTTCAGAGATGGTTAGACCTTGGGAACAGACATAGGCTACCTTTTATCGCGAAAGCTCCCCCTCATCCCCCTTTTTCGCGACAAAAGGCAGCTTTTATCCATTACCAAGCTCTTAATTAAGAGTTATAAGTGATTTATAAGCGTCGGTAGCTTAGTGGTTTAAGAGTCGACCTTACGATCGAGAGGTCCCGGGTTCGAATCCTGGCCATTACACTACCGACGTGAACCCACTCCTAGCACAAGCAATTTAGCTTAGTTGGAGGGGTTAAAGGGAATATTAGCAATTTCGATGATTTCGGTTGCTTATATTCTTTAAAAAAAAACAAATACATATTGTAATAGTCGCTCGGAAAAACCACAGCAGGGACTTCAATCCAGCTTGAGCGTGCGGGGGGTGAAGTTCCTGTCATACCGCACTGTGCGCATTGATTCCGGTCGTAATGTGTGAGAATGAACTCCCTACCTATGGCAAGCGGTCTGATGATAGAATGTAGATGTGATCATCATGTCAAACGATCCTTCGGAATACAAGTCATTGTATACACGGCGAGGCAAAGTCTCTCCTGAGACTGAGAGGTTTCACACCGCCCATAGGTATGGGATTGCAATGATCCTCAGCGTCCGTCTTTGCACTAAATCAAAGGGATCAAGCTGTTATGCCGACGACGCTCCGTCAAAAAGGTGACAGCGGTACTACATGTTGGGCCGAACTTGCACCTTATAAAGAAGGAGACTTTACCCTGCGGTGAAGTGCTGCTTCACCCAGCTTTGTGAGCATTCCCAATTGGGTATTTGACAAATTATGGAAACCTAACTTAAAAGATGTAGAATTTCAATGTATACCTCTTACAATGTAAAACATTTGCTTATTTACTTTGTTAGCTTGAAAAATGCGCGAAAAACGGTTGCTCATGTCAAATTTGGGTGTGACGTCATCAATAAGATATGATATTTACGAGTACAGAGACTCACAACTACAGACGAGTAGTTGCTACAGGACTCGTATTATATTGTTAAAGCTTATTTGTTGAATAGGACACTCATATAATGATCTCAAATGTAAAAATCAGTGGTTATGGTGGAATCAGTGGTAGCACACCAATATCCAAAGTTTACGGTTGTAAAATGTGTTATTCTTATTTTTAGAACCACTTTGATGTAACTAGGTAAGTAAAACTTCAATTTAAACGACGACATTGTAGAATAATAAATATAATTTATTTATTTAAAAAAAAAGAATATTCGCGACCGAAATCACTAATATTCCTTCTAACGCCTCCAACTAAGCTAAATTGCTTGTGCTAGGCGTAGGTTCACGTCGGTAATGTAATGGCCAGTATTCGAACCCGGGAACTATTGATGGCAAGGCCGACTCCTTAACCACTAAGCAACCGCCGCTGCTCATAAAAACCAAACATAACTTTTTATAGACTAATATTAGTATATCCCGTAATCAAATTCTCGTAATCACTATTTCTGGTATCTAGGCATAAATACCTATCTTCGTATGTATTCAAAGTGATCGATATAAATATAATATCTCTTACAACCACCTAATAATATAAAAAAAATATGCACATACAATATGTATAACAGCAAATGGTCCATCATATTGGGTTTACTCTACGAATAATGTATCCTACATTATTCGTAGGGTTTACTAGAAACTTATCGTATCTATATTAAAGGAAAAGGTAATTTAGAAACTTCCCTGATTAGAAACAATTTCAAGTCGTTTATTAGTCTATCTATCGTTTTTGTTAATATATAACGTTGCATTACATTGGGTAGAGATACTTACAGGAAAGTATTGCATTACGACGTTCGGCAGAGCAAAAGTTAATAGTTAAGTAGGTATTAGATGTAAAGAAATTAGCTTTCATTAATGAACGTATATTTAGATAGAAAAATACCGTCCATTTTTTCACAATAGGAATATGAGTTCTTATTATTTGATATTTTTTTAAAGTTTACGTGAAAAAAAAAAACCACTTGTTAACCACTTGTTAACGGAATCTATCGCGATTTATTTGTATACTTAGTTATTATTTACATATAAGCTATCACATCCAATATATTTCAGATTTTTTGTAAAAGTTGTGAAGTACCCTATTTTATAGAAGCCAACTTGACATTGTCTTCCAACTATTTTTTTTTGTTCTATGGCGATCCCAACGATTCCGCCAATGACTCAAACTCCGATACTGGACATCGCTAAACATATCGACATGGTAAGTGGTGTGTTCTGAAACTGTGGTGCTACAATGTACCTATGGAGTTTTGTTTTCGGTGAATGCACAATGATACGTGTCTTAGACGATTGAATTGGACTAAGTTAGTCTTCTCCAATCAGATACTCTGCTATGAGTACATAGTCTCGATTTCAGACGCAAGTTGTTCGCGTCTTATGGGACACTAGCATTTACGTTCACGCGGTCCGAGCAGCTACCATCGACGACGGTTTGGATGCTTCTGCTTCAAATAGAAAACTATTCAATGCAGTAGCATTGAAATCTCTACTGTTTGTTCTCCAATATTCACATCTTCGTCAATTCCCAAAAAAAAAATTAAGTTGGGTCACTTTCGTTCCCACTGTGCGAATTGTATATGACGCCGCCAACTTGCTTAATCAGCCGTCCAATTAACTGCCTAGGTAGTTATCTAACGCCGCCATTCAATTAACGGCCTGAATGATATTCAGCCGTCTCATTTATTACATCATTTAACAACCTGGCTGGCTAATGCTTAGGCCAATCGTAAGATGGGGCACTACCACGAAATAAGATAGAAAATTACATACGTACATACATATACTTACACCTGTAAATCCCCGAGGGGCTAGACAGAGGTGTATTCACAGAAAATTAGTGATAGGTTTCTTGTGATAGCTGCACAATCCGACTTGGTTAGGTTAAGTTAGAAGGCTTCGTGGTTATTTTTTTGAAGTAAAAACTTAAAAAGTGTTAAACTCGCGTCAGGATCTCGTGACCTACTCGCGTCAGGATCACGTGTTAAACTCGCGTCAAGATCACGTGACCTTCGAGCCGTAATCGACGACTTTGTAGGACGACATGACGTCATACAACATTCCTAGCTACAGAGTGTTTCTTTTACTAGGTACGCTAAGAAGCTTCGTAGCTTAGCGGTAAGCGCTTCGACTGTACGTCCTTATGGTTTCAGATAGTACCGGGTTCGAACCTGGGCTTCTTACACTTTTTGTGATTATTTTTTCTTTTTATAATTTATTAATTTCTTCTGATAGAAAATTAGCAGAAAATTAGTGATAAGTTCTATGATTGGCGCTATATTATAGGTATGGTATGGTATGGTATGTTCCGTTCATCTTTTTCTATATACCTATATAACGAAGAAAGAAAGAAAGAAAAAGTTTTCACTTCGGCTGGCACTCCCGGAGTGCACCCCGTCTTTTTTTTATATCCATTAAGAAGTAAGTCATTTTTCTAACTGTTTAATTAAATGGCTGGGCAAGTAGTTAAACGTCATCGATGAAAGCTATTTCTCTAGCCGTTTAACTAAATGGCTGAACACCATTCAGGCCAATGTTTAAAGCAGGATTCAGTGGTTACCGGTTAGGAAAAACTTTATTTTAAATAAAATATTTAAAGGCAGGTCAGAACGTTTTATTGCAACGGTGACAATAGTAAAGTGAAAGTTAATTCTGCTTGTCATCAAGAAACTTAAACCTATTAATAATCGTAGACATCGCTCGCATCCTTGGAGATTGCTCTGCGCAGATTGCTAGGCGTGAACATGCCACCGGCCGTTGAGTGCTAGCAGTCAACAGCCCCTCTAAACAAGTGGCAATTCGCTAGCCGGCGTTTGATGGAATAGAATGACGAATATATGGGATTTGACGTAGGTATATGACAGTCGTTAATGCATGTCAAATACGTTAAATCCCATACATTCGTCATTCTATTCCATCAAACGCCGGCTAGCGAATTGCCACTTATCTAGAGGGGCAGGACTCATCTAGCAAAGGACATTTTTTTTTAAATGCCCGTCGAACGACGCCGGACGCTGTTCTGACATCAGCAACACGCACAATCTGGTCTTGGCCTTTGTGCACAGCAACAATCCGACCCAATTTCCACTTCAAAGACGGTACACTTAGGTACGATCTTCCTTTAGAACCACGAGAAAGTTCAGCTTCAAGGAGTCCTTACACGATCGCCATTTTATACGAAGCTGGAGTTCAGAAATGTACTCCTTATTCCATCTCTCCCAGAAATGTTGTCGAAGCTGCTCGATCCGTTGATGACGGACTAAATGAAGGCGCGAGTGCTCACGAATATCTTTGGCAGGAAGCGACGGCCTAAGCATTAGCCAGCCAGGTTATTAAATGTTGTAATAGACGGACGTTACGGCTATAATTATTTAGATCCAAGCTATTTGCCTAGCCGTTTAATTAAACGGCTGAATACCATTCAGTCCGTTAATTGAATGCCGCCGTTTAGTTAACTGCCTAGGCAGTTAGTTGAACGGCTGATTTAATAACACCTAGGTTCTTAGTTACTAATACACCGGCAAAAGCAAATTACGGTAAATACATATTATTATCGAAACCATCTGATAACAATATATTCAATGTACCCTACTCTACATTATACCTACGTGAGGCTAATCTATGTTTAATATACTAGTAGTAGCAACTATTAGGTAATCTGTGGTAGCAGTTACCATAGGTACCTACCTAATCATTTTCCACCCAATAAGTAAGTAGGTTCCTAACCTACTTACAATACATTTATATCATTCGGATATAAGTTAAGATAAAAGTTCATAAGAATATCGGTAGATAGCTCCCACCAGGAGCCCAAGACGGTCATTTAGAAGAATTTGGAACACTTCAGGCAACGCTCGGTGGCTCAGTGGCCAAAGTCCCGCCTAAGTGATTCACTTTTTTCATTCTTTGAATTTTTAGCATACCTACTTAATTGGTTTGAAATTTCGTTCAATACTTATCTGAATTCGAATTTTGAAGATGAGATATTTAAAACGTCGGTAGCTTAGTGGTTAAGGAGTTGGCCTTACGATCGAGAGGTCCCGGGTTCGAATCCTGGCCATAACACTACCGACGTGAACCCACTTCTAGCACAAGCAATTTAACTTAGTTGGAGGGGTTACAGCCGCTTGTAACCCTAGCAGAAGCAGGCCACGGCGTCGGCGCGCATCAAGGAATGATGCCGCCCCCCCCCCCCCATTCCTAGGAGGGCCAGACCGAGAGTAATGCCGGGGTGCGAGGGATATGTCGCGAGACAACCTCAAATTCGGCCTAGCACAACGACCCACAGACGGCGTGCGGTTTAGTCAGTTCGAGTCCGACATAACCTCCCCCTCCGGCTCCGAAGGGGTGAGGATCCGGGACGCCGTCTGTGGGTCGATGTGCTAGGCCGGCGGAGGTGAGGTTGTCTTTTGACATATCCCTCGCACCCCGGCTGACCCAGGGCCATTCCTCTCGGTCTGGCCCTCTTTGGGAGGGGGGACCACGCGGTCCCCGACTCGGCCTGCTTCTGCTAGGGTGACGAGCGGCTCCACCCGTCACCCTCAGGCCCGCGCTCATGGGGGGCGGAGGTCGGTTTGCGCCCTCCTCGCTTCCAGGATTCACGGTGGCGATCCGGCCAGGAGACTCGCCGCTTCAAAGGATATCGTGCGGTACCCCCTGATGGTCCTGGAGGCCGTCGTCCTCTGCGCCGCGTGGATCAGAGGCAGGAATCTGGCCCCCAGGGTGTCCGCCCATACGGGGCACCCATATAGGGCCATGGACCGCACGACACCCGCGTAGAGTCTCCTGCAGGAGTCCTCTGGGCCCCTCAAGTTGGGCAACAGCCTGCCCAAGGCATTCGCCGTTGCCACCAACTTGGGGCGCAGACTTCGGAAATGTTCTCCGAAGTCCCATCGACCGTCAAGCACCAGCCCCAGGTATTTCAACCGGGGCTTGATGTCGATGGGAGTGCCACCCACTGTAAGGCTGGCTCCCGGGTCTGGCGTGCGCTGAGGGCCATGAAAGAACATGGCCTCGGACTTGTGCAGAGCCACCTCGAGACCCAGCCGCCGGATCCGTTCCACGACTTAAGCAACCGCGGTCGTGGCCCTCAGGGTCGCCTCGCGGTGTGTAGCCCCGCCCACCGTCACCAGCGTGTCGTCCGCGTAACACGTGACGGTGGCACCGTACGCGAAGTCACCGCGAAGCACCCAGTCGTAACCGATGTTCCACAGCAGCGGCCCCAGGACCGATCCCTGTGGAACACCGCACGACATCTCACGCCTACCGACTCCGGTCGAACTCGGGTAGACTACGGCTCTCCCCGTCAGGTACGCCCCGACTATGCGGCGGAGGTAGAGAGGCACATCGTGATACACGAGCGCCTCTCTGATGCAACTCCAGGGCAAGGTGTTAAATGCGTTGGAGATGTCCAAGGACACCGCCAACATCACCTCGCCCCGAGCGACCGCATCCTCCGCCAGAGTCCTCACACGCATGATGGCATCCACAGTGGAACGCCACCGGCGGAACCCGAACTGAGTATTCGCCAGGTCCGGCCCCACTCTAGAGAGATGCTCGACGAGGCGCTTGGCAATGACTCTCTCAAAGAGCTTGCCCACCTCGTCGCGCAGCACTATGGGCTGGTACCCGGACGGCTCGTCCGCCGGGCGCCCCATCTTGCGGATGAGGACCAGTTTCCCCGTCCTCCACATCTTCGGAAACTGGCCCCGCTCCAAACATGCGCTGAGGAACCCTCTCAGTCGGGGTTCGAGACCGTCTTCCCCTAGAGCTAGGACCCACGCGCGGCCTGGAATGCCGTCGGGTCCCGGGGCGGTGTTCTTTTTGGCTCCAAGCCTTCGCACTGCCAGCTCTAGTTCTACCCGAGTGACCTCGGGCACATCGTCGTCAATCACCGCACCGGGCGCCATAGGCGACCGAGGCGGCGGAGCCATCTGCGGCGGAACATGTTCTGCTCGCGCCGGGAACAGGGATTCCACCACTCCTCCGAGCAGAGCCGGCTCGAGCACCTGGGTCAGCGGAGGGGCCCGGGGGCGCAGCTTTTGTCTTACCATAAGGTAAGGCCGCCCCCGGGAGCTCCTGGAGACGCTGGAGCGGGAGCTCAGCTCCCGGTAACAAGCGGCCTTGGACCGCTTGATCTCCGCTCGGAGGGTATTCCTGGCCTCCCTGTATCCCTCGTGAAGCTCCGCCAGTCGGGGCTCCGAGTCTGCGGGACAGCTACGCCTCCTACGGAATCGAGCCCACCGGCGGTGCGTGATCACGCAGGCTTGACGCAGCCTCGCGATCTCCGCATTCCACCAGTAGACCCGACGCCTTGGATTATAGGCTGGAGCCCTAGGCATACCCGCATCGCAGAAACGTGTCATGGCCTCCCGGAACCACGCCGCTTCATCGTCGACATCGACAGGCCTGTCCGGCGCAATGGCCCAGGCCTGTACGATGGCGGCTTCCAGGAGGTCCTCCCGATTCAGTCGCCCCAGCACCCAGCGCGGCTCGCGTTGGGCCGTTGCGACCGGCGCATCCCCCGCGGGAGGGGAGACATCCAACCGAACATATCGGTGGTCCGACAAAGTCTCCACCTCCGCGACGACACGCCAGTCCCGCACGCGAAGTGACAGGGAAACTAACTACCTACCTATACCTACCTACCTTAACCCCTTATTGCATGAATTATGAAGGAGATGATTAAAAAAAAAGTTTTTTCGTTAATCATCTTTATTTCTTATATATAAAAAGTCTGAATAGGAAAAAAAAATATGGTGTACTTATTTTAGAAATTACTACACGAAGCCATATATGGCATCGTATGCATTCTAGTGAAATTATGCTGATCCATATATGGCATCGTATGCATTCTAGTGAAATTATGCTGATCCATATATGGCTTCGTATACATTAATTAAAAAATAAAATTATGATTTATGTAAATGTTTGAAACAATTTCTTTTATCATTATATATATATTACATATAACATAAATTAACTTTACATGTCCCACATTTGGTAAACGAACGGAATTTCGAACAATTCTGACAAATTTGTCGACTTCATTTTGTCCACTCGGGGAAATGGTACTCGTTATCAGAACGTACAGAATATAGTGGTAGATCTTGATGCCTAGATGGAGTTTACATGCTTGGAAGTACCATAGAAGCGAGAAGGGTTCATTGCTGCAAAGAAAAGAAAAAACTACTGAATGCATGCGAAGCCACATATGCCCCATAATGTTGTTGACAAATATGCATACGAAGCCAAATATGGCGATATGAAAAGAAAGCCTGAAAACAAACGAAAAACACGAAAAATGCCAAAAAGATAACTATTTCTTATTAGAGTATATGTCAACATTGTATTTTGAAATTCTAGGGATTTTTACTTACCGTTTTATTGCTATTTTCTCATTTATAAAATTAGCACTATATAATTGCACTCTACCGGTCGGACACGCTGCACATAACCTCCTTTATTTTGATTGATTGCACTTACCATCAACAACAAAAAATACGTCCCGTTAAACAGAGAAATTATGTATACGGAGTCAACGTTGGTTGCGAAAAAACAACATTTTAAGAAATTGAAAAAAAAAAAAAAAACTTTTAAAGCCATATATGGCGTTGTATGCGGTAAGGGGTTAATGTATTTTTGTTAAAATACTGTATTGTTTTTGCTGAATAAGATTCTCTGAAATCTGTAAATGTAAATCTAGATATTTAATAGAGTAATTAGTTTTACATGCTGCCGTGATTATGGTGTGAATTTAGATTTACTTACTTTAACCCTAAGTTTCATAGTAAACGTAGTATGCAATGAAATATTAAAAAGATGATTGATGTTGCACACGTCCATAGGCCACGGTAAACACTTTCCATCAAGTGGGCCGTGTGCTCGTCTGCCACCTATATGGTATAATTTTTTTTTTTAAACTTAGTCATTTTAAATGAAGAGTTATCCATCCCTAGAAAACCTATTTTTATTGTATCGTCTATGGTCATCTATGGTATAAGAGAACGTCTATGACGCCAACCAAAATAATTATCTATCTATGGTCTCAATGGAACACGCGCCGCCATTTTGTTAGGGAATGCGTGCTACAGAAATTATTTCGTTGCATTGTGTCGGCAAATATTGGTAAATACTTCTTTATTAATGTTAAATTTCAAAGTCAATATAAGTTCCTGTCTATATCCTTAATGATATTAATTTTCTTGTAGTTAAGACAATATTTGGCTGATAAATTTACGCCGCCGCGTCTGCATCTCTGGTATTTTATCTCTAACCTCTTGTGTATTATTTTTAGGTAAAAATGTCACGGTATGGTGACTGTAAAGTTTACGTGGGAGATTTGGGCAATAATGCCAGCAAACCTGAACTGGAAGATGCATTCTCATACTACGGACCGTTAAGAAATGTTTGGGTTGCACGAAACCCACCAGGGTTTGCATTTGTTGAGTTTGAAGATCCCCGTGACGCCGAAGATGCGGTAAATGTATTTTTTTTTGTTATAGACCCATATCACTATAAACAACCTGCTTAAGAATGGAATTTGAAGTATACTTACTTTCCACACACATATCTGAACTATATAGTAGGGTGTGTTAATGAACTAATATTATGTGGTTGGTATTTAGAAAATCTATTTTTTGAGGTCAATGAACTATATACTATTTGTTTGTAATTGCCTCTGAAGTACTTAGTCATCTATGCAAAATATTACAACTTGATCCAAGCTGTTGGGCGCCTTCTTCCTTTACCGTATATTTCCTTCCTACAGTCCCAGGTCCTTTAACCGGAGTGAAAAAGTGCTTGCGAAGTCATCCAACTGAGGGCCTACATAATACCATTGTGGATTTCTGTAAAAGTGCTCCCCTTTTTCTTTTCATCAGACAAAGTGAAGTCTCTACTAACATGTCCTATATTAAAACAAAGGACTGATTTTGCGCTACTGTATGTAATAGTTGAGGCTCTAGTGCAAGCTTTTCTGCTAAAGTAAGTTAGGAGTGAAGAGTGTCAAGACAAAAATGTAGGATTAAGTTATTACTATTCTTTGACACTATGAAGATGCAAGGACATAACTTATCAGTCAATAGTCCTCTTGGCTGCAGTGATCAATCTTTGTTCTCTTTCTCTCATCAAGTTTGAATTTAAATATACAAGACTATAAACATGTTCTAAAAAAGATAATTATTTAAGAAGTAGCAATGAGGGCAAAAGACATGTATTGTGTCTGCTTTTCTTAACTTTTAAAGTTAGCTATTAATTGTCACTGCACTCGCTCTCAATCACATGCAATAACCTGAAAATAGAGGCTAAATGAGAATAAAATAGTCTTAATTCAATTCTATACAGTCACCTGCCCAATGTTATCATTGATTCCCGCATAGTAAAACTCAGGGGCCAGCCCATCACTTCCCACAGGTGCTGTGAGAGGTGATTAGACTTTTACCTCTACCGTCTCAACATATCTCTTTATATCTCTTCGACCATTGAAATTACTTGAAGGCGATTATTGAAATTACATGACAAATTTCACCACAAATGCTTAGGCTGTTGGGGCGTGGATCAAGACAAAGTGTCTAAAGTAAAGCAGTCAACTTAGCACAGCCTATGCTTATATGAGAGTAAATAGTAATTAGTGAATTGTGAGTGCTATTCACCTCCTCTACCCTTCTGGAATAACTAAAGGTTCCAAATGATTCTATTTTCACCATCAAATTTTTTTTATTTCTAGACACGCGGTTTAGATGGAAGAACCATCTGTGGACGTCGTGCACGTGTTGAAATGTCTAATGGTGGGCGAGGATTCGGTTCACGAGGTCCGCCACCCCGCTCCCGCTTGCCGCCGCGTCCTTACGACGACCGCTGCTACGACTGCGGCGACCGAGGACATTATGCTCGTGACTGTACACGACGCCGACGTCGCAGGTAACACTTTAACTTTACACGATTGGAGTGCGTATTACCCAATGTAACATTGGTATGGAATCTAGGTAAACAAAAATCAATTTGCATATTGAAATATTGTAGAACAAAGGTGCACTACTAAAGCAGGTGGTGTACATTTGCAAAGATTCTATCCCATTGTATTAGACCCACTTATACCAATGATAACTATGTTATAGGTTATCATTGGCCTGTGCGCCGAGAACGAACTCTTCAGTGTCTGCACTTCTTATTGTCTGCGCTACGTAGCTTTCCCTCCGCGGCGCGTACTCCGATTGAGTTGGCCGCTTCAGTAACTGCATACTACGTAGCTACAGCCTACGTGCACGCTTCACTTGTTGAGAGCTTCATTGAGAGTAATGTTCGTTCAACGCGTCGCAACGCACGTCTAATGTAATCACTGCGTGCTCTCAGTGAGTTACACATTATTATCCCATTTTTGTGCTCAAAGGGGTTCATGCTGTTTCACCTGCGAAATATTTGCTGCCAAAGGTAATGTTAATGATAGGTGGTTCTAGGAAAATAACTTAAAGCTACAAGAGGAAATAAACTGAAATAATTACTATTCTTGACGGTTTTTATCATGATTTTATTGTAACCACAACAGTACCCTTGGTTCGATTACTTTTCAGCAGCTACAGTTACTAGATAACAACAAGTGTCTTGAAATCTAGTTGTAGATATACAAGTTGTTGGTTCATTCAAAATTTAAAATACTCTTATTTAAATATAGATGTTGACTATATATTTATATTAGAGTATTTTAATAGTCTCATAGAACATACTGAGTAGTACTTACCATATGTGGTTTGTCAAATATCACACATAATAATTGGGCCTCAGTTGTTATTTGCACATGTTTATATATAGCAGATTTCATCGAGTATCAGCATCATAAATCAGTTGTGTTCTTTGAATCCAGCACCAATACTTCTCTTGGTTTGACCAACATAGCATAGTCTATTTCATAGACACCTGCATCTTGTAAAAGCCCAACTACCTCTACAAAACACTTGACAGAATGTAAAAAGTGACTCATCTTTGTTGCGGCTTATAGTTAGTTTGATTGAAGTTTGCTTGGAGACTTTTCACCATTCTTTCATTCCTTGGTAAGCCAGTCAGCACAGATCCCGAGAAAGGCCAACCAAAGGCATATGCTCATTAGCTGAACTTTCTCGGGATCTGTGATGTCTTTTGTCTTGCACTGGTTTGCCATGTTCAAGTTCAACGTCCGAGTATTTCGCGTGACCAATTCTGCAATTTCTCTGAACCAGGGGGAAGGATACAGGGGTACAAAAGTAAATCGCGATAAAACCCGTTTAGTAAATTCTATTTCAATGAGTAATTCACGTAAATTTTCGACGCTTAAATGCCACGGTAGCGATTTTCCATCGGGTGGGATTATGACTGGCTGCCACCTATGTGTTTAAAAAAACATACAGGGAACTGTACAATTCTTCCTAGAAATACATTCTATGAAATAATTATTTTATCGTTTTCTCATGTAATGGTTTACTTATATGTACTAACAAGACAAAATTATGCTTTAATGCAAATTAATAAAAACGCAAATTCACAAGCAGTACCTAATCACTACAATCCGTTTATCAAGATAATTACGTAATCAGTTAATCACAGACGTAGGGGCGGGGGAGGCCCGTACGTTGTAGTATATTATATCTCCTTCTGATTTTACGGGGTTTACTGGCATAAGTAAATAAAATTGTTTTAAATATACATATTAATAAAATTAGTATCCAGACATTAGTGCTGTTCAGTCGGCAAAAGTGATACGATTGCACCTTTACGAACACCTTTATGTGAAAAAGTGCGACCTTACCTCCTGTGTCGACTGTACATTGGCATGTTATAATGTAGTTTACAAAAGTATTTAATTAGTACATTATTATCTACGTTCTTAGTGCCAAATATACCTCGACCCAAACTTAATGGCGGCTCGTAAGTTCGTACGAGCGCGGATTCAGGCCAACCCGCGTTTGACTCACCCTCTTTTCTCAAGCGCCATTGACCTGAACCCCGTACTCGTATAAACTTCCAAGCCGCCATTAAGTTTGGCTCGAGGTATAATGTTGAAACTTGAAAGCATAACATTATTATCCTGACACGGTGTAATGCTCGCTTGTGTACTTTCCAGCCGGTCGAGGTCCCGCCGCCGCAGCCGCTCCCGCTCGCCGCGCTCTGGGTCCCGCTCCCGGAGCCGCAGCCGTTCCCGCTCGCGCTCCAAGCAGCGCTCAAGGTCCCGTTCAAGATCACGTTCACCATCCAAAGATTCCAAAAAATCTAACTGAACTTAAAACTATAATGTATACTATAGTTTCTTTTCTATCGACTTCATAAAGGAAGATTATTATTTTACCCCTTTAATTTTATATAACACACAGTCAGGTTGACAAATTTAATTGTCAGGTTTAAGAATTATTATCATTCCTGGTTATTGTGACTTAAGTTTAAAAGTGATTGATTTTAATATCAATAAAATTACGATTTTAATGATACTTTTGGTATTTGTTTAATAACCACTTTACTCTCCTGCACATTAACATTTTAAAACCATTGTTAGACAATCGTCCAGCTGTAAGTACATTAATTATTTAGTTGCATATATTACGATATCAGTATAGTCGTAAGTTATCGTAGCTTTCTCTATATTATCACTTTTGCTTACGCGCAATACACCGATTTCTTGACCCACGGTTAAATGGTCTTGCAAAAATTCATCAAACACCTCTTTTGGCATATTGAATGGCTCCACAGCTTGTACAATATCTAAAATAAAAGACAGTGAAAACTTTAATATTGTATAGTAAATATTAATAAATAAATTACTAGAAAATAGTAGCTACTCACTTTTTAACTCTTGTACCGAGTGAAAAATACTGGTCTTTTTTCTGTTCCTTACGTCAATATTTTTAAAACCAATTTTTCCCATTATTTCTTCTATTTTCTTCTCTGGGTTCTGTAAATTACATGATGGATAAGCAGTTTTAGTACCTATTATTGGATGTATTATACACGCCCTCGATTCTGCTAAAGCAAAATCACTGTTATTTCACAGATACTAAAAATACATTTAAGTACATTTAAGACTTGTATAACAATAGTCTAGAATGTAAGTTTAACGTTCAAAATGAAGTGAAGAGTTACATTACACTTTTTCATTTACTCTTAGGAAGGCCATTTAATGTTAGCCTTTAACGGCATTACTTTAAAGTCTAAATTAAATGTGTAAATGTATCCATTGTATAAAAATGGTTTAACTTTAACAGAATGGATGCCCTGATATCACAATAACACACAATAAGTTTAGTGTAGACACGAACTAAGGTAATAAATACCTTCATATGGTGGTATCGGGATATGAATTTGTCAACATTTTTCAGCCAAGATTTCCATTTAGGATCATTTGCAAGAATCGTGTAAATGCTGTAATTGTAATTACTTGCGAGCAACGTCATAAAGCAATCGCCTTCGTCTGACATGAGGTTGAAAATATTCCTGAACGCTTTCCTGCGAAACAGACACCGTTTAAGAACATGTTTTATGTTGGGCGAACCCAACTATTGAATATTATTTAGAACATACAAACGTCTATGGCATTCATTACAGGGTAAATAGAGAAAGATCGATGGGTGAATAGAACGTGGTCAGCTAAAAGAAATTATTTAAGACAATCTAACGACCATTTTATTTCTATTCACCCCGTTTTACTGTACGGATAGTTCTTTGTAGCCATAAAAAGCTTCACAACCTGATCTCAAAAGCAGCTTTACGGAAAATATCCGTTTGTTGTTGTTTGTTTGCTTGTTCTACTACTTTGTTACACCTAATATCGTAGTAGGTACTAGTGAGAACAAAATCTCCCATGAGTTCTACCCGATGGAACTGGTAGAACAAGTGGAAATAGAGACTCCCACTAATTCTACTCTTTTATTCCGTCTAATATCGTAGAACTAGTGAGAAAAAATAGTCCCTTTTGTTCTACCGTACAACTGTTCAGTGTATGAAATAAGTGGGAACAAACGAAATTATCGAAGATTGGTCGTAGTTAGATTGTGATTATTCCCGTTGGCCACCACATAGTTAGCCACCACTGGTGGACATTGGGAAATTTTATCACTTTTATCCCAATGGCCACCAGTGGTGGTCGTTAGCCGGGAATACTCCGTTAGATTGTAAGATGTGACGTGATATGACACCAACGGCGCCGGCGCGGCGTTGGGAAAAGGCTTTGAGGATAATAATGATGATAACCGCAAAATAAAATATCAGTCACATGAGTTTGTATCTGTGATCGATCGTACGTAGTCGGGGGAAGTGCTATTTCAGTAGCAGTGCCTATAAAGTTTGGAAAAGAGCTAATAGTAATAAGTATTTAGCAATGGGCTCGCCCCCGTTCATAGATAGGTACCATAAAGATACTTAGGTACAGTACGACTCTGCCCTTAATTACTGCTGCTCTTAGAAGAGTTGGAGCTTTATCGTATGATGGTTGACGTTGATGCATGATGTATCTAAGCGTGTGTGACTTCGTGAAAAAGTGAGGAGCAACAAAACGTTTGAACAGATAACTTACTCCTGATCTTTCACCAATTGTAGTGCGTAGAAAGAAAAAATATGTTTGAATTTTCCCTTCATGTCATCAGGTGTATCGCCTTCTATATCCATTACTTTAAATGAGATCTCTTCACCTGCATAAGCTTTGTCGGCATACTTAATCATGACCTCGCTAATATCGCATCCTACGAACTCCTTGTAACTGTTAGGCCGGAAATTCTTCACAAGAACGGTGACGCTTCCGTCCCCGCATCCTAGATCGATGGCTGTATCTTCGATTTTGTTCCATTTAATTTTGTGGTTGTACTCGTGCAGATAAGAGAGAACAGATTTTCTTTGTAACTCGTTTGCGGCACTATATAACTCAGGTTTGTTCATAGTGATTCTGAAACGAAAAAACTAAATACATCCATGTTCCAACTTATATAAGTCGCTCTCAACTAGCTTAATAAGCCGTTTAATTAACCGCCTTGCTAGTTTGTTAACTAAACGGCGGCACCGTTCAATTAATTAACGGCCTAAATGATATTCAGCAGTAACGTTTATTACAACATTTAATAAACTGGCTGACTGTTTGATCAAATGACTGAATTCAGGACGTTGACTGAACAGCGCCGTTAAGTAAAAAGGCTAGTTGAACGTCCTACTTCGCTGCGACATCTATACAGGGTGGAAGATTTCGAGTTTACCTAGAGAGAAAGTAGGTACCTACTCTAAATACTGGAGATAGCTAATTTTACTCAAAGGAAAACATCCCCTTATTTTTAAAAAGAAACAGCGGCATTCATTTATTTTCAAAAAGTCGCTCAACCAGACCTGGTAATCGAACCGACTAAAATCCGAAAAAAATAACATTCTGTATTTTTATAGCATCACTCGATAGTGTCAATCATCAAGATCAAAACTCTCTGACAAACATGGTTAATAAAATGATAGGATATGCCTGCATAATAAACTCAGCTGTATAACAACTCCTTATGTGGACTAAGTACGTATCTGTAGTAAGTAATCAACATTACAATGGCACGATTACCTAATCGTTTATCATTAGCTGTATGCAAAAACTTTTTTGCTGGCTGTGATGAACTGGTGACTTATCCTGATAAGTATTACAATGTATTTTGTATAACATTAATTTTTATGAGTTAGTTACATTGAAAGTATTATGAATGATTAAATTGTTTCAAGTATAATCAATTGGACTATGTCTAATAACAAAGCAATTATTATAAACTTCATTGTATGTAGATATTGGTAGTAGTCACCATTCTAAGAAGTTCTAAGTATTTCCTATTCTGAGTGACCCCACGGTGCACGTTTATCAGCAGTATATTAAGGGGTCCTCGCCAGCCAGCGGGGGTGGTTCTATCGGAATTTAACCTACTAAACTGCACAGCGTCTCGGGCGTGTGGGAACAATGGTTTCACCTTTTTACCCGGCAATAGCTCGACGTGGCACCTGCGCTGGGCTGCGTTCGAAAAACCCGCTTATTCGCTTGCCTGCTCTCTATTATGCCATCTGATGAACAAGGGCCCCGGTGCAAGGACCCGTATTTCGCGATTATTCCCAGTAGTCCCCTCTAGCTCTGTCCTCTGGGGTGACAGCTAGGAATTGTCTTCCCAGTTGTCATCGGGGTGACAATTTGTGCCGACTGTTCCCTTTGAAAGTTGACTAGAGGGGACAAATGAGAAGTTTGTTTCTCAGTTGTCACGGGGGGGAGGGACAATTGCAATTAAAAACAATCCATAGATTTCAGCTTTTTTATTTCTTATGTTACATAGAATCTTCGAAATAATCCAGATGACCGTTATCCATATACACGAAACCCGAATATTTAAAACACAAATTTTTGAAATGTAGTTAATTGATATTCAGACAAACAATATCCAGATTCTTAAACCTAAAACTAAACCTCATATATTATGGCGTCTACTAACTAAGCTCGACGGAGCCCCGCTCCGCGGGGCTCCTACTTCTGGGTGGTTTAAAAAAAAATAATCACGAAGACTAAGGCGGGAGCGAAGCGAAGCGGAGCTCCCGCCTTAGTCTTCTAACCTAACCTATCCGAGTCGGATTGCACTGCGTCGGGGTGTTAACGATAATTAATTTCGAAGATTCTATGTAACATAAGAAATAAAAAAGCTGAAATCTATGGATTATTTTTAATTGCAATTGTCCCCCCCCCCCCCCCCCGTGACAACTGAGAAACAAACTTCTCATTTGTCCCCTCTAGTCAACTTTCAAAGGGAACAGTCGGCACAAATTGTCACCCCGATGACAACTGGGAAGACAATTCCTAGCTGTCACCCCAGAGGACAGAGCTAGAGGGGACTACTGGGAATATACTGTATTTCGAGCCCCAATGCCTAATTTTTTTTTTGTTGTAAAAAATTCCCTCGGCCTTCGCACGTCGCCTACTGGTGTAAGCGATGACATAGGCATGTCTAGACTCCGACTGGCCTTGAACACTTGACAAACGTGTTTATATCTAAATCAAACCCACCAAAACCGCTCGCCATCTCGAATCTCAATTGCCGAGGTGGAAGTTCGATCAATAACGCAATTCCTTCGCATCCCGACTAACCCTGGGCCGTATACATACTAGGTTCGCTGGATCCTACCAGAACAGGACACCGCTCCATCCACGCTGGATACTATGGCTGTGTGTAATGAATGACTTGCCTACGGAGTAGCCCTACCAGTAGTAGCCATCGGGCATTGCCGTTCGAGCAGTATCGTTGGGGACTCCTCGGCTAACATGTTATATCCACGGATTTATTGTTCGAGTCAATAGGAAGCAAACCTATATTTTACTTTAGTGAAAACTAGAGATTTCTATAGCAAAAAATAATTATATTCAGTACTGGTAGTCCGTTTTGGCGCGCGCTACTGCCTCAGCCTGCTTCTGCTAGGGTGACAGGCGGCTGCACCTCATTTTCGAGCATTTGGTACTTGCTCGCAGAAAGATGCGGTGGCAGTCTGGCAGCCGAAGGTGGCCGAAGCCGCAACTTCGGTCGGACACTAGCTGTCTTACTCTATATTGATCACTAGATCCTACTATATTATTACATAGCACCTAGGTACATAGGTAGATACGCTTATTCATTTCGAATCAAATCTAATTAAAATAAGAAACCTGTTACCAGAAGCAATCAAATTATGAAACATATGAACGTGCTTAAATATTTTACAATTTTATTGTCAGTAATAGTAAGTACCTACCTATCTATCTATTTGTATTTTGATTTATGGCAATCGTTGGCGATATGGGCGCCTATCGACAATTCTGCCAAGTCAAACGTGCGATGAAAAGATTTATGTGCTGTCCGAATGGGGGTAAAGTGCTTGACAATATTGGAGAAATTGTGAATCTTCTTTCTCGGGGTTAGTAAGGACACTTAATCCAGTTAAGATGTATTAAACAAACAAGACGAAAAAGTCACAGATTTACAAATCAATGCAGATTTATCACAACAGTCACCAAAACACCTAAACGTGCGAACCAAACACACGCCAACTTGACAGTCCCCTACCTATCTATCGTTAAAATCACCAGTGAAAACAAGTTTCTGTTCAGGTGCTGAGCCCAAGAGATTTTTAACACTCTGCGTCTGCTCCTGCACATTATTTAATACTATTTTAACAAACTCGTTTTAGTTGCTTGCACTTAGGTACAAAACCAACAAAAGATTTATATCTGAAAGAGACTACATCTAGGGTGGGATCTAAATCTATAGGATAAGTTATCAGAAGTACTTTTTACTTAATTGCCTCAAAAATTTAACGAAACTTAAATGCAATGTCAAAAACCGTGTTCTTTTAAAAATACAGCGCCAAAGTAAAAACAAACACTAAAAATAAATATATCTATTTTCCACTCACCTTTATTTTAAATACACAAGAATAAAACCACAAAATCCACACTACCAAAATGATGTTACGGCCACACGGACTATCACAGACTTCGCAATAAAATAATATATGATCCAGAGTTGGGGGTCATGATCATGATCACACTCCCCCCTCCCCCACCCCTTAAAGCGCAGCCGGTCAACCAATGTCTCCATTGGACTCGAATCTCGATTACTTGGTTTTTAGACGAAGAAATAATTGCGAATGACTAACCAGGCCTCCGATTCGGCTAATCTTATGTATGACAACAAAACCAGTCATACCGCTGACATTGCCTTAAATGTCATTGAATTTTAGACTTTATGTTTGCGTCTTAAAATCCAAAATGAAAAGAGAAAGATTTTATAACATTTTTCATTCACTCTACTAGATTATCAATTAATTTGAGACTTTAATAGTAAAACCATAAAGTTTAAAGTTAAATGGCTTTGATTACAGTGTCTGTGTCTGTGTTTGCCATGAAAAAATAATAGCAGAATCAGAACCCAGGCAGTCGGAGGTCTGGAGCAGTCCTTTTTAATTCACAAAAAGTTTAAAATTCAAATCAAACAAACGAAAACGCTATGATTTTGTACACTTAGAAGAAGTCTTCGTGCGTTGTTCGTTTATTTCTTGCAATATGGGTTACATAAGGTATTATAGTATAGTAGGTATGTAATTCTTTTATCTAAATCAGTGACGCAATAAACTTATACAATCTTACTTCCTGAATTATTTTTATAGTAACAAATGATTAAATATATAAATAACATCTTTTTTTACAATATTACATCATTTATAGGGTTCCGTAGCCAAATGGCATAAAACGGAACTCTATGAACCGCATTAACATCTTCACACAAAAATAGAAAAACGATTTTCTGATATAGGTGTAATTCACTTAATAGAAGGTCACAACGACAAAAATATTTTTAAAAGTACCATTGTGTTACAGAATAAATGATTTTTCATTTTCATTTTCATACCAAACAATAAATTTTGTGGGTTTCCCGGCCCTCCCTACTTAGAACTGAAACTTAATTTCTTTCTTCATCATAGTTTGAAATGAAAATTGTAAAATGTGTGTGTCCCCACGCTGATCACTTAAGGACTATGACGCATTCTTTGTGTAGGTACTCCGACGAACCGTGGTCGAGAAAGTTTATTGAAGCTCTTTAATACCTAAACAGCAATCTGCGCACCGTGCACGGGCCAGGGCTCGCGCTTGTCGTGGCCCGAACGTGAGTCATCTCAAGGAAGAATTCGGTAGAATTTGACACCGTTTTTTTTGCTTTTTATGAGTAAAATCTGCTACCTACTTACTCGAGCATCCAACTTGGTTTACACCTTCCTCTTACCTGCATGAGCGCAGCATTCGAGTCCTCCGAATTCGGTTACTGAAATTTTGTGCTCGGGTCACTTGTTTGGACTTTTCCATTATGTCGTATCTTAATTTCAGTTTTCACTGAGTGTGGAAATTCCTATGGGTACCCCCCGCCGGAGCCAGCGTGATCGTTTATGTCGGTTTCGGCCATTTGCCACAGTTGCCAAGGGTGAAGTAGCGTCTGGTAAATCCCTTGCTCCCCGACTGACACAGGGCCATCGAGGCCCCCTAGGGTGTGGGACTACGGTATCTATCTCTAGGAGGTGCGCATCGCGCCGCCCCCTATGACCTGCTAGGGTGACAGGCAGCTCCACCTTTGATCCCAAGGCTCGCGCTCAAGGAGAAACCGACTCACTTTCACGCATTGTGGACTGCGGGACGGGAGAGAACTGAGTCTTCTCCCGCCTTGTTTTCGAGCAATACTTGCTGAGTGTGCAGCCCCGTGTCTTCATTTGTAGCACAATGACGCCACTCATGCGTTGGCTCCTCGTGGATTTGACGCAAGTAGCTTTCGAAACACCTGTGTCCGGTGATCACCTGCACTGCACCAGTCCTTCAGTATGGGTCTTATAACCACTATCAAGGCATGCCCTGCGCTTGATAACCCGAGTCGTAGTTTCCACTCCTGGGACCTCGCAGCTTCAATTTCTCGAGTATCGGATTCACGTCCTCGCTCCCGCGCGGCCTTTCGGTTCCGATATAGCACCCAAAGGGCTCTCACCTCCAAGACCCATGGGAGGCACCGCTGCGGAGGCAACAGCCCTGCCAGAGCGCCAGCTGCGCCCTTCAAATTCAAGGTCAGAGACTTAACCGGGTCCTGTATCGTATTTTACATAATATAGGGTTGCCCAGTAAACAACAGGTACGCGTTTATAACCAAGGTGTCTTTCTTTACTTCTCTCAACTCACCAGAATATGCCTCCATCATTATTTTCACATTATTCTACCGTTTCATACAAATTTTCACTGTAGGTATTGTCAATTGAAATTGTGTTGTCAATTACTTTAACGTCACTACTCGTACTATGTAGTACTCACGTGTTTATTTTACAAAAATATAAATACGACCGAAAACAGTTCAAACTTCCGCTGTCTCACACAAACCATTGCGGCCAGGGCCGGCCTTAGCCATCTAGGCGCCCCGGGCGAGTCATGCCTTTGGCGCCCTTTTATGTATAGGCCGTACAGGTACTTATTTCATTACAATTAAAAAAACTTATTTAGGATTTGTACCATATTTTTTATTGAATTACTATTAATTCAATAAAAAATATGGTACAAATCCTAAATACTACAACATGACATGTATTTATTTTTAATAACAATAACATTATTTGAACCATTAATTCTGTAATGTGCACTTTATAATTAACGTATATATTTTAATTATATTGTGTATGTTTAGTTATTATATATATTATCGGCTCGCAACGGACGCACTTCGTGTTTACCACTCGCCGGCACCTATGCCAATATCCCCTTGTTCGGGAAAGCGCGCCGCTCGAGACGACAGGGATAAACAATTACATATATGTACATATATAACAGCATATGAGCAACTCACCTGTTGTAGATGTGTATACACTACATCCCTTCCTTGTTGTGAATTCAGATGTGTAAAGTAGGTACCATAATTAATACAACTGTGATTACTCAAATCAGTTTATTTTAACTGTCGTTTGTTACTTTTATCATTTGTGATCACTTTGCTCTACAATAGCTGTATCACTGTTACGATTTTGTAACACACTCCATTCTCCCTCTACCTACTTTTTTTTAGATGTACTACATTACGCCTCAAACTTTGGCCCGTCTCATCGTTACGGAGTGTAATGTCACCACCCTTACTCGCCTCCACCGTGTGAGGAGCAGGGTTGTAATTTAAACTTAATTTGTTTCTGGTCAGGTTTTTAACATATACCTTGTCCCCAACTTCTAGTTCACAATCTGACGCTTGCCTCCTTTTGTCTGCATATTCTTTCCCTTTCTCCTTTTGTTGTTTGTCTCTATCTCTCATTTCCTGATCTTCTGTATACGGCATATCCTGAGTCATAGGAAGTTTGTCTCGGAAACGGCGACGGAAGAATAACTCTGCTGGAGTCTTCCCAGTTATAGAATGTGGCGTACTATTGTACATTACCATATACTCCAATAAAGCTTCCTTCCAGTTTTTTTTTGTCAACTTGGGAAATTTTTTAGCCGTTTTAAAATGTCCCTGTTTTGGCGCTCGACTTCTCCATTTTGTTGAGGCCAGTAAGGAATGGTACTATAAATGGTGATGTTTCTTTCACTGCAAAAGCTCTTGAATTCTTCGCTTATGAATTGACGTCCATTGTCTGCAGTTATGGAGACCGGGTTACCCAGCCTACTAAAAATATCTTTTAGATGGGTAACTATTTCTGCAGTTGTAATAGTTCGGCAAATTTTAGCTTCTTTATACCTTGAATAATAATCAACCAGTACCAATATATATTCTCCATGTGGCAGTGGACCCAGTAAGTCGATTGCCGTGTCAATCCAAGGTTCTGTTGGCAACTCTCTTCGTTTTAGAGGATTTGGCGGATTTGGAGCAGAAACCAATATGCAACCCTTGCAGGCTTTGCAGCATTTTTCCGCATCTTTATCGCACTTCGGCCACCAGACTTTAGTCCTTAGTCTGCTTTTCATTGCAACAATTCCTGGATGACCTTCATGGGCGGCTGCTAACACCCTGTCCCTTAATTTGGTTGGAATTACCATCTTTGTTCCTCTTAATAGAATATCTCCATGGAAACAGAGTTCATTTTCGAAGATCTTGTAAGTGTTAACACTTTCATCCCAGTTATTATTGTATAGTCCTATCTTCACTTTTTGTATCTCAGGATCCTGACGAGAATATTCAGAAATCTCTTGCAGTGATATCGCAGTTGGTCTAGTCATTTCAGTTACGCTCAGGACGTAATCATCATATATCGCCTTAGGGTTTGTGGCTAATTTACATAGTCTTGAAAGTGAATCAGCGATATTAGTTTTTCCTGGCCTGTATTTGACCTCAAAATCATATGACTGTAATCTTAAAACCCATCTTTCAATTCGAGCACATGGCTTTGATTTTGGGCTAAATATTACCTCCAATGGCTTATGATCTGTTATCAATTCGAATTTTTTACCATACAGAAATATGTTAAAGTGTTCGACTGCCCACACCAGAGCTAATGCTTCTTTCTCTGTTTGACAATACCGTCGTTCACATGAACTCAATGTCTTATTGCCAAAAGCAATAATTCGTGGCTCTTTTGTATTGATTTGCACCAGAACTGCCCCTAAACCAACTGGGCTGGCATCAGCTACAACTAGAGTTTTGTCATAAGCATCATAATAACCTAATCTAGGAACATTTGTGAGGGCAGATTTTAGATTGTTAAATGATTTTTGTTGAGAATCTTTCCAATATTCTCGAATATCTGTATTTCTCCCCGACTTATGACGGAGTATTTCTTTTAGTGGTTCTGTTATTGTCGCTAAATGAGGAATCCACTTTCCAACGAAGTTGGTCAAACCCATAAAACTTTGTAATTCTGAAATTGTTTCAGGGGCTCTAAATGATTTTATAGCTGTAATGTATTTATCAAGTGGTTTCACCCCTTCTTCTGAAAGCTCATGGCCCAGAAAATGAATAACTTTTACTCTCAATAAGCACTTCTCTCTTCTGAGTACAACGCGATGCTCCTTCAACACTCCCATAACATGTTTTAATCTCTCATCATGTTCCATTTACTTCTTCCAAAAACTAATATGTCATCTATAAAATTAATTACTCCATCACACCCTAATAGTATTCTTTCCAAGGTTTTTTGGAAAATTTCTGGTGCGCATGTGATACCAAACATCATTCTTTTGTACCTGAATAGTCCTTTGCTGGTAATAAATGTAGTTATATATCTTGAGTCTGGATGGAGTTCTAAATGATGAAAAGCATCTTGGATATCCAATTTACTAAATATCTTAGCATTTTTTACTTTTGGTAGTAACTGATCCATGGTCGGCAACGGATGGTTCTCGCGTTGAATTGCTTTGTTAGCACAGCGCATATCAATGCATATACGAACGCTACCGTCTTCTTTGATGATCGGAACCATAGGTGAAACCCAACTGGATGGGCCTTTAACTTCTTCTATTATGTCTTTATTGAGCAACTGGTTGTACTACAGGCTTGATTGAGTTATCAATGGGGATAACCACCATTATATCTTTGAATTTCGGGAATGCCTTGCATTCAATTTGATTTATATTAATTTTAAGTACGCCTAGCGAGGTCGCGGTAACACGTCCCAGTAAATTTCGGGTACCGTCAGATATTACATAAAATGTTGCCTTTTCTAACATATTAATAAAGCCAATCTCGGCTTGGAATGATCCCAAGAGCTTTAATGGTGTTGTGGTTCCATAAGCTACAAAAGTTTTGTTTGGCTTCTGATTAAGGTTTGTCACTTGAGCTTTATTCTGTTTCATGACTTCCCAGGTTTGTTGTGTAATTAAATTGTGTTTACAGCCAGAATCTATAAGCATGTTAACCTTTGTTCCACCAATATTACATGTAATCTTTATGTCATCTTCAACATTAAAAATGTAATCAATACAATTTTCTGTGCTTACTATGTTGTCTGTTGTTTCAGTAATTGTAGGTGTACTTTTTGTCCTTTTTAACAACAAAAGGAGAAAATATGCAGACAAAGCACCTTTGCTGTCAATGTAAGTCAAGTGACACGTACTATCGCACCCACGTGCACTTGATGGCAATTTAATGTTCGCAATTTAATGCGTTACCTGCAATGTAATGGCAATTTAATGCCTGCAATTTTATGCCTGCAATTTAATGCTGCAATTTAATGCCTGCAATTTAATGCACAACTGGCAATTTAATGCCCGCAATTCAATGCCTGCAATTTAATGCACAACTGGCAATTTAATGCCTGCAATTTAATGCACAACTGGCAATTTAATGCCCGCAATTTAATGCATGCAATTTAATGCACAAATGGCAATTTAATGCCCGCAATTTAATGCCTGCAATTTAATGCCTGCAATTTAATGCACTACTGGCAATTTAATGCCCGCAATTTAATGCGCAATTGACAATTTGAAGAAGGCAATTTTTTTTTTTTTTTTTTTGTCCCGGAAATCGAATCCAGGATGACGTGTAGAGTATACACTCTCGGTCACTACGCCCGTAGCATAATCAATAGACTTCTATGACTTTTAGATTACCTATGTAAATACCACATCAACAGTACTCTTAAATTTAATGCGCAACTGACAATTTAATGAACGCAATTTTTTTTTTCGCTGTCCCGGAAATCGAATCCAGGATGACGTGCAGAGTATATCAGTACCTATTACGTACATTGTCAACAAGGAACACTATTGTACTGTAGACTTAAAAAATCCCATTGTATTATTCATGTATTAACTAGGTACGATTCTACGAATCGGCTTTATCATAAACATTCAACTTTAGATAAACAAATCGGGAGGTCCGTTCAGATCTACAACTGCGTGATATTTCACCCAAGTTACCAACAGACTATTTAAACAATTAAACAATTATTAAATTATGGTTACGGACTAGTCAGTAACCCTTATGTAATCCTTCATATTATAATACAATGTTCTATAATCTAATTATAAATTCCAATCATATTGCCTGTATGTTTCTAATTATTAATTATTGCCTAACTGATCTGTTTTCTTATTTTTTATTTTCATTAAATAATTAATGAGACACTTACAGTTTTTTACTCCTCGTCGCCACTTGTAATGTGCACTTTATAATTAACGTATATATTTTAATTATATTGTGTATGTTTAGTTATTATATATATTATCGGCTCGCAACGGACGCACTTCGTGTTTACCACTCGCCGGCACCTATGCCAATATCCCCTTGTTCGGGAGAGCGCGCCGCTCGAGACGACAGGGATAAACAATTACATATATGTACATATATAACAGCATATGAGCAACTCACCTGTTGTAGATGTGTATACACTACAAATTCTCTAAACAATGCACCTTACCTATCTATTGTCTGTCAGTCACGTCAGGAACCATTAAAAAAATTAAAATCTTATTTTCCTAGCTTTTTTGTCAGCAAATTCTCTGATAAGACTGGCAAAATCTAGATTTTCTGCAACTTGATTTTCAATAGATAGCGCGGCCAAACTAGTCAATCTTGTTTGAGACATTGTAGACCGCAAATAAGTTTTTATTAATTTTAGTTTAGAGAAACTTCGTTCGCCACTTACACTGGTATTGTTAAAAGAATACGCAACGATATCCAAATGTTGGGGTATAACTCTTGAAGATTGTGTTTTTAAAAAAGTTTAAAATTTCGATTGGTGTTGCCTGACTGTCTTCGAGATTGTTTTATTGTTTTGCAAACCTAAAATTTCATCACACAACAAATCTCCATAAATATCAGATTTAAAATTGATTGTTAATTTTTCTTGCAGTAAGGACAATGTCGCTTTAGTTCTTCTTTATTTTGATTAGGTATTTTTTATATTTAACAAGAAATTCCATGTGTTAGAAAAGCTTTGCATTTGTTGAAATCTTTCCTTTTAAAAAAGTCGGCTACAAACTTTTTTTTGGATCACTTATTGGTTCATCAGTAGCCTCTTCACCCGGTCTAGGTACGTTAAGCGTCTTAGTCGCGTTTGTGGTTTGAAAAGTGGCTCCGTATCAAGTTCGGATGCTAATTCAGTTGCTGCTACAATAGCTTGTTTGAAACCTGTTTGTCTATATGTTTCCAAATAAGAGTAACATCTGCCAAGCATTTTAGTAAACTCGACAAAATTTATATTAGGTGACTGGCTGGCTTTGCTCACAACGTTTATTTGAAAAAGAACATCATACCATGTTATAAGAGAAACAATAAAGCTAAAATCTTTTATTTGCCCTGCCAATGTGTTCGCTTCGTGTGACGTTGCAGCATCGCTTTGTTTGGTAAGATCAGCTAAGGAAATCAAAGCATCATGCATTTCACATACCTAATTGGTAACGAACCGCTTTGACGCTTTCAATATGAGCTTCCCAGCGAGTGTCACTTAAACTTTTGAGAGTATATATTTTCAAATGAGCGGTCAAAATTTTCCATCTATTTACCGACCCTGCGAATAAATTAAACAGTTTTCGTAAAATTCCGAACAGGGTTATGGATTTTACCGAAGATTTTACCGCATCGCATAATACTAAATTATAACTATGGCATCCACATGGTACAAAAAAAGCTAGTTAGCGAATTCAAGTTCGTAATTCTGTTCTGTACGCCTTTATTTTTCCCCTTCATGTTCGCGCCATTATCATAGCCCTGTCCTATGCAGTTATTAATGTTAAGGCTGTGATCAAAATACTTTCTGTGAGGCATGCACCCGTTGTATCATCTATTTGCAAAAATGAAATAAAATGTTCTTTTACGCTTACGGCATCCTGTTGCTCTTTATTAGAAAGTAGGTAATTACTTCAGATAAACATTAATTGGGATTTCCCCGCAAATAAAATTGCACAATCGCTCAATGCGCTCTACTTACGGGGACTTACCCGACCACAGAGTACATTTTTATATAGGTAGATAATTAGATACCCGACTACAAAATGTAAACAGATTTTTAAACAAGGCTAAATGGACGTGCTTATGGTTCCTACCTATTTTCTGAATTTAGCTACCACGCAAATAATAATAAATAAATAATTCGTAGGTAAGTTATTTCTAACGTACAGGTTCTATTAAAAGGTTTTTTTGATATGCTTGTGAACTTACGAGTATGTAAAAAGCAAAGAAAAAGGTAGGTATGTTTAATGCGGGCCTAATAAGAGTTGCAATTTCTAGGCCTGGTAGGTACCTACCCACACGCTCACCGAGTGCCCGGCGTTTGAGACGCCGCGCCGAGGCGGGAGCTTGTGGCGGCCCTGGGGGTGAGAGTGCTCACGCTCTCCACCCTGCTCGCGGCAATGGTCCGCTGCGCGGATGCGTGGGCGGCCAGCGCCTCCTTCTCCGAGCAGGTCATGCTCGCGAAGAAGACAGCAGAGCGGGCGCGGCGCGATGAGCGAGAAAGGCTCGCTGACATCGCTGCACGCGCCCGAAGGCGGCTCGGGCGTCGGAGGGCGCAAACTGACCTCCGCCCCCCATGAGCGCGGGCCTGAGGGTGACGGGTGGAGCCGCCCGTCACCCTAGCAGAAGCAGGCCACGGCGGCGGCGCGCATCGTAGGACGATGCGCGTCCCCCCACACCGAGGTTGAGTCGGGGACCGCGCGGTCCCCATCTCCCGAGGAGGGCCAGACCGAGAGGGATGGCCCTGGGTCAGCCGGGGTGCGAGGGATATGTCGCATGACAACCTCACCTTCGGCCTAGCACTACGACCCAGAGACGGCGTGCGGTTTAGTCGGTTCGATTCCGACATAACCTACCCCTCCGGCTCCGGAGGAGTGGGTAAACGTGGGGAATTCCCGCACGTAAAAAAAAAAGACCCGGCGAACTTCGTACCGCTATTTTTCCAGCCCGTGTGGCGTCAGATTCCGTTCCCGCTGCACCCTCTACTATATTAAACATGTATTATACATATATGCTGCCTTTTGAATCACTCTATTTAAAAAAAAGACAGGTTACTTCGTAATATCCAAAGAAAAATATAAAAAGAACATACCATACCTATAATATAGCGCCAATCATAGAACCTATCACTAATTTTCTGTCAGAAGAAATCAATAAATTACAAAAAGAAAAAATAAGCACAAAAAGTGTCAGAAACCCAGGTTCGAACCCGGTACTATATGAAACCATAAGGCCTTACCTAGCAAAATAAAAACTCTGTAGCCAGGAATGTTGTATGACGTCATGTCGTCCTAAAGTCGTCGGTTACGGGTCAAAGGTCAAGTGATCCTGACGCGAGTTTAACACGTGATCCTGACGCGAGTTTAACACTTTTTACCCATCCAATGCCGCTTAAGAAGTTTTCACTTCAAAAACCGCATCAAAATCCGTTGCTAAGTTTTAAAGATTTAAGCATACAAAGGGATAAACGGTCAGAGAAAGCGACTTTGTCTTATACTATGTGGTAATGTTTTTTTGATTTTATGAAACCGTACCTCCCTATTATAGATAAGTATCCGAAGTTATTATTGATATCGAAGCCTTAGTCATCATCGTCAGTCAGTCAACATTGGTTCGTAACCTTCAAACTCGAACCTAATCATAAAATATTATAAAAAATGTTGACTTTTGGGATGATTTTCTATCTTTTTGATATAACTATACCCGTGTTCTTACCCGTACAACTTCCACCGGCACGGCAGCGCGACATACCCCCTTTCCGGGAATTGATGTGACACCGTACGTCTCACATTCGAGGGCGCTATCTTAAAACCGGAGAATGCCTTATTGGATAAACTTACACCTCGGTAATTGAAACCTCATTTATTATGATATATTATATTTATTCGGTCCGAGTTCGACATAACCACCCTCCATAGCACTGACGGCGGTGGTAGTTAGGTACCTGTGGGGACTACCGCACAAAAAAAAATCGGGTAGGTGTATAGTCAGAACTGTATGATCACCTGGAATAGACGCAGGGCGGGGTAAAATGGTACAGAAAAAATACTAATTGACATTATTTTTTTGTAATCATGCATTTCGTAATAATACAAACAAGAACAATTTTTTTCGCAGATATGGTCACTTGGTATGTGAATTCTCCGTAGAAGAACTGATCGCCCAGAAAACTTGCCGGTATTAAGTCGGTAATAAGCATTCTTATATGATATTGACCCTGAAAAAAAAACTAATTATTCTGATAACTTACTCGCTTGAAGCATATATACATAGGATCTCACCAAAATTTTCTCAGAACCCAATGTGCAAACTAATATACCTCGAGAAACGTATCTTAGACCTAAATCAAGTGACAAACGAGGCCCAGGCGCGACACCGCGGCGGCGCGCATCGCGGGTCGATGCCCCCCCCCCCCATACCGGGGGCGAGTCGGGGACCGCGTGGTCACCCCTCCTGAGAAGGGCCAGACCGAGAGGAATGGCCCTGAGTCAGCCAGGTTGCGAGGGATATGTCGTGAAACAACCTCACCTTCAGCCTAGCACAACGACCCACAGACGGCGTACGTTTTAGTCAGTTCGAGTCCGACATCACATCCTCCTCCGGCTCCAGAGGGAGGGGCATCCGTAGTGATTTCCCGCACGTAAAAAAAAAGGCCCGGCCGCGCGCGGAATGTTTTGTAATAATCTATGATTGGTGAATTTGAGGTCGTTCGCCGCCGTAGCAAGATCTAAACTCGTAATACATTTTGAGCACATATTGGGTCCAAGCGATCCTGAGCAATACCCCTGTTGATTGACGGACAAGGCTCTAGCGGAGTTAATGGATAGCAGTATAGATATATGGGAGGATGAGTAGGTACAGAATACTAGTCTGAAAAACAATGGACTTTGGAAGTGTTGAGCAACTATTCTGAAAATTATATTTTAGATGTATAAGATATATCTTGGTAAGTTTTAGCAAGTTCTTCTCACCTTGGCTGGTGTATTACATTAAAAGTTTCTTAAATCTTTCTGAGTAAAAACAACTAACCTCTTTGACAATACAACGATGATCAGTGCCGTAACCTTTGTGCAAAATCGGCGCACAGACTGGGTGCTCGCATGGTTTCTTCACTACGTATTTCCATAACAGAGTTGACTCATCGTAGCCTCTGTACACCGCAATCTTTATCTGAAACCAAAGACCTGTGACGTATTCAATCCATACCATTTGAAACATAAGTATCGCCGATGAACAAACTACACCATGTATGTTTATCACTCTCAAGGGAGCGGAGCAGTAATCTTGAATGTCAACAAATCCAATAAATGGGGTATATAATAAATTACGCGCAAAACGGCCAACGGGTAGAATAAAGCTTCGAAGTGAGGACAGGGTGAACCCAGGGAGGGCCGAGTAATTGGTACAATATTAGGCTTTTTTATAATTAGTCGGTACAGTAGCGATACGACATGGCGCGCTCAGAAATCGAGAGGTTAGGTGCCGTTCCGTAAACGTGGATGTGGGTTCCATTCGAAATTCTTTTCAATATTCAAAGAGAGCGAGTCCCTCTACTAAGATCTTCAAAGCTTAAGCCAACTTCACCTGCTAGCCGGTACACCTTCCGAAGAGGCTCTAGCGCAGGTCCTCTCAGGGTAGGGAGGACAGACGGCATTTACTTCCGGAAAAGTCGACATTGGTAGTATCAATTATGTATTACAAACTGTCCGGAATCTATAATGGCGACAAAAAATGGCAAAAAACTTTGGTCTTCATTTTATGCACCAATCAGCGACGCGACAAAGTGATGCTACACGGAAAAAAATCGCAATAATTTTATTACTATTGATATGAACAATAATGTAATTTTCATATACATTAAAAATATTGACGTATTAAGTAGGTAGCTATAATTTTACAATATTTAGAGTGCGCACCATTTTTGAAAGCCACAATATTCCTGAATAACTATACTACTAAATATAACTGACACGTCTCCAGTTTATAATACATCAATGGGTGGTATGTCAATTTTTATTTGCACTTACACCATTAAAAATAATAAACGGAGCGCTCTAAGTGCAAGCTTTAGACACAACTGGTGATGATGAGAATGATGATATATTGTGATGTTAACTGTTACTAACAGATTCCAGATGTGCACTAATCAGATAGGTTATGTTCGTGATGGCCAAATATTTATTCTTCGATTCTTGCTCAACATAAGCTACTGCCTGAGTCTTTTGTAGTTTCACTCCTGGGCACAGGCCATAATATGTCAGCTTTTTTTCATACGGACCCTGAAAATTATCATCTTTAAAATGAGTACAATAATATAAGAATTATGCATATTCAATATCAGTATTAATTACCAGTTTTTGACGAACGAAGTTAGTTATTGGAATTAATAAAAAATTATTAGTAATCTAAAAAAGAATGTTTGTGAAGTTAGAAAAATAAGCAATTTGATAGAAGAGTGAAAACGGGAGCGGGTGTGCGTTAGTTATAAGTCTATAAAGTCGGGTATTATTAGATTAATAGATAACACAGATTAACAGGTACATCTGGCGTATGTCACCCAACATCACATCGCTTTATTTGCTATAAAATTCAGATCTAATGTTGTTGTTTTTGTCTTTCAGAAACTTTTATGTATGGAAATGGTATAAGAAAACTTGTATGAAAATTTTATTTGTGACGTCACTATTATAGGTTGCTTAGATTAATAATCTATAAATAATAACGATAAAACAAGAACCGACGCAACTTTCACCGCTCTTTTACCATTCTTAGTTTAATAAGGTCGGTAAAATAATTAATTATAACTACAGGACAATATCCAATTACAACCTTTGTTCGATAACTACCCTGTAGACAGGCTATAGGTAGTATATGAGAAGAAAAGGATTAGGTAGTAGATTTATAGTAAAATTCAATCAACGAAACTATACATACATAACTATCACTACTTTTAGACAAAAATTGTTGGAAATCACCATGTTGTATAAAAGCTGTTAGCAAAACAAATAATGATAAATACATATTTTAATCGAAATAAGAATGCGAACTAACGCATATTTTCAATGATTCATATCGTACATAAAGTTAATGTATTTTTAATATACATCCGTAATTTTTATTTTTACACTAACGTTTTCCACCAAACAATACGAAATGCGACCGTTTATCCTGTTTAGTACATAATTAGGCATACAAAATATATCGTAAGTGATGATGCTGACAAACGAAGCGTGACTAGGTACTTTAATGATAATGATAGTGCTTACCAAAGTATCCAAAGTTATTATCTATATAGGAAGTTTATAAAACTAACATTTAGCCTTGCTGATATTCATATAACTTTACCAGCTTATCTAGCAGAGAGTACCTATTATATTTTCGTATAATTTTATCTATTCCTCGTGTTACATTAAACTTGTATTATCTTCTGAGTACATATCAAATATTCACCATCTTGGCCTTTTCTCCGGTTGTATTCCAGGCGTTTAATCGAATCCCAGACTCCGCTCTCCGGCTTTCACGCCTTTATATATATAGTGACACACATATCATCCCATCATCCCATTTTTTTTAATATTCAGTCCATCATTTGATTGCACCCTGCTGGATGGGGAAAATTCAAAATACTGTAGATTCTGAAAAGGCGATCCCTAAGTTCACGACCTTGACAAATACTCATAATTCATAATGCAGCAAATACGCGTAATTCACTGCGGTCCCCTTTATCAGTACCGAAATTTAACAAGTAATGTAGTGCTGCATGCGTCTGCAGTTGTCGTATGCGGTCGGCTTCGAAGGCTCTTCGGCTTTGTCAAGGTCGTCAACTTAGTTTTAATATCTTATCTTATGTTATAGGGGTGCGTGCTTTGGAGCTATCGCGGACACATCGACCCTATTGGATCCTTTGTGTCAACCCCAACCTGGCTCCTACGTTTGAGGAGGGATAGCCCTCTCTATTAATGTGGCTATTCCTCTTAATTGTAGATGCCTGTAATCCTCTGGTTTTGGATAGCCCTTCCCGAGAAAATCCATACGATTTCTGCCTAAGGCGTGGCACTCGCACAGTATGTGTTTCATCGTTTCATCGCCCTCCCCGCAGTGTCTGCATTTTGCGTCGTTCATGATACCAATCTTGCTCAAGGTGTACTTTGTGCAGTAGTGGCCAGTGAACGCTCCTATTATTTTCCGGATTTTGTCCCTGCTGAGATTAATTATATTATTGCTCAGCCTTCCTAATTCATTACTTATGAATTCTTTCGAATGTGTTAGGCCTGGTCTGGTCTTCCATTCTTTAAGCTGCCTATTCTTGGCCTGTTCTGTAATAGCCCTCTTTAGTGTGGCTTCAGGGAGTCCAACAAAAGGTTCTGGACCTATGGGTATTTTTGCAGATCCTTGTCTAGCTAGATGGTTGCTTTCTCATTCCATTCTATACCCTCATGGCCGGGGACCCAGATGAGCCTCAGTTTGTTGGCTCTGCCAACATTATTTAGGCTTTTTATGCAATTCAGTGCTATTTCTGAATTTACTTTTGGAGAGCTTAGCGCTTTAATGGCTGCTTGGCTGTCACTGAGAATATCCTTTTCATGGGTATTCCTATTTATAATCTCCTGAGCGCATTCTATTGTAGCGTACACCTCCGTTTGGAACACGGAGGCGTATTTGCCTAGACTAACGCTTATGTCGCAGTCTTCTGCGTGTACTCCTGCTCCTGTGCCATCTAGCGTCTTGGAGCCATCGGTTTACCAGATTTGTCTTTTTCCTTGATTGGTTCTGAGACCTTGTTTCCATTCCTGTCTAGTAGGAATTGTCACCTTGTAATTCCTATGAAGTACTAGTTTGGGCTGTTGTTTGTCAGACCTCATTTCTAGTAGTTCCCGAACATCAGGTGTTATCCCCATTTTTGTGTAACTTGTCGGTATGCTGGTTATATATCCTGCATCCTTAAGTCTTTTAAGAGCTTTTATTGCCTCTATTTGTACATTTGAATGTAGCGGTAGCATACTTAGTAACCGTTCCATCGCTGCTGTGGGTGTTGTTGTGAATGCACCCGTGATATACATGCAAGCTATCCTTTGGATTTTGCTGAGCGCTTCCCTGCATGTTACAGTCGTGGTTCTTGGCCACCACACTATACTTCCGTATTTGATTATCGGTAGTATCATCATGTTAAATATCCAGTACAGAATCTTCGCTTTAAGTCCCCATGTTCTGCCGTACGCCCTGCGACACATGCCGAGGACTCTCATTGATTTCTGTGTGATGAAATCTTGATGTGACCTCCATGTTAGTCGTTTATCCAACATGACCCCGAGGTATTTCACCTCTTCGGCCCACTCTAGTTCTACGCCTGCTACCTGAAGTCTTTTTAATCTTTTTAGGTCCCTTTTGCGTGTGAAATATAGGGCTGATGTTTTGGATGGATTTATCGTTAGATGATTTTCCGTACTCCATCTGTGCGCTATATTCAGACCCTTTTGTAGTAGTTCCGAGACAGTGTCTGGGAATTTACCGTTTACTATTATCACTAAGTCATCAGCGTATCCTATCGTGTAAAATGGTCCTTCATTTAGTCTTGTTATTAGTGAGTTGACTACCAAGCTCCATAGTAGGGGTGAGAGTACGCCCCCTTGGGGACATCCTCTAGTGGTCTTGGCATATATTTTCTCACCTGCTAACGAAGAGCAAATTATTCTGCTCTTTAGCATCAGCTCTATCCATTTACAGGTGGTGTTATCCACCCCGTGTTTTATCGCTGCTGTCTGGATTGCTTCGAAGGTGGTTTTGTCAAAGGTGCCTTCAATATCTATGAAGGCTGCTACGCTTATTTCTTTGCATTTCAGTGCCTTACGAGCGCGTTCCACTACTAGGTGTAGCGCTGTTTCCGTTGATTTGCCCTGCTGATAGGCGCATTGCAGCCTGTATAATGGGAAACGTTTTAAGGGTCCTTCCCTCACATGCTTGTCTATCAGCTTTTCCACCGTTTTTAGGCAGAAAGATGTTAGGCTGATAGGCCTGTATGATCTTACATCTTCATAGTTTGCTTTGCCAGGTTTGGGTAAATAAACTACGTTTACTTTCCTCCATATAGTCGGTATATAGTTAAAAGCTAAGCATGCTCTGTATAATCTCACAAGATGAGGGATTAGTAATAGGGGTTAAAGTATGAAATTGCCGTTTCATTGTAATAGGTACTTCGAATTGACATAGAACCTTCATGGTTTGAGATTTTTGAGTGAAACTTTTTCCACATGGTACCTATGTAGTTCTTCATTTAAAAATGTGCAACATTCGATTATCGACTTTCAGTTGTTTTTTTATTCAGCTTAGACAAGAAAGATGGATACTTCGAAAATTCGAGTGATTTTTGAATACGAGTTCCGACGCGGAACTAACGCGGCAGAAACAGCTCGCAATATCAATGTTGCGTTTGGAGAGGGGACTGCTAATGAACGCACCGTGCGATTTTGGTTTAAACGCTTTCGTGATGGAAACTTTGATTTGAAGAACGAACCACGAGGAAGGCCGTCCACACAGGTGAATAACAATGAATTGAAAGACATGGTGGAAGCCGATCCGAGCCAAACTACCCAGGAATTAGCTGCATGGTTTAACGTTACCTTACCAACAATATTGACTCATTTGCGTCAAATCAATAAAATAAAAAAAATTGAAAAATGGGTACCTCATGATTTGACTGATCTGCAGAAAGAAATGCGTGTTGAAACTTGTGTTGCCTTGTTGAATCGATACAGAAATGAAGGAATATTGGATCGAATTGTGACATGTGATGAAAAGTAGATTCTTTACGATAACCGTAAGCGAAAAATGCAATGGCTGACCCCAGGTGAAACGCCACAACAGTGTCCTAAAGCAAAGCTTACCAATAAAAAGGTAATGGTAACTGTTTGGTGGTCTCAGCATGGTGTTATTCACTATAGCTTTCTACGATCTGGTCAAGCAATAACGGCAGATGTCTACTGTGCCGAACTCCGAACAATGATAGCAAAACTAGCAGTGAAACAGCCCCGACTCATGAATCGATCTTCACCATGATTGCTCCATGATAACGCGAGACCTCATACAGCACGAGAAACCGTTTTAACTCTACAGGAACTGCAATTAGAAACTATCCGTCACCCTCCGTATTTGCCAGACCTTGCTCCAACAGACTACCATTTTTTTCGTGATTTGGACAATTTTCTATGTGATAAAAAGTTTTCGTCTCAGGAGGCAGTACAAAATGCTTTCACACAGTTTGTCGAATCTAGATCACCAGAGTTCTATCGCAAAGGCATAAATGACCTTCCTACTAGATGGCAGCAATGTATAGATAATAATGGTAATTATTTTGATTAAATAAATACGTTAAATTAAAAAAAAAAAATTAATTTCAATTTGTCAGTACAAATCGGCAATTACATACCTTAACCCCTAATATTTTCATGCCTTGTTGTAATAGTAGATACCATCAAGGCCTGGAGATTTATAGGGTTTGAAATCTCCTATGGCCCATTGCAATTTATTCCCATCAACTATTTTCCGTGCAGAGTTCCATTCTGCCCTATTCGTTTTTGTACCTTCAGTACCATTGATTTTTATTTGATTTTTTGGCACTTCTGCAATTATTTTCGATCCAGGAAAGTGTTCACTCATCATTACATGTAGTGTTTCTTTTCCTGATTCCGTGAGCCTCCCATTTCCGTCTTTTACACTGGTGAGTGGGTTCTCCTTAGCTATTGCCAGGGCTTTAGCCAGTCTCATGCCTTCTGGAAGGGAATTTATTTGGTCACAGTGTGCTCTCCATGACTTTCTCTTGTATTTCTGTACGGCCTTGTGATATTCAGTTAGCATTTTGGAGTATTCTCTGAAATCGCCTTGTGCCTTGGCTTTGTTGAAGATGGCCATTGTCTTGCGACGTAGCATCTCTAATTCTTTGTTCCACCATGGCACCTTTTGGGTTTTATTACCTTTTCTGGACAGTTTGTTGTCCATGCTTTTATGACTGATTCTGTTATCTTGTCCGCTTCAAATTCAATGTCGATTATCGAGTTGAGTTTGTATTTTGGATCTCCTAAGTAGATCTTCAGATCCTTTTTATATTGGATCCAGTCTGTGTGTTTGGGGTTTCTTCGCATTTCTACCCCAATCACCTTTGAAGTTTTATACTCAAAACATATGTACCTATGATCAGATAATAAGATTTCATTAGATACTTGCCAGTTCATGATATCTCTGCTGGCCATGTTTGTGGCTAGAGTGATGTCAATAACCTCTGTCCTTTTCCGATTGATGAAAGTCGGACTGTTGCCTTTATTTATTATTTGTAAAGGAGAACATACCAGGTATTCCAGTACTTTTTCCCCTCGTTCGTTGATGTCTGAGCTGCCCCAGATCACATGGTGCGCGTTCGCGTCGCATCCGATGATTACTTCCGTGTTATTTCGGATGCCGTGATCCACTAATCCTTCTAGTATACTAGGGATGGGATATTTTGTTCGTATGGAAGATAGGCCGATACAAAGATTGTATCTCTGTTGCCAGCCTCTCCTCCACCGTTGATCCTGACTGCCGTCAGATCCCTGAAACAGAAATTATGTAAAACCCATGCGTCTATACCATTTTTGATAAATATGCATGTTCTTGCATCATTTGAAAAAAATTGAAAATGTTTGCCTAAGTTTCTAGAGGTTTGTTTATGCACTATATCGTTTGAGCCAAATATCAAGTAAAGAAACTGCTCTCAATGCATATCACGGATATGTCTCGTCAAAATTAAGATATGCACTCATAATATGGGGCTATTCTGTAGAGGCCAACCGAGCATTCATTGTTCAGAAAAAATGTATACGAGCAATATTTGGCTTACAGCAAACAGACAGTTGTAAGGAATATTTTAAAAAGTACAATATACTACCACTGCCTAGTCTGTACATCTTTGAGATTTGTGTTTTCGTACGCAGTCATATGCATCTATTTTGTAAGCACAATGACGCCGTAGTTAGAGCGAGTAGGCATATTCATAAGCTATTAAATGCATTCAAAAGTAAACTTAAAACGTACCTATGTAGGTACATGATCTTTAGGATTACTTTTGAATGCATGTATGTATGTACACACTATGCAAGAAATGTTTGTTGATATCCCAGCTCGCCAGATGCAAATGATAATTACCTACATTATAATAAGATGTCACTATGTATCTCATTTTAAGTGAACTATGTTCTTATGAGATATAAAGTTCTTTAAACCGGATTAATTCCTAAACAAAGAGTGAATGTATTTAGTCAAAATGTATATTGTATGGCAATACATATTTATAATGAGTTACCAAATAGCCTCAAAGAAATTAATACGATCAATGCATTTAAAAGAAAATTCTTTACATTACTAATGGATAAATGTTGTTATACTATTGACGAATTTTTAAATAATGTTAAATTGTGATATTTGTCATTATTTTTTGTGTTTACAATAATTTTAACTATCGAATAATTTAATTTTAATTGTAAGACATATTTTTTAGAATGTAAAACATCCAAAAACTCTGTACCCACTCACCCATATTCTGACAAATAAACCATCATTTCATTTCATTTCATCATTTCATTTCATTTCATTTCATTTCATTTCATTTCATTTCATTTCATTTTGTGGTCCTGTGATACCATAAAGTACCACCAGTTCCACCTAAGCCCTTTATTTCTCCTTTATAAATATAATGCTCCTGTCGTATTTGTTATCTTTCAGCGCTCTAGCCAGAAGGGCTGTCGACGCCTTATTGTGTTGCAGATTAATCTGTACTAACCTTAAGCCATCCATTTTCGCTGACGTTATTGGACAGTCACTTTCTCAGTGACTGTCGTCGGAGCCCGGGGACTGTGCAAGGAGCCGGTCCTCATCTAGGTCGAGATCGTCCATCTCCCTGCACAGTTCTTTAGCGCCTGTTGACGACGCCAATGCAGTAGTGACCGTAGGCCGCTCTTGACTCTTGTTGGTCCCTGATGCCGTCGTTTTTATGCCATTGCGGATGTCCTCTGCTGGCTGCATTTCAGCATCCGCAGATGACGACTCCATCTCCTTGACTCCATAAGCCTTCGCCTCCTTTTCTCGTTTCGAGGTCGACTCCTCCAGCAACTTAAATTGGCTGTAGTCGATCCCCGTTGGGAGGGTGTAGTTGGAGGCCTTTATGACCTCCGCAGAGACCCTATCTACGAGGATGATACGACGAACGTGGGTGCTCTCGACCTGAGTGCCGATCACCCGCCATTCTGCCGTTTATTAAACCCGGGTTGAGCCTCTGCAGAAGCTGGAATACCAACTGAATGTTGGTTCCAGCGGTGTGCCACGACTTCCATGCCATTTTAACTGGCTTTGGAAGGTCGTTTGCTGCCACCACCTTAATTTTGTGGGTGCTGACTGACGAGTCCCTTCAGCCAGCCCACCGATGCCTCGTTCGCACATATTACGTGCAGTGCGCCCCCCGTCATGTTACCCATGTTTATCAGTGGGAGTGGGTCTGGTGCCGCCAACATCCCACTGAACAACAGATCCTGTAACGCCGCGTTGTCCACTGCTTCAAATCGCGCCTCCGGGTATGTTGCTGGGATGATCGTCATCCTGAAGCCTGCAGCAGCGTCCCTGTAGGAACCCTGGATCCTCACCTTTTTGGCGTCCCTCCCGAGTTCCGCTTTTTCGTCATTCACTTCCCTGATACGCTTTGCTGGCGTATCGGTGATGGTTCCGCCTACCACAGCGTGCTGTTTGCGGAGACGCCTAGCCCGGCGTTTCGCTGCTGCACGGCTGCCTTGTTGGAGATTGAGTTGGGTCCCGACTTCCCCGGCGCCGTTCGGGCCCAATTGAACCTTACTGCCTCCCGAGTTGGCTCCGGTTCTTCCCTGGAGGGCCGATCCCGAGGATCTCTTGCGAGATACTTCGGTCCAGCCACTCTGGGAGTCTCCTTCGCTGACCACGGTGGCGGCCTTGTTGCTGTTTCCAGCCTTTGGTGCTGTTGCACCTTGAGTGGCATTTTTTGATAGATCCATACCGTACCTTAATAGAATTCGTCGATCCGACTCCTCACCCTCCGCGGAGCCCTCAGTTGGGGATGCTCTGAAGCACCAAGGCTATCGGACCGATATAGCACTCCGAGATGAGTTGTCCAAGAGACTGACCTGCACGAGAATCCTCCCCCGGTCACCACAGCCATGAGTAAGACCGCGCGCCGCCGCCTGCAGACCCCATCACCCCAGAGAGCTCGCCAGTGGCCGTCTGACCAGACAGACAAAGTCGTAAATTCGACTTCGGAATCATAGCTTTACACGCTGGACTTAGACCCCGGGATAGTAAAAAGAAGGAAACTTGTGTGCGGCCGGAGAATTCCAATTCTATAAACTGCGACAGAGTAAGGATGTACCAATCCGATTGATTCGAGATGGTATTGTTTCTACCGTGTGTAGGTGGCATGGCAGTGCAGTACGTGTTCTTTTGGATAGGTAGGCAGACGGTAAGCTCACAAGAACACTCGCCGTGGTAGAGACGGTTAAATACAACCAGAGGGGCAAAGTCTCTATGCAACTGCAAAAGCTCTTACTTATGGAATTAGTAACCACACAACTCCCAATGATAGGAAGTGCACGTCGCTGCAATCTATTAATTCAGTTGCCGTGATGGACAAATACGGAACTCTATATTGCGCGTGGTCCGACAGGGTTGCCAACCGTACTATAATATATAGTATTGTACTGTATTTCAGGGCTCCGTACTATATACTGTTGAAGAAACATATAGTACGCGAAAATACTATATATTTCAGTGCAATGGATCAAAGTTTATATTTTGCAACACTAAAACTAATATAAAATTAAAAAGATAAAAGTACGTGTACTGAAGGAGGCCGTCACATTCCCTTTAACAATGTGAAATCGAGCTGGATTGTCTTTGATTTGCAATTAAACAGTATGCATTTGGCGAAGACAGAATACTTGGCGTTAAATTCAACAGATCCCATACCCGACCGCATAGGCGATGACTTGGACGACCGCGTGAATCAGGTTAAGTACCTGGGACCTGTAGTTCACGTGACTGGTGACATCGACTACGACTTCAAGGCATGTAGTGCCGCCGCGTGGGCCAAGTGGCGGATAATGACTGGTGTCACATGCGATCTTATAATGCCATTTAGGTTGAAGGGAAAGGTCTATAAGACCATTATTAGGTCTATCCCACGGTCTATCACACGGCTGTGAGGCGTAGCCGCCGTTGAAGCGGCACAAGCAGGAGCTGCATGTCACGGAAAGGAAAATACTGCGGTGGATTTGCAGAGACTGACGTGAAAATCGCGTGAGGAACTCTCGCACCCGCGGCAGCCTTCATGTCCATAACAACGCAGATAAAATGCAAAAGTGTCGCCACCGCTGATGTGGCTACATCTTGCGGCAACTGCCAGGCTACGTGGGTAACAAATGCTTGGCAACGGCGCCTCCGCCGGGTCCAGGTAGAAATGGTAGGCCCAAGAAGTCTTGGCTTGACGACGGACAACCAAGATTGTGCGAAATGGAGGAGGAACAGCCGGAAGGCTGACCCTTAGCTCTGAGGGCATCTTGGCCTCGGATGCAATCAGAATAACGTCTAAATAGAGATGATAATGAGTATGCATTTGCCAGTGACCACCATAGTTATTCCTATCTATTATATATTGGTTTTTATAACGTCAAACCGAACACGTTTCGGTCATGATTTGCTTCTAATTCGTAAAATGCATCCTGTTTTAATGTAAATCAACACAATTTACCAAGTCTTGACATTATTGAAGAAAAAGTGGCGGCCGCCTTCCTCCGCGTTCACGATATTTACTATACCTTGCAGCTTATCTTGCTATCTTTGTTCGATCGTTTTGGATTTTCCGACACTCACTTGGCCGGTTTTAAAATCTTTAAAATATTTTCAACGTAGGTAAATAAGTTGTACTTAGATAAAATATTGTTGTTTCTTCGCATTTATGTGTAAGTGTAACGATAATGTTTGATCTGTTAGAATTATATTGATGTCTTTCGAGATCAACATAATGAACACATAAAAACATATAGGTAAATGCCAAGAGATATGAAGATAACCGCGACAACGGCGAAGTTTAGTTTTTTCTGACTCATCTCCGTACCTACTACTCAAAATTTCTGTCACAAAAACCTAACACCTAAGGCCCGATTCGGGAATTGAAGCCGATATAGGTTCCTACCCTGCACAACAATTGCTACCGCTATATTCGCGCTACCGAGGCAGTTTGTAATTTGGTTTTTGAATGTATTAAATAACGGAAGTTGAAATTAAATATCTCTAAACGATCTGCGAATTGGTTACGTTGAGTGCGTTTCCTAACGATGTATCTCACTTTTAATATTTATATTTAGTTAGAAACATGTGTTTAACATTTCTTTTATTACTGATATTTATAACTAATTTTCATCTTCAACCGGTGTTGTCCACTGGTGGGAATAATTATGTAAGTATATTGATATTAATGTAAGTATTAAATGATTTTAATATTAATGAAGTTCCGTATAAAAGAAAAAATCAAACAGAAGACCAAGATTCTGCCTGACCATTGTTACGCAACCAATTGACAGTGACTTTTATTATACGCCATATAGTGGCAACTATGACGGAAATGGATACCTACCTGAAACAAACCAAAACAAATTAATCAGCCTCAGCGATTTACCAGTTATGTTTAAAGCCAGAGAATAGCTAATTGTGTTTGATTTAGTATGTCAGTTCCTCCGCGAGCTACTGACATCAGAACTCCAAACCCTTAGGGGAAACTTGTTTTGCATAAGGTTTGCTTGGATCTTAGGGATGTTAGTAAAATTTTCTACACCTAAAACCAATCAATTTTGTTAACCAACTAGAAGGTTGCCTCATTACATTGCAACTTAGGAAACGTCTTGTACTTTCACAGGGGCCGTATGAGCTAAATTTGACCGATTTTAGTTTATGCCCAGGCGTTAAACTACGGACGCAGGCGATAGCTTACATTCTGAATGATGGCCGTGAACGAAATGTAGCTATTGCAAATATGACGCTTACAAGTAATTTGCACCTGGAATCTGTAAGTACAATAATATTGTTTATACAGACTTAACTACTATCTTTTTAGCATTTTGTATGGTTTCTATTTATTACGAGAAAACCCTAAAATCTAAATCTAAATCACATTTATTTGTTCAAACATGTGTTATACATACATGTGCATGCAAGATGTAAGTCAATAATTATGTCCAACATGTTTAACCCTTTAACTCCATCGAGACTTGGACGGTTCTAGATAAACTTCAGACAGAAGTCACCGAAAGAATGAGAATAAGACGCAAATGTGTTCCATAGTTCTTGGACCAGTGCATCATAACATAGCATTTAGACATCAAATGTAGTTTTACTTAGTTACAAAGAGAAGGCTTCATAGTAGTTTATGATACTGTTGCATAATAAGGGTTCTTATAACACGAGTGTGTTTTAAAAAAACGAGCCGGTAGGCGAGTTTTGTTTTAGTATCACACGAGTGTTATAAGACCATGTTATGTACAGTGTCATACACTACTTTAGCTACTCTCATACTATAATACATAAACTAATTTATTTTACAAACAAAACCAAACTTTTTTTAATTTAAATGTAAAATGTTGGCGCCAAACATCGATTGCGCATGCGTGTTTCTTTTTTTTTTTCTTCCGACTCGGCGGTTTCTTTTTTTAAAGTAGAGGTTCAACCATCTTGGTCCAGATGGAGGATAGGTGTATCGTTATGATTAAAAAGTTATTTAATGATATAGGTGTCCATACAAGGCCTGTATCGTAATAAAACTTTTTTTTTGGCCTGTGCGTAATGTTTGTCATAAGAGTTTTGATTACAATTTTATAATAAATAAATAATTGTTTATTGTCACAAAAGCAATCTACATAGGTTGTGCTTAAATCTAGGGCTATATAATTATCCCCCCCGAGCGAGTCATGTGCTTACAGGTTCGGTTAGTGACATACAATTAGTATTTTTTTTCGAAGCGATAATGTTATGTGTGTAAGTGTGTCTGTGTTTTTTTTTTATTTATTTACTTTCATATGAAGCACATATAACATAAATGTGTGTGTGTGTGTGTGTGTGTGTGTGTGTGTGTGTGTGTGTGCGTGCGTGTGTGTGTGTGTGTGTGTGTGTGCGTGCGTGCGTGTGTGTGTGTGTGTGTTTGTCTTTTTTTAAACTATATTGTATTTACGAGAGTGCAGGAGACTGTTGTATCTTTATTTATTCGATGAATTTCAGTAATGTTTCGGTGCCTGCATAATCTAGTTGGAGCAGCCAGTTTGTTACCTTCCTTTTTATCTCATTCCTATTCGATCTAACTAGGTTCAGCTTTTTGTTTAAAGTGTTATAAATTTTGCAGCCCAAACTCAGGCACTGGCCTCTGGCAAAGGATGTTCTGTAACGCACTATGGGACAGGCAAGTTGTCTACTGCGTTTATTACGGTTAGGTGGAGGAACATTTCGATGTGTTCTGAGTACCGATCTGAGGATGAAGAGTTTCCGCACCGATAAAAGTTTATTATCCTCGTAAAGCTTAGCAGTGGGATATCCCATTGGCCGCTTGCCCATCACCTTCAGAACGGCTCTTTGTGCTCTCTCCAGTTCGAGCATTTGGGTTTTACCGGACCCACCCCTTACCAGTATGCAGTATTGGATAATTGATTGGCATAGTGCTAGGTATACCATTTTTACGTGCGTTTCTGTGGCCACTTTTCTTAAAGTTCTGAAAATGTGAATCAACTTTCTAGTTCTGCTCTTCACTGTGGAGACTTGAACATCCCACTTAAGCCTGCTGTCGATATGCACTCCTAGATATTTGGTGTTGGTGACTCTAGTTAGTTCCCTACAGTCACAGTCGTTCGCTGAAGTACATATGTGGGCTCTTATGGAGAAATCATGATTAAGGGTATTAATTTTCGATAATGCGAAGGGGATATATAATGTTTTTTCAAGGTTTAGTGTTAGTAGGTTAGTACGGAGCCAGATCATGATTTGTTTTAGGGAGTATTCGGCTCTCTCCTTCACTATTGGCCAGTTTGGACCATTTACGACTACTGCAGTATCATCAGCATATGCAAATATGTCAGTATGTGGAAGAGATATACTGCAGAGGTCATTTACGTATAGCTGGAAGAGTGTCGGGCCTAGAATACTCCCCTGTGGAACGCCATAGGATATCTCTTCCTCATCACTCACATGCTCACCTATTTTAACTCTTTGTCTCCTGTTTGTTAGATAATCTTTAAATAAGTTGTGCACGGTACCTCGTATGCCAAGTTTTTCTAGTTTATCTAATAGGATGGGAACGGTGACAGTGTCAAACGCTTTCGAGAGGTCTAAAAAGATACACAAGCATCTGTTGTTTTTGTCTAAGTTCTCGATAACCGTATTTGTAAGGTCAGTAACTGCATCTTCAGTAGACAGATTTGCACGAAAACCATATTGATTTCCAGCAAGTATAGTAAATTTGTCGATGTATCTCTTTAGGGCATTATTAAGGATCTTCTCGAGAATTTTTGATAGCCCTGACAGTATTGAGATAGGTCGATAATTATTGACGCAGTCTCTGTCCCCATTCTTATAGATTGGGTGAATAACAGCTTTTTTAAAAGCGTCGGGGAAAACTCCTGTGTTTATGGCGCGGTTGCAGATGTGGGTGGTGGGTGAAACCAGAGAGTTACGGGATAGTCTCAAAAAGTAAGAGGGTATGCCATCCCACCCTTCGGCACAATCTTGTCGTAACTGCAGTATTAAAGTTTCTATTTCAGCCTCACCTACTTCTAGTAATACCATTGAAGATAATTTTGATTTGTCTGATGAATAATTGTATCTAGGATGTGACAGGGTAAATTAATTTCAGCCAAATTTTTGCCGATGGAAGAAAAAAAGTTACAGACGTGATTTACAGCTTGTTTTGGGTCTAAATGCTTTTGCAAGAGCTCCGTTGGACTGTCTTTGCTTTTTTGGGTGTTGGTAACTATTTTTATTGCTTTCCAGAGAGCTTTCGGATTTGAACCGGCTTCATCTATAAGGTTTTTGTTGTATTCTAGTTTCAGTTTACGTAAAAGGAGATTGCAGAAATTGTGGTATCGTATATAGGTTATTTTGAGTATTATATTCTCCGGGGATCGCCTGGCTTTAATGTGTAATCTGTCTCGGTGTCGAATACATCGAACTTATCTAATAATCTTTGTATTATAGTATCAGAGTAGATAAAAATATTTACAATACTCTTAATAACAGATTACGTAATAGTTACTGTGTTGTTTTCCGTAGTACAGAATACATTTTACCTATGTACCTACCTACAACCCACGTGTGCGTTTCGACTGCTCGGCCACCATGCCGTAGAAAAAAAAACTTATGTCAGTATTTCGAAGGAATTTGTAAAAGACGAACAGTGAACACCGCAAATTCGAAGAGTCAATATTATGTGTGTACTTATCGCAGGTTTATAGGTGCCCGATTAATGGCAATAGGCTCGCCACCTTATTACATTGGGACCTAAACATAAACTGGCGAAATGTGGGTGCTAGCACCTCTGCCTACCCCTTCAAGGATATAGGCGTGAGTTTATGTTATGTTATATTTAGAAAGTTATAAGGGTTTAACCGTGGCTGCGCAGTCCGCACGAATTCAACTGCGCGGCCACGAGTTCTCTTAAACGGAGCTACGTACATGTCTTATTCTTTTTGCTAATCACTGATACGATTTCGAAGAAAATGTAGATTATAAAAATAAAGCCCTACTGTTTGGACTTCACAACCTACAGTACTCCAAAGTTTGGCCGCACAGTAAGCACAAAAGCGTAAGAACTACACTACCTACAGAACTTAAAACCTAAAATCGAAGGAAAAAATAGGTTGACCAAGATTTATAGTGTGTGAATCCAGGCTTTTTTCCATTTTAATATCATAGTGTATATATATAGTATATATATATAGCAAGTAGCTTTTCTTGTAAAAAACTACTGATTGTTTATTTGATTCGAATTAGTTTTACGAAAATGTGCTTGTAAGTTTTTAAGTAAAATAGGTTTATTAAAAAGAAAACATTTTTGCTGGCGATTGGCAATCATTCATTTCACATGGCGCTGTGTGAAATAGATATTGCCCTACATTTAATATTGGTTTTTGGTGCAGAACTCTCCTCACTCCCACAGTTCAACAATCCCAACCGCAGCAACCACCAAGGAAACAAACCTTAGCAAATCACCACGACAATAAAGAACTGCCTAACCCAAAGAAGACAATATTTACAAGTCAAAAAACAAAGAATTTTTTTTAGTTTTTTCATTGCCGAGAGACGAAGACAGATGAGAATTATTTTAAATCTTATTTATATGAAAGTTGTCACCATTTATTTCTTTGAACATAAGTAGGTAACAAGCAGGTATGTAATTGTGCGCATTCTTCCGATGGCGTCACTCGCGCGGCGGGCAACACAGTCTCGACTCTATGAACGCGTGTTTAAGGTACAATTCTTCTCGTTCTGTGCAGCAGGTATTATTATTAATATTTTGTAGGTTAATATAGAGTAGGTATTGTCGCTTTTGTATGGGAGTGATGTATCTGTTACGTAATAACTATTTATTAATCTTGCTTTACCTTACCGATTATATATATAGTCTGAAATACTAAACAATATGTATATTGTTATGATCACCAGTCACTGAAATATAAATAAATCGATGAGTATTTCTTTTTCTTTATATCCTATAAGTAAACTTCTCTATTCAATTTCAAACCAAAGGACTAAAACTATTTGCTTGTTACGGTAAAAAGTATAGCAATATACGTGAGATAAAAACGTCTATTATGGGAATATCTCGTCGACGCATCGTAAATCATGGTCACCCTTCTTTTAACTCGAGTTACAGCACAGAACAGAAAAAACTATTAGAAGTGTGATAGGACAGATTCAATAGCGGAACCAATGTCGCCAAACTCACACATACAACCAGATAATAATACGTTGCACTACTAGTAAACAATTGTTTTGATTGGTCGTATATCTTTAACACCAAATTAGCCTAAATTATGCACACTGCAGAACGAAAACATACCTTATTGATTGGCATTAGTGATAACTTTAATATGAATAAAAAAAGGAATTTACGACGTTTTGTATCTGAATCAAACTTGCTTCTCACTCTAAACGAAAAAGTTCAAATACTCCCCAACAGATGTCCATTTATTTTAAGAATGTTATTTAAAACCTTAATAGTTATGAATACGGTTGATATTACTTTGAATTATTATCTCTCTCACTGTAACTCTCTTACATTAACGCTAGAGCGGCGGCACAAAAAGTTGGCAATATCGATAGATTTGTAATTTGTTTACAATTTATCAAAGGATTCCAAAAGCTGTTAGTAATTATAATCTAAGAGTACTAAAAAAGAAGGATTTTATAGCTTTACGTACCTACAGAAGTTGAACTGTTTTTTATTTACGATTAAAAAGGTATGAAGACGTGTAACTACGATTTAATTGAAATAAAACAAGTGTCCATTTATAGTAGATATTTTATGTAACTGTTGCATAATAAAAGCGTTTTCACATTATCCGGCGCATCCGATATCCGATATCGATTGACATCCGAAGGAAATAAAATAAAGTATAAAAAGAACTCGATACTATGTTGAAAATAATTGCTAGGATTTCTTTTTCTTTTTTTCATCCAGTCTGTGCGATCGAGAAAATGGCCGAATCGGACCGATTTTATTAAGTATATGTGAAAACAGCACATGTTGACCACTATCGGCGTCAGATACCCAATATCAGAAAATGTGAAATCGGTCTAAGGATACTTAAAATACAAGTGCGAGTATTTTACAATATGAGACGTGTTTTAAGACCATATTACAAACAGTTTCATACACTACTTTGAAATAATTAATTTAATTTGCATAAAATGAGAAAAACGTAAGTAGTAACGTAAAAATGTCGCCGCGTCCACAAACTAGAAAATGTCCAGCTGGATTTGTTCAATACGGAAGTTTACATTTTTGCATGTTTGTACGCGCATAGCTTCGTCATGTGTAGACGAATTTGCAAAATTCCTTCTTTGTTCGAAAGAAGACTATTCCGAAATGATCCCATTTAATTTTTGTAAAGATCCGATAAAGGGTTTCAGAGAGAGACCACGAAACTCTTCAATAAATACCAGGAAATCACCACAAACTCATATTATTGCTATGTCTATGCCACTACACATCATAACATCACGCCCGTATCTTTTGAATGGGTGTGAGGAGTGTTCCGAATGTTCCATGATATTAAAAAAAAACAATAGAATCATTTGACAAACGTTTATAAATGTTTCCAAAAATTAGATATCGATAAAGTTTAACTACATCACTAAATGAATAGCGAAGAAAGTTCTATTATGTGTAATCAAAAACAAGCTTTATTGATATGTGGTAAGGTTGATTTTGTTTTGATTTTATTTATTTGCATTTCAATAATAGATATTCGTTATAAATTCAGCTATATCCTGACTTATTGATGGTATAAAACAAGTCTATTTCGAATATTTATGCTCCTACTATCATCTGTGCACTGGAAAATGGCCCAGTAAGGCATATTTCTATTAAATAGTATTAAATAACACACGGTGCAAAACTGTCAAATACACGTGATGACAGATACGACTGAAGGTTGAAATTGTAAGGTCTTGCAAATCTCCGCATAAGAATGACACGCGTGCCACGCCCACTTCACACTTCCACCGTTTTTTTCTGTTCCGTGAGTTACAGGGTTTAAGTTCTGTAACTCGTGATTTTCAAACATAAGAACTTCATTCATGATGGCTACATATTCTTCGAAATCGTATCAGTGATTAGCAAAAAGAATGAGACCTCTACCAAACTCCGTTTAAGCTCCACTTTAAGAAACACGTTGCCGCGCGGTTCGCCATTTCGTGAGTGCTGTGGAATGAGAAGTCCAAACTTTAGGGCTATATTTTTACCATCTACTTTTTCTTCGAAATCGCATCAGTGATTAGCAAAAAGACTTAGACTTCTACAACGCTCCGTTTAAGAGAACTGGTGGCCGCGCGGTACGCTTTGTGCGGACTGCGCGGCCAAACTTTGGAGTGCTGTAGGTCGTGAAGTCAAACATTAGGACTTTATTTTTATAATCTATATATTCTTCGAAATCGTATCAGTGATTAGCAAAAAAAATTAGACTTGTACGTAGCTTCGTTTAAGAGAACTCGTGGCCGCGCAGTTGAATTCGTGCGGACTGCACGGCCACGGTTAAACCCTTATAACTTTATAAATATTGACTCTTCAAATTTGCGGTTTTCACTGTTCGTCTTTTACAAATTCCTTCGAAATGCTGAAATAAGTTTTTTTTTTTCTACGACATAGTGGCCAAGCAGTCGTAACGCACACACAACCCACAAGTAATTATCCCCCGAGGAGGGCCAGACCGAGAGGGATGGCCCTGGGTCAGCCGGGGTGCGAGGGAGATGTCGCCTGTCAACCTCACCTTCAGCCTTGCACAACGACCCACAGACGGCGTGCGGTTTAGTCGGTTCGAGTCCGACATAACCTCCCCCGCCGGCTCTCCGGCTATTAAATTGATGGTTTAAGATCTACGGTGTACTAAGAATGATCTTACTGGGTTTTATTTCAGATTAAGATTATCATGTACAGAGGCAATGACAAAACGAATGTGTTGTACAAATATTTACTGAAGAATCCATGTCAACACCCAGTTATTATGCCCGCTCTGAGTCTTGCCTTCAATACAGATAGCCGCTGTATTATCAAAGAGGTTTGCATTTGTAATAATCTAATTAACATTAAAACCTAATTGATAGTTTTTACAAAGTCAAATTAAGTTAAATTCGAAATAGATAGCTTAATTGGCATTATGTGTAAATGCCTTTGTCGTTTATCTTTTTTTTATGTGGGTCAACAACACTATACACAACACTATGTACAACACTATACATGTTTGATTAAACTAAGTAGTAGGTATGCATAGGTACATTATCTATCTATACTCTTATATAATTGTAAAGTGCTCGTGTTTATGCATTGGCGATATTTAAAAAAATACTTGGGTAATTTTATATTATCTATACCTACTGATACACGAGCGGGCGAGGCGCGATGAGCGAGAGAGACTCGCGGACATCGCTGTCCGCGTTCGTAGGCGGCTGGGGCATCGGAGAGCGCAGACCGAACACCGCCCTGCATGAGCGCGGGCCTGAGGGTGACGGATGGATGGATGGAGCCACTAATCACCCTAGCAGAAGCCGGCCACGGCGGCGGCGCGCATTGTAGGACGATCCCCCTCCCCCCCCCATACCGAGGGCGAGTCAGGGACCCGAGGAGGGCCAGACCGAGAGGAATGTCCCTGGATCAGCCGGGGTGCGAGAGATATGTTGCGAGACAACCTCGCGTTCGGCCTAGCACAACGACTGAACTGATTTTGATGCGAAAAGATTGTTTTTAATTGAATGGTCTTTGTCAGACTTCAAATCTTACACTTTTTTTAAGTTGTGATAACAGCATACACGTCGGCACACAACCTAAGTTATAATCATGGATCGACGAATCCGATTGCGATGACCTTAGACTATGCAGGTATAAACGAGGCAATGACACATCAACTGCTTTAATAACCAACATGTATAAATGTTGACAAATAACCACATAAATACAGCCAAAAAATCTGTATTAATTTCTTTTATATCACTCATGTGGCAGACAAGCACACGGCCCACCTGATGGGAAGTGGTTACCGTGGCCTATGGACGTGTGCAACACCAGGGGCGTCACTCTTGCACTGCCGACCCTGCAGAAACCTAGGGTAGCCAGAGCTCACAGGAGAGTTTTTTATGCTGTCAGTGTAGAAGAGAAAGCAGTACAAGCCTTTGGTCTTCCCACTGACAGCACAAAAACTCTCCAGTGAGCTCTGCCTACCCTACTCACGGCTGGTAACACAACACGAGGTAATAATGGCCGCGGTATTCTGTAGGGCTCAATTGTGTAAATCAACTCTATCTAGGAATATAAGAAGAGCATTATAATACACACACCGGCAGAATTAGCAGAACACAGAAAAGTTAACTAAACAAAATGCATTTTTCTTAGATTTCGTAGTGACAGAGAAACAGTTGAAAATTTTAGGATTTTATGACGGTTTAAAATTAATTAAATGAATGTTTAATAACGAGTGTTCCCTCCTGGTGCTCTGTTAAGGTTTCCATCGGTTTGGGCATGCTGCGAAAAAGCAAAGAAAATGCATTTTTTTAGTTAAGGTTTTTTTATTAAACTTTAAGTATGGTGTTGCAAATCAATGTCAAAACATATTAATTTGACTGTTGTTTCATGTTTAATTATTATTTGTTTAAAAATAAAGCCAATTATTTTATACTCTCCTTTTTTCTGTTCCGCTAATTCTACCGGTGTGTAATAATGATTTGCAATATTCGCTTTATCTACTATAACTACTATTTTTTCCTTTTCAGGGACAGCACAGCGTGCAAATCCATTTCAACATCTTGACAAAAAGTTTCATTGGAAATAATTTCTTTTATGGAGATTTCACATCTAAGTCTATAGTATCTACCAAAAGCGAGAATATTGTATGCCTCATTTCAACAACTAAGTTTGTCAAAAAAAATTGAATACCTAGTAACTTACTTGTTTATTCTCAAAATTTCATTGTAAACATGAATAAAATAATAAAAGTACTTAACATTTTGCAGTGAAGTTTCGCTTCTTCAACGTAGTTCAACCGTAGTTCTTCAACGGCATAGGCCCAGCGCTAATACATCCAGCGTCTGGGATCCGCTTTCCACCTTCATCTTCTTAACTTTTCGTCTAAAAGGAGTTAGTTTAAGTTGATATTCTTCTATTTTGAGCATAAGTTAACTCTAGTTTCGAAAAAGGCATTCCATAAATACTCAAATATCACTTTGTCTTAAAGAGTCTTTTGATTACAGTAAAAAGTAGCACCATTTGGCGATAATTAAATTTGAGTTATTACTTGTCTTTCCTTATAAAATGTATGGAAACTTGAAATTTTCATGTACTTATTTCCTTATTTTCCTGGTCTCATGGAGTTTATTGATTCTCACACGAAATAGGGTCTATAGGCTCCAATTTTTGTTTTTCACTTTTAGCATTTTCTTGCTGACTGTACTATTTTGACGAAATCTGTAATTGCAGTTCAGAATATTTTAAAAAGTTAGAGATAGTTCTAAGAACATTTTGCTGTAATTATAAGGATTGAGGCATTTTATTATCTATTCTGTGGTTGAGGTGCCTGCCCTTACTGACCCGTTTAAAAATACAATTTAAATTCTGGCCATTACACTATAGACGTGAATCCACTCCTAACATAAGGAATTTAGCTTAGCTAAAGGGGTTACACGGAATATTAGTAATATAGGCTGCTATGTTGCTGTGCTACTATAATGTAAAAATACATTAGCTGTTGCGTCAAACAAGAATTATATTGTATTATCTGTGGTCAAACTAAACCTATTATCTTTTTGTAGGTACTATTATTTGTACATATGAGCACCACAGAATAGATAAATAGTTGCCTGTACATATAACTCCCCCCCTCCTCCCTCCTTTATTAGCTAATTAAAAAAACACTTTATCTATAAAATTAAATAAATTATTGTAAGCTAGGTATCAGCGGCAATTACACAGAGAATGATTATTGAAACAACTTCGTATTCAGACAGAGTTTCTTTTATCAAATATATAACAAACATCCTAATCAATTTTAATACAAACTGTTTGATAATTTTGTTCAAAAGTCAACAGTCAAAAGTCAAAAATCATTTATTCTGCATAGACCATTAAAACGGTACTTACAAAACGTGAAGTTTAAAGAAAAATGGACCACCGGTTCGAAACGCGGCCCCTCCCTGAGAAGACTCCGGCAAGAACTCAACGGGCATTTTTTTTTTGGTCTATTTACAAACATTTGCTTAGTCTACTTAGTCTAAATACAATAGTTTGCTTCAGTAGCATAGTTGAGCGAACAGCTCATTTCCAAGCTTGTTTATCATCTAAATATTCTTGGATTTAATAATAGCCTTTTTGGCACAGTTTGGTCTTAATTACATTTTTAAATTAATTTACAGGTAAATCTCTAATTTCAATAGGGAACTTGTTGAAAAAGCGTATACAGTTGCCCCGGAAAGAATTACTAATTTTATGGAGTCTACTATCACAAGCTACAAGATTGTTTTTATGTCTTGTGTTTATATTATGCCTGTCACACTCTTGAAAATTTTGAGATATTTTTCCTTACATACATTAGGTTCTCGAAAATGTATTGTGACACTACGGTTAGAATGTCTATTTCTTTAATTTTTTCTCGAAGGGAAACTCTTGGCCCGAAATTATAAATAGCTCTCACAGCCCGCTTTTGTAAAATAAATATTGTGTTTAAATCCGCGGAATTACCCCAAAGGAGAATTCCGTAGCTCAAAATACTATGAAAATAACTGAAATAAACTATTCTAGCCGTATCCACGTCTGTTAATGTCCTAATCTTTTTTACAGCGTTAGAAGCCGAACTTAATCTACTGGATATTTTTTCAATATGCGATCGCCACTGCAATTTGGCGTCAACACTTAAACCTAAGAACACTGTTGATTCCACAAGGTTCAACACTTGTCCCTTGAGTTGTACATTGGTTTCCACCTGTGTAACATTAGGTAATGTGAATTTTATACATTTAGTTTTGTTCCCATTAAGGCAAAGATTATTAGTATTAAACCAATGGACCACTTTTGTAATTGCACCTTTCACTTCATCATAATTATTTTGTTGCCTTTTAATTTTTAATATTAACGAAGTATCCTCAGCAAATAAAATAATACTAGTTTTGTCCCTTACATTGTAGGGGAGGTCATTAATATATATTAAGAATAAAAATGGTCCAAGTATCGATCCCTGTGGAACACCCATCGAAATCAGAGATCCCACTGAACGTGTACCATTAACATCGACCCTCTGAATTCTATTGTTTAAATATGAAGTCAGAAGCTCGAGAGCCTTGTTCCTTATTCCATAATGTTCTAATTTCCTGATTAATGTGTCATGGTGGACGCAATCGAAAGCATTGGATAGATCACAGAATACACCCAATGCATCATGCTTATCCTCCCAGGCCTCGTAAATACAATTTAACAATTCTATACCAGCATCAGCAGTCGAACGTCCCTTAGTAAACCCAAACTGTTCATCATGAAACAATTTGTTTTCACCAAAATGGGTCATCAACTGTCCTAGGATTAATTTCTCAAATACTTTACTCAAGGTCGGCAACACAGAAACGGGTCGGAAATTAGAAGGGTCTGTAGCACTGCCAGCCTTGAACAAAGGTATGACTTTGCTATGTTTCATTAAATCAGGAAATATACCGCTGTTGACACAGTCATTAAACACAGTTGCTAGATGGGGAGCAATGACATCAATGATACATGAAATAGTTTTGACTGATAATCCCCATAGATCCGCGGTCTTTTTGATATTAATAGAGTGAAACGCTTTGGTGATGTCCTTGCTATTAACAACTGAGAATACGAATGCGTCTTCACACTCGTTTATCGATTCCTTAAGCAATGACACAGCGGAAGTGGAAGACGACTGAAGAGTTTTAGTCGTTATTAACGGTATATTTGAAAAGAAATGTTCAAACTCTGTCGCACCTTCCAGATCCTCCGTGACATGGCGACCTTCTATTTTTAAATGAACTCTCTTACATTTGATGGAGATTTCCCACATTCGCAATTTATAATATTCCAAGTAGTCTTAATTTTATTTACAGAATTAGAAATTTTATTTTTAATGAAGTTTGACTTCGCGAAGGAACAGGCTCGCTTAAATATTTTGGAGTAATTTTTAACATAATCCTGGAAAACAGGATTGAAGTTGCATGATTTTTCAGAATATAGATCATACAATATCCTCCTGCTCATATAAATCCCCGATGTTGCCCAGTCACTGAAAACAGGAGTGCAATTCTCTAACTTTCTCGCAACGTTGCGCGCATCGATGCTTACATCCACGCCTGATCAACCAATGACAATTGATATCAAGGGCGAGCTCAACGATGTAACGAATCACGAACTCTTTCTACGTTGTGACCTTGGTGACGTCACCCTCTCGTCGATGTCCCTAGGATTAACCAATCACATTAACTATAAAGGATGACGTAGTTTGAATAATGGGTTGGCAACTGTCAAAGTGACGCTAGTATACCTAGTTATAATAGTTTGTTCCCAAAACGTTGCGTTTTTCTACGGTTGAATTCAGAAAATAATTCTAAACAGTTACAATGACGCGCTGTATTGTCTCTAATCTAGCAAATATCGAAGGATAAAAATATACGAAAGCTTTGGTTGAAAGCCATCCGTCGTGAAAAATTGATTATTACAAAAAGTACGAGGTTATGTGGTAAACACTTTGTTGAAAGTGATTATGAAATAATAAGTAAATACACAGGTAAGCTGCTTATGAATAAATCTTTACAATAATTCCTTTTCCACAAAAGGGTGGCAGAGGTGTATTGTCCCATGTAATAGGGGACGATATTTCGTACCTACCTATTTAAAATGTTAAAAATCACTTGTTCTAGGAGTTCAACACCAACATAAGTTCTTCAAGAAAGGTGCTATACCATCTGTTTTTCCGTGGAATACACAAGCAATTTCCGGGAATGCAAAGGCTAGAGAAGAAAGATTGACACACTGCAACCTGAAGAAAAGACAGTGTTTTGAGGTGCCACAAAGTACACAATGATGTGAGGATATATTGCCATTAGAAGGAGATAATGGTGTGTCTCAAGACCTAGTGATAGAATGTAGTTCTTGAATCTATTCGGCCAAACCACAGCACTTGTGGGACACAAACATCTTACATATTAAGATTGTTCTCTACAGAGCTATTACTTGCAGATGATGAGACAGTGCATTTTTATACTGGATTAGAGACAGGGTAAATTTCATCTAACTTTCAGTACTGTTACAGTTCTACCCTTGGAGTAAAGTCATTTCCTTAACCGTACAGGATCAGTATCTTACGCTATTAAGCTTAGAAGAAATACAACTGATTATGAATTAGGTAAAATGTTTGGTGTAAGTAAAGCTGAAGTGTCAAATATTATACTGATGGTGAGCCGCAGTTTATTGAATTTTTATATGCCTGATAGCTTAAAAAAATATTATCCCTCAACAAGGCTAATACTAGATGGAACTGAAATAGAAATTTAAAAGCCTAGCCAGCCCAATGACCAAAGAGCCACTTTTAGTAGTTATAAGCATAAGAATACCTTAAAATTTGTAGTAGGTGCCTCGCCCAGTGGTCTTATAACATATTGTTTAGGTGCATATGGCGGTTCAGTAACTGATAGGCACATTGTAGAATGCAGCCAGTTATGCAATATTTGTGATTCTGGGGATAGCATTATGGCCGACAGGGGGTTTAATGTCCCAAGATTTATTTGCCTGTACAGGAATCGGGATACATATTCCTACCTTTTTAAAAGGAAGGTCTTAAATTCCAAGCATGCTATTAAAATCAGATAAAAAGTTGGCTAGTCAAAGAGTTCACATAGAAAGGCTAATAGGATTAACGAAAACATTTAATATTGCAACATAAACTTAATCATTTCTATGTTCCCTTAGCATCCAAAATATGTATTATTTTATGTAATTTTAGAGAAGGTATAGTTAATAAAAAGAACTATTCAGTTATAATTTATTATTAATATATACCTACATAAATGATGATAAATGATTAATACTTGGATAACTAACTATTAATCATATATTATATGCATGTATCTTCATTTATATACCTATGTATGCATTATCATTTCTGTACTGTTAGGGATATTGTAAATAAAACTAACATGAATACCTATGCCTGTTTTATTTGATTTCTAATTGCTCACATTTTTCAAAGAAAGCTTCTTTAAAGATGGAAAAAATGAATCTAATTTTTGTAACATTACATTTATAAAATAATGAAATTTTCTTTTACAATATAAATTACTTTAAAATCCCTGTATGTATATATATAATTAGGCTACAGTATGTTCAGTATGTTATTTGAAAGTAATACGGGCTAGTTTTTTTTAGTGAGAGAGTACCATTATTGTTTTCTAAATAGGGAACAGTAGAAGTATTAATTTCCTGGTATCGGCTTGCAAAGGGACACCTTATTTCTATTATGATCTCTTGTCCCAGTAACCAATCAGGAGAAGCAGCAAGATATGGTTTTTCTAAACTTATAAATATACCACTTGGCTCTATGAATCCATATTCAGCAGCATATTTGGTTAGAGCGATTGGTTCATTCAGTATGCCATGGCTTGTTGCTTTTGTCATAAATGGCTTTCTGTCTAACATTTCCTTTGCATACTTACACATTGTGCTTGGTCGAAGGTGACAAATAGTATGAAAATTATTTGCAGTAAGCCTTACTTGGCGGTATGTATGCCATTCAAGACAATCATTGAGCTCAGCCGCAGTTGATACTATATTGGAGTATATAAGAATATATTGGAGTGTGAAGTGCTTGTTTTTAGTCAGTTCAGTTGTCATATGTATTTTCATACCCAAGCTGTCTTCCATCTCTTGACTGGTAAAACTTGTAGTAGTTATATATAGAGGTTTTGCAATAAATGCTATAACTCTGTACCGAATATCAAAATTTACTCTACTCTGTACCAAAGATCATCAAAATCTGCTCAGTAGTTGTGGTGTGGAAGCATAACAGACAGTTCTGTGAGTATCAATCAGGTGATAGCTTATAGGGGATTAAATAAAAATTAAAATCTGCAAGAATCTTTTATTGTCAACATTAAAAATCTTATCCATATATAGTTATCTAAACCACTCTGTATACTGTTCCAAGCATGATACTGGCATTCCTTATGGAGTTCCATCAACCAGGTTGATTAAAGAAGTCATGAGGTATGCTTCGCATTTCCTGAAAAATGATCACAAAATTATCTTCTAAACATATGTTGATATAATGACAGCCTCCGTGGCATAATGGTAGTGAACGCGGCCGCTACGCAGGTGGCGCGGGTTCGATCTCTGCTCAGTGTAAATATAATTTATGTCCCAGTTGTCATAAAAACATCTATGGCAGTCGTTAAGGGTAGTGGAGCCCTCAGAAATCCAACAACTGGTCTAGCTGCAATGCTTCGATATCGCCTTTGGATTGTGGGGGTCAGATGGCAGTCGATTCACGGAAAATATCGAAGTTTAGCCAAATCTGCAGTTAGACTGGTAAAAAGCGGACCCCAGACTCCAAGTTGAAAAGCTTCGGATGCGACTGGGATTACAGCTCCGACCCAGCCTCAAATGCGTGACTCATGTCACCCATGGTAACGAGTATCAGTGAAATGTAGGTGTTACTTCACCTGCCCTTAATCCTCCTGGGATACAGGCAAGTTTATGTGTATTATTATAAATGTGAAAGTTTGTGAAGATTTTTGTTATTCCATAACATTCTAATGGCAGAACGAATCTAGCTATTTGGTCAATTAGGTAATCTGTGGTTTGGTACAGGAATAGCTTATAGTTTGGAATAACATATAATGGTACTTTCCATCTTGGGAATATGTTTCTATGGATAGCGGGAATAGAGAATGTAAAAAATATGGTGGTCCTGGTGGAGAAGAATAGCGCGACTCCATTTCTTCTCAGGAACTGTAGAAGGCGACTAAGGGAGAAGGCTGTTCTCCATTCAACAGTAACCATAGGGTCCACGACAAAGTGTCTGCTTGATGGCTATAGGCTGGCACCTTATTTCATGGGACCAACAATCATAGTGACATTTGGGTGAATACCATGTATGAAAGAAAAAGAAAAAATTACACTTACAAAAATTTATCTCTTTATGCATAACTTCTATCTATCTGCGTAAATGCTGAAAGTTTTATCACAGAGTGACTAATGTACTACGGCTTTCATATTATTTATATTGAGAATGAAGATGAGGTTAAACGTATTTGGTTGTTCAAAAAAAAAATATCATAATCCTCATACGCTGTATTTTGACATGTTTGTTCTAAGACACAAAGTACTTCTAACACGTGCTCGGCTGCATCGACGAAACATCGGCGACTGTAACTACGAAAATCAATCAATTTTCTACAGTTTTAAGGTTGAGCTTAGAGTGGCAGCAATCATAATCGCTTTGTAACCTGTGACCTTGGTGACGTCACCCTCTCAACGTTGTACCTTCAGTTAGGGCTGGAAAGTAGATTTTATTGCCATCAAAAGTTATCGACACACACAGCTTAGGGATCTACGTACGTTATCGATAAATCTTGTCGAGAGTTAAATATTATTTGTTGGCTTTTAAAATTATTATATTGGTGTTCTTAAGTTCTTAAAACTATATAATTTTACTAAAGGTTATTATAATAATAATAATAATGGGACACTACTTTTTATATTTTTAAATAGATGTTTTTTTTTTCTGTATATGTATTTAAAAATATAATTTGTAAGTTTTTAAAATGAATAAAGAGAATAATAATATTATTTTTTCATATTTGATCGACTACCTATATTTCATAAATCCAAGTATTCAATTTATTTAATTAATTCTCATTGTTTCTTCACGCTATGTTAGATAAGTATATACCGGCATAAATTATCTAAGCCCAATTCGCGAGAGAAATAAAGCCGACTTCCCCATTACACTATTATAATCTTTGAATATTATGATTGCATTGATACCCATATAATTGATCGATTTTGTGCTCCACCGCCGCGCTGCTGTAACATGCTACGGATGTTATCGATAAATTTCGACAGCAGATTAAATATGATTTGGTTGCTTTTAAAAATATTATATTGCTATTTTTAAGTTCTTAAAAGATTATAGTTTAACTAAGAATTATTACATCAAGTAACTTATTTTAATTCAACAGTTGGCGTAACTTCAAAGGTTAAATGATGCACACGTTAAAACAAAACGTCAAAAATAAGCAAAACAAACAATAAACATATAACCTTAAAATCGTCTTGTCCGGTGATATGTAATAACTGTATTAACAATATTTTGGTTATTCTGCTGCAGAAACCGTCAATATTAAGAAGAATTTGAAGTATTTTACGACAGAAGCAATTCAGAAGAAACAATTCTAACGATGGGAATGAACGAACAATATTCAATATCCGAATTGTTTTTATTGTTGTCATGGGATGTTACAAAACAAAGTAAATGAATTTGAGATCTATATATATATATATATATATAGATCTCAAATTCATTATTATATAGATCTCAAAATAAAAATATATATATATACACTTCACAATATATACATTACAATTATTTAAATAATTGTAATGTACATATTGTAAAAATAAAAGTTTTCATTATTCTTTAACACTATTTGAGTAACATGTATATATTTTTATTTTACAGCACCACGAAATTGTCCAATAAATAATAACCTAAGAGTTTATTTGGCGTCAAGTGAAGTGCTTTTGAAGTTCAGTGTCTATCATTCAGATAGTTTTTAGTCAGTTCAGTTGTCATATGTATATTCTTACCCAACCTTCTCTTGACTGGCAAAACAGTTACATGGGAGGTTTTGCAATAAATAAATAAATTTGCTCTACTCTGTACCAAATATCATCAAAATCTACTCAATAGTTGTGGTGTGGAAGCATAACAGACAGTTCTGTGAGTATCAATCAGGTGTTAGCTTATAGGGGATTAAATAAAAATTAAAATCTGCAAAAATCTTTTATTGTCAACATCAAAAATCGAATCCATAAAGGCATCTAAACCACTCTGCACACTGTACCAAGTATGATACAGGCATTCCTTATAACAAAGGAGTTCCAGCAACCAGGTGCTTCGCATTTCCTGAAAAGTGATCACAAAATTATCTTCTAATCATAATATGTTGATATAATAATTAGTACTGTATTGTCCTTTAAATACATAATTATAAGGTATTCTTTTGTTTTAATTAATTTGCACACAATTAGATTTCTCAGTAAGTAAACAATGTCGGTAGGTTCTTTAAGAATTACAATGTAATCAATAATTTATTTATATTAATGTTTATTGTAATAAATCAGTATATTGTGCATACTATTGTTTGTTATGTGTTGTTTTCTTAAATCCTATTCTACTTATTTCCTATTATTATTATACATATACATACAAGGCAACTAAGGGCTATTTAAAATGAGATAGATATATACAGCTCTGACCCAGCCTCAGATGCATGACTCGAGTCGGTCATAGTACCTGGAATATGGTAATAGGCTCACCTCCTATTAATTACCATGATCAGTGTAATGTAGGTGTTAATTCACCTGTCCTTAATGCTCTGGGGATACAGGCAAGATTATGTATGTATATATTAATGTGAAAGTTTGTGAAGATGTTTATCATTAAATAACATTCTAATGGCAGAAATAATCTAGCTATTTGGTCAATTAGGTAATCTGTGGTTTGGTACAGGAATATCTTATAGTCTGGAATAACACATTATGGTACTTTCTATCTTGGGAATATGTTTCTATGGGTAGCAGGAACAGATTGTAAAAATATGTTGGTCCCGGTGAAGAAGAATAGAGTCACTCTATTTCTTGCCAGGAACTGTAGAAGGTGACTAAGGGAGAAGGCTGTTCTACATTCAACAGTAATCATAGGGCCCACGACAGAGTGTCTGCTTGATGGCTATAGGCTTGCATCTTATTATAAGGGACTGTGGGAATGAACCTACCAGCGTTTTAGGTCTCTTCAATGAAGCACAGTAAGTTCGTCACACAATAATGTTTATTTTTGTGCACAGAATTCAAGCAAATAAAGCACTATACGTAAGCACTAGGTTTTAATAAATGAGGCACAGAAATGAAAGCATACGTAATTATTTTGGAAGCGCAAACAAGCGTGCATTCGCCGTCGTAGCTACTAGCGACTGACTTGGCCGCGGACCGGGCTGAGCCGGCGGCGCGCTGCAAAGTGCAAATATAAATAAACTATTTGCCGCGGGTTTGCTTGCGATTTATTTTCGCAAATTTAACAATAGTAGAAAATAATAAATTAATGTATTATAAAATAAGGCTACATTAGAGTAGATACCCCTACAGGGACCAATAATCATAGTGAAATTTGGGTGAATACTATGTATGTTTGTAATATAATTTATCTCTTTAAACCAATACTATCGTACAAATTAAGTATATTTATTCACCATTACGGATAAGAGTATCTAAATGATCTTTTATTACTGTGTTGGATTATAAAATACAAAACTACCATGTATAGTAAGTACCTACTGTTCTTGTTCATAATGCCAATCTGCATCACTATCACATGCACTAAAATGTACCTTTTGTCCTGTATAATCATTATTTTAAACTTTACTTTCGTCTCAGCGTTTTTATAGTAGATTAGTCTTCATTTTTCCTCGCTTCTCGAGATTTCTGCCAATCATCACTTAAACAAATGCAACTTTAACTACATACTTAACTTTTACCCTTTGTCTGCGTAAATGTTGAAAGCTTTTTATTTATTTTCTATAAATTAAGGATGAAGATGAGGTCAAACGTGTTTGACATGCTTTGTTTCATATTACATTATAATCTATGCTTTGTTTCATTTGCTCACATCGGCGAAACATCGGCGACTGCAACTACGAAAATCAACCAATCACAATCATTTTCAAGGTTGAGCTTAGGTTGACACCAATCACAGTAGGATGTCGTTGTCGATCGTACGGCACATCTTAGAGCCTATGGCGCTAGTGTAGAGAATACCAAATTCAAGCACATCGCCCAGACATCGCTGTCGCATCGATGTGGCGTCGATGTTGAAGTTAGAGAATTGCACTGCAGGACGGCCACCAACCAATAATGTATAAAGGTAAAAATTCTCCAAAACTCATTATTGATCAGGTTGATTAGGTCTGCGTAAGACTCTTCTACATTATTGTACGAGGGCAAGTCAGTTGATCTCTGGTACCAGTTTACTTAAGAACAGCCAAAATTCTTAGAAGCCATTTTTGAACTTAATTTTTATTTTCTCGTTCGTCGTCAATTTATTAGTTTTTCTTCCAGCTGAGGCAATATTGCTGTGTTGACTTTTGAAAACGGACCCAACATCCAGTCTGGTATTTCCAAGTTTAAAATGTCCTGGTTTTTCCAAATGATGGCAGTAGGCAAACAACTCATCGTTACTGCAGGATACTGATAAATTCGGAAAATTGTGAAACTCACGTCTGTACTTTTTGTGTAGAATCAATTTGGTCAAATTGGAATCAAAGTGGCAACGACATTTATAGTTTCAATTAAATTTAGTTCATCGCCTTGCAGTTGGAGATTTATGTCGTTGAACAATTTATAGAGGTATAGGTGTAATGAACTTGTTGCGCAATTATGTATCTTTGGTTTCTAAGAACTCAATGGCAGAGTCAAACATTGTAAAATCGAGTAAGATAATCGCCTCATGATAGCCAACGAACTTTACTAAGAAATAAAGAACTAAATTTTTAACAACCAAATGATGTCGATTAATAACGCAATGTAAAGCAAGTACATCTGGAATTTCGTTTTTTAAGTAGGTACTCTATGATGCGTTTGGGACACCTGTCATTGCCGGAGCGCAATCCGTAGCAGGACTGGCGATCAGTACCCGTGTATTGTGTCCAATTGAAAATCGCCATATTGGCGCTGATGGCAGTGATGAGTGTACTTGGAACTAATACTAGTGATGGACAATAACTGTCTTGGTATCGATATAAACTTTGCCAGGTCAACAATAAACATAGAGGTAGACAGTAGGGATCATGATGTATAAGCATAACGTAAGATAGTAGTATCGAGTAGTAGTAGCTTATGTGATGTATCTATACATATAATAAAATTGTAAGAGTAAAAAAATCTGTAATTCCAAGATATTAAATATTTTTTTACACACAATTATAATTACTGAAAACGATAAAATACACTCGAGAGCAATGAATCCGGGTCACTCAAAGAATCCAAAAAATCTCGGAAAGTAAGAATGCTAGGTTAATGCAATAAATTGTATTTAATAGACAATTTAATACTCCTTAAATGAAAGTATTAAAACTTCTTAGTTATTGTAAAGTTATATCATAAAAAAATCAAATTTGAAAAGGGAACACTGTCGAAGATGGAACTACGAAATTACAGGATTTGTTTTTGCTTTTGTTTGTAATCTGTCATTTATGTTGGTACATAAACCAGGTTGATAGTGCTCAATATTCATTATTCAAGCTGAAATCATGTCGCTTACACTTGAAGAATGCACCAGAATACTTACATTGGTGGAAACCGGCCGGAGTCAGCGCGATACAGCCAGGACTGTCGGTGTGTCGCTGTCAACAGTACAAAGAGTTCTCCGACGTTACGAAGAAACTGGTTCTAACCCACGCAGACCAGGAACGGGCAGAACTAGGTGTACCACAGCACGAGAAGACCGATACTTGGTGAACACCATGCTTCGAAATCGCTTTCTCACAGGAACTGAACTCACAAATCAGTTTCGACGCCTCGGAGGAAGTAACCCAAGTGCATGGACAGTAAGACGTCGGCTTGCTGAATCTAACTTAAAACCCCTTAGACCTGCAAACGGCCCTAAACTGGAGCGTGGCCATCGTATTTCAAGACTAAGATATGCCCAGAACCACGTAAATTGGAGTATTGAAGATTGGTCGAAAGTTATGTTCTCCGACGAATCAAAATTTATGCTCTACAAGCACGATGGAAGACACAGAGTGTATAGAAGACCAGGGGAAAGATTCAAGCAAGCATGCATCGAAGAAAAAGTAGCCTACGGTGGTGGGTCTGTACTTGTGTGGGCCGGAATTTCCTCTGAAAGTCGCACAGAGCTGGTGATCATAGAAAACGGCTCTTTAACTAGCGTAAGATATGTGGAAGAAATCCTCAACGAACACGTTGGTCCATTTATGGTCAATTTGGGTGAGGATGCTATATTTATGCATGACAATGCCCGACCTCATACAGGTAGGATTGTGAATGACTACCTTCAAGAGATGAACATTACTTGTATGGAGTGGCCAGCGCGCAGCCCGGATATCAACCCGATCGAGCATGCTTGGGACGAGCTAGGGAGATGCGTAAAACAACGAAACCCTCCCCCAATCACGCTTCCTGAGCTCAAAATTGCTCTCACAGAGGAATGGGAGAATATTCCCCAAAATCGTATAAGGAACTTGGTGTACAGCATGCCAAACCGTGTAAACGCAGTAATGGAAGCACGAGGAGGTAATACGAAGTATTGAAATTCAAGAAAATCGTCATAAAGTTCAAAAATGTCATGTTTCCTATTTTTGTTTTAAGGAGAGATCAGCAGTTTTTTTTCTTTATGTAATTTTGTGTAAATAAAATGTATGGTGACTCATATTTTTTTAACTTTCATTTAAGGAGTATTAAATTGTCTATTAAATACAATTTATTGAATTAACCTAGCATTCTTACTTTCCGAGATTTTTTGGATTCTTTGAGTGACCCGGATTCATTGCTCTCGAGTGTAGTTTAGAAAAAATTGTTTGTTTGTTTGTTTATTTGTTTGAACATGATAAACTCGCGTAATCCGGTTTTCACTACGATGTTTAGAAAGTTCCGGAGAATAACATAGGCTCCATAAATAATCTCCAAAAATTGTTAAAGAAATTTTGATTCTTTTTAAAATTAAACTCCTTAGAAAATAAACGAAGTCATATTGACGCGACCTTCTGTAGATGCGACCCATTACTACTGCTATTAAACCTACAAGAACTTGGTTGCTTGGTAACTATTGTTTATTTTGTAACGTAAGGGCATGAAAGTAATAAGTAACGTAGGACTTATTACTTCCATGCGTAAAGGTCACTTATGGTCACAGATATAGAAAATTTTTGTTACCCTTTCAAAATCTGTGACTGTGATAAGAGGTACAACCAGGAAGCATTTAGCAGCGAAGTAGAAGAACGACGGAAAATAAAAATAAGTATACACACACATATTTCACGGATTTTTTACTAAAATAATTGATTAAATTGAGCTTGCTGTTAAAAAACATGCTCTTTTAAAATAAAACCAAGCTTGACATCATGCAAAAAGAAGCTTTAAACGTAATAGGTTTCATTAAACTTGCCTGTATAAACCTTTGTGTCGTTGCCCAAAATAATGTCTCTATTGTTTAAAACATTTTGTTTTGTATAGACTTATAATAACCGATCAAGCTACTGTATCCATACTTCCATACTAATATTATAAATGCGAAAGTAACTCTGTCTGTCTAACCACTGAACCGATCTTGATGAAATTTGGTACAGAGGTATATTAGAGCTCGAGAACGGACATAGGCTACCTTTTATCGCGAGAAAGGGGGTTTAAGGGGGGCAAATAGGGGATGAAAGTTTGTCATTTTTGTAGATATCCTAATGAAATTTGGTACAGAGGTGGATTAGAGCTTGGGAATGAACATAGGCTACCTTTTATCAAGAATAGGGGGCAGAAGGAGGGGAGTAGGGCCATGGGATGAAAGTTCATTATGAAAGTTTGTCATTTTTAAAGATATCCTGATGATTTTCAGTACGGAGATAGATTAAAGTTTGGAAACGAACATAGGCTACCTTTTGTCACGAGAAAGGGGGTTTAGGGGGAGGGGGAGGGAATAGGCGATGAAAGTTTGTCAGTTTTATTCCATTATACAAAAATGTATTATTCCATTAAACAAAAGAAATATGAAATTTTATTTTTAAGCCTAAAAATATTGAAAACTTTATTTAAAAGATATGATTTTCAAAAACCGGGGCAAACGCTGTCCGCCATGTTATTCGATAAATTATCTGTGCTGTGACGTCAGAAATACATGTAAACAACAATATGGCAGCTCAGTGCACAATTAACAGAACGTGAAATATGGATACTCAAAGTTTATACGAAAAATATAAAAATTATCGTTTTTGTATTGTTCGAGAATGTAAAAACACATCCGTTAGGACCCCAGGAAAGTTGTGTATTCAATAACCCAACGAAATAAATAGACGCAACACCTGGCTACAACTTGCTGAAAGGGATCCACAATCTATATCTAATGTAACTAAATTATTTTTATGTGAAGATCACTTTGATGTAAGTAATTATTTATTAACTGGTTTATTTATTAGTTCTATAAATACTTGTAAATAAGTATATTTTAAGGTTACCTATATATCAAGTCAATGAGGGAAATGCTAATTATGACAATTGACGTTTCGTTGTTTTCGTATATTAATGACGTCATAACATGGACGACAGTGTTCTCACCCGTTCAATAAAAAAAATGTGTTTTTCAAATTAATTTTATTTTTTGATCATGTACTTTTATTTCACGATATCGCTTTTTTACGTTTTCCTAAGTCAATTACTAAAGGAAAAACTGATTCGATGTATGAAATTAAGTATGAGTCAAGTAGCCTATTATTGTCTTGAACAGTTAAAACTTGTGACACAAAAGTTAGTGTCAAAATGAATCTCTGGAAATCCAACTTCACGACAACAATATAAAACGATAAATTTATCAAGTATAATTTTGTCAAACGTTGTTTTTCAAATGAAGATTTGTTATTCGCTTTTTTGTTAACTGATTGGATGCCTGTTGAAATATGTTTGCTCGCGGTCTATCTACAAAAATTACCTATGTTTCTTGCAATAAGCTTGCAAGAACTTACTTTTACTTATTACCTTATTTTTACTTATTTTTGCTGGATCTTAACTAAAAAGTAGATCTAGTTTAAAAGTTTGCGAAGGTACCCAAGAGGAAAACCATGGAACCCAAAAATTATATATATGTGCAATTAAAGATAAGGAAACAGGGGTGTGTGTGTGTTGTTGTTACCGAACACCATACGATAAAAACCTCATTACATTCATGGATAGATTGGAACTATTGCTGGAACATTTCATTGACAAAACATGCTGTTTGTGTGGTGACTTTAACATAGATCTTTTAGAGAATAACAGTAAACATAGTAATTTTGTCACCTTGATTATAGCTTATAATTTCAGAGCCCTGATCCACTCAAGTTTGAGCGCAATAACAGGCAATCATGTATTGACAATGTTCTCACCAACTTACCAGACGATTGTATACAGTCTTGCAAAACTGACCATAATGGCCTGTCGGACGGACACGCAGGTCTTTTATGCAATATGTTAATGGCTAGTGTTACAAATGTTAATGATAATAATATAATATATGAAACAAAAAGACATTTTAATACTATTAATAGATATAGGTTTAGACAAATGTTAATAAATCAGGATTGGACTATACCTGGAATAAACACATTTATAAGAAGAATCGAAGACATATTCAAGAGAACTTTTAAAAGAAGGACAAAACCAATCAACTTAAAGCACAACAGTAAATTGCGCTGGGTAACCAAAGGCATAAAGGTATCAAGTAAAATGAAGCTCTTTTTGGTCACTGGTAAGCTGGAGGGCGAGAACGCTAGTGTGGTCAATTACAGGAATCGCTACATTAGAATGTATAGGAATGTTATCAAGAAGGCGAAACAACTACAGGTGCAGACTGAGCTAGCGCGTTCCAAAAATATTGCCCGAGATGTTTGGAAAATAATAAACAAGCATAGAAATAAAACTAAACCCCGGCAAGATACCATCACAATTAAAATTGGTGAAAATGTGATAAAGGAGCCCCAAAGAGTAGCTAATATTCTAGCTGAGCAGTTTGCTTCAAATTATGCAGCGAGTCCCATATATAACAAAGAAAAAGCGGTGGAAGTACTTAAGCAAAGCACCAACAGAGTGGACGATCAGCTCATCTGGGAAAGAACCACTGCTGCTGAAGTACAAAAGCTGATTGGCCAAATGGAATCCAAAATATCATGTGGTTATGACGAGCTACCCGTAACTATAATTAAAGACAATATAGACGTCTTAGCTGAGCCTCTTAGTTCTTTCTACAATGAGTGTATGGAAGAAGGCATTTATCCTGAGCAATTTAAGATTTCCAGAATAATTCCCATTCATAAAAAAAGGGTCTAGACAGAATCCCAAAATGTATAGACCCATTTCAATTTTGCCAACTATTTCAAAATTTTTTGAAAAACTAATAAAGGTTAGACTAATGAGACACATCAATGGCAATAAATTATTAACTTTGAAGCAATTCGGCTATCAGTCAAAAGTCGGTACCCGTGATGCTATAGACGCCTTGATTACTGATGTCAGAAATGGACTCAATAAAAAGCAGAAAGTCGGTGGTCTATTTTTAGATCTAAGCTCTGCTTTTGACACCGTGAATCACGATTTGTTGTTAGCTAAACTCGAACATTATGGCATACGGGATAAGTCCATGCAACTTCTAAGCTCATACCTAGAAAATAGGATTTTTTTGTAGAGGTTAAGGTCATATCACGGTGTACAGTCCTAAAGAACCATAAAAATAGTATACAAATTTGTGAGCAAGCGTATAAGTCAAAAATGTTTTACGGTACCAGGGGAATTCCACAAGGGTCCATATTGGGACCAATATTCTTCATCATTTTTGTAAATGATCTTGTGTATCACGTGGAAAATAATTTAGCCGCTCACACTGATTTGGTATTATTTGCAGATGATACTAATGCTATAGTATCAGCCGACAACATAGGCAGTCTAAATGAGCATGTGAATGACGCCCTAAAAGTGCTAAATGACTGGTTCACTATGAATGGATTGCAGGTTAATTCAGCTAAAACAAATGCCATGCTCTTCAGATCTTCAGCTACATGCAGTGACCGGCTTAGTTGCGGCCTAGATGGTACACACATTTATACTGTGGAGGTTGCTAAGTTTCTTGGTATACATGTTGATTGTGATTTGAATTGGAAATATGAACTTACTAAATTGGAAGACGCCATTAGTTCAGCCTGCTATGTGCTCAGAAGCCTCCGAAATGATGTTGATATTACACAGCTAAAAACTGTTTATTATGCACTAGTAGAGTCTAAGTTAAGATACAGTATTCTTTTCTGGGGAGCCAGTTATGGGTATAATATTCAGAAGGCCTTTGTAATACAAAAAATTCGATTCGCACAATCGTACGTATCAGGCAGCAGGAGTCTTGCAAAGAACATTTTAAAGAGCTTGGTATATTAACCGTCCCCAGTCTGTACGTCCTGGTGCTATTAACACACTTCAAAAAGTATGTACACCAATACGAAACAGTGAATGAAAGATTGGTTAGAGAAAGTACAAGGAGGAAGGACTTTCAAACAAAAACCACTCCACGGCTCGAAATTTTTAAACATGGGACTGAAAATATGTCGGTAAAACTTTTTAATAAACTACCAACGGACCTTAAAATGTCACTTTACAAAAGTGAGTTTGAGAAAAAATTAAAGATATTTTTGATGGAGGGTTGTTATTACTCAGTGGAGGATTTTTGAATTGGACGCGGATTGTTTTTCTTTTTTTTTGTAACGATTTGTGACTGTTATTCAAGTAATCAAATACTTTGATTATTTTTAGGGGCTCACAGAATTGCTATTTCTGAATTCATTTATATTATTAATGGCTAGATTAATTGACTATTATTGTTTTGTTGAATTTATGAATTTCATTGTTTTTTTTTTTTTGAGTTGCTAATGTTTGATTAATGATGATTGATTTTGATTATTTATTGCTAATTAATGATATCAATTATTTGAGGGCATACAATTGTTGACTTTAATTGATGGACTGGATTTGTTGACTGATTTGATTTTTGCTGGTATTGAATTTATATTAGGAATTTATTTTTATATTACTTATACAGATAATAATTAAATTGATATTATTATATTGTGACTCCAATACTTTAACTAATGATTGTGGATTTTTTGTTGTCTATTTCGCAACTTAATGTAATTATGATCCTACACAATGTAACAATTGTTTGTGATGAAAATAAATAAATAAATAAAAAATAAATAAATAAATTCTGTTCCGTGAGGAAAACAATCTAAACAATATAACGTCATTTTATTCTTTGCTTTTATAACTTTCTATGTTTATACTTTTTTTGTAAACTTACACGTCGTACTAATACATAAAATCATGTCGCCCTTTGTAAATAAGATTGTCTTAGACGTGAAGTCGCCATAAAAAAATTTGTTTCCCATAAAACTTTTTGTAATGTTGATGAAATTACGTCTTGTGTAGTAATGACCCTGAAAATAAATTACTAGGTTACATGTATGTTACTGTGATAGATGTAATTATTTATGTAACCTCGTATATTACCGGCCCATAGTGCTGCTCGACGAGGTGGGCAAACTCTTTGAAAGAGTAATTGCCAAGCGCCTCGTCGAGCATCTCTCTAGAGTGGGGCCGGACCTGGCGAATACCCAGTTTGGGTTCCGCCGGTGGCGTTCCACTGTGGATGCCATCATGCGTGTGAGGACTCTGGCGGAGGATGCGGTCGCCCGGGGCGAGGTGATGTTGGCGGTGTCCTTGGACATCTCCAACGCCTTCAACACCTTGCCCTGGAGTTGCATCAGGGAGGCACTCGTGTACCACGGTGTGCCTCTCTACCTCCGCCGCATAGTCGGGGCTTACCTAACGGAGAGAGCCGTCGTCTACCCGAGTTCGACCGGAGTCGGTAGGCGTGAGATGTCGTGCGGTGTCCCACAGGGATCGGTCCTGGGGCCGCTACTGTGGAACATCGGTTACGACTGGGTGCTTCGCGGTGACTTCGCGTACGGTGCCACCGTCACGTGTTATGCGGACGACACGCTGGTGACGGTGAGCGGGGCTACGCACCGCGAGGCGACTCTGAGGGCCACGACCGCGGTTGTCGTCGAACGGATTCGGCGGCTGGGTTTCGAGGTGGCTCTGCACAAGTCCGAGGCCATGTTCTTTCATGGTCCTCGGCGCAGGCCAGGCCCGGGAGCCAGCCTTACAGTGGGAGGCACTCCCATCGACATCAAGCCCCAGCTGAAATACCTGGGGCTCGTGCTTGACGGTCGATGGGACTTCGGACAACATCTCCGAAGCCTGCGCCCCAAGTTGGTCACCACGGCGAATGCCCTGAGTCGGCTGTTGCCCAACTTGAAGGGCCCAGGGGCCTCCTGCAGGAGACTCTACGCGGGTGTCGTGCGGTCCATGGCCCTATATGGGTGCCCCGTGTGGGCGGACACCCTGGGGGCCAGATTCCTGCCTCTGCTCCGTACGGCGCAGAGGACGATGGCCTCCAGGGCCATCAGGGGATACCGCACGATATCCTTCGAAGCGGCGAGTCTCCTGGCCGGATCGCCACCGTGGATCCTGGAAGCGAGGGCCCTTTCGGCACTATACCAGTTCCGAAAGGAGGCGCGGGAGCGGGGATTCGATCCCGAGCCCGAGGACATTCGGGCCGAGAAATCCCGGCTCCACCAGGTCATGGTGGCCGAGTGGGAGCGACGACTTGGGCAACCACGCGCAGGGCACGCCGTCATTGCGGCGGTAAGGCCCATCATGGGGGAGTGGCTAGAGAGGCCACACGGGAGCCTCTCGTACCGTCAGACGCAGATGATAACCGGGCACGGTTACTTCGGGCGGTATCTGCATCTGATGGGTATTGAGCCAACGCCCGAGTGCCATCACTGCGACGCGAGCGTGGACTCGGGGCTGCACACGCTCACCGAGTGTCCGGCGTTTGAGACGCCGAGGCGGGAGCTTGTGCAGGCCCTGGGGGTGAGAGTGCTCACGCTCTCCACCCTGCTCGCGGCGATGGTCCGCTGCGCGGATGCGTGGGCGGCCAGCGCCTCTTTCTGCGAGCAAGTCATGCTCGCGAAGGAGACAGCAGAGCGGGCGCGGCGCGGTGAGCGAGAAAGACTCGCTGACATCGCTGCTCGCGCCCGAAGGCGGCTCGGGCGTCGGAGGGCGCTCACAGACCTCCGCCCCCCATGAGCGCGGGCCTGAGGGTGACGGGTGGAGCCACCCGTCACCCTAGCAGAAGCAGGCCACGGCGGCGGCGCGCATCGTAGGACGATGCGCGCCTCCCCACACCGGGGTTGAGTCGGGGACGGCTAGGTCCCCACCTCCCGAGGAGGGCCAGACCGAAAGGGATGGCCCTGGGTCAGCCGGGGTGCGAGGGATATGTCGCAAGACAACCTCACCTTCGGCCTAGCACCACGACCCACAGACGGCGTGCGGTTTAGTCGGTTCGAGTCCGACATAACCCACCCCTCCGGCTCCGGAGGGGCGGGTATCCGTGGGGATTTCCCGCACGTAAAAAAAAAAAAAAAAAAACCTCGTATACTTATTTACTAACTTTCATCAATAATATGATACATGGGGCACACTAAAAGTTTAGCACTTCTAGCTAATCGGAACTATTTGAATTTCAAATGTTGTTATATTTTTTGAAAAGTTGCAAAAATTAAAATGGCGGGAAATCACTTGGCATAGTCAATTGTTTTTTATTAAACATCAAAGTTCTACGTACGCCATACGCCACGAAAATGGAATTAAGTGGAAATGATATGAGAGCGATGATTTTGTTATGATTTAAAAAAAATTCTCTCTCTCCCCAAAACTGTGCCGCTCGTCTTCGAAATGCTTTTGGGAGAAAAAACCTTGTTTGAGCACCGTGAGACGATGGTTTTTTTGACAGAGGTCGGGTTTCTTTACATGACGAATTTCGTGAAGGGTGGCCTTCAACTGCCGTCAACGAAAATAATGTGATAGTCACATTATTCGGGATTGGTATGAGCCAAATGCAGAAAATTTTACACGAGTAATTACAAGTTCGGAAACTTTATCGTCGCTGGATCCTTCATGGACTGACAGCGGAGCAGAAGCGGGCTCGCGTGGAATGGTGCTCATAGATGATACTGAAGTACAACCAGGACATTCTAATGCTGTTTATGACATTGTCACAGGAGACGAAACGTGGATTTATTGTTTTAAGCCCGAAAATAAACAGCAATCTTGTGAATAGGTGTTTGAAAATAATAACAGGCCAACAAAATTGAGGTAGGCGAGAAACGTTGGTAAAAAAATGATCGCGTTTTTTTTTCTCAGCTACGGGTCCCATCTGCACAATTCCACTTGAAGATCAAAAGAGTGTTAAAGCCATGTGGTATTTTTACCATTTGTTTACCCAGGGTGTTTGAAAAAGTTCGCGAATAACGACCAAAAAGCCGCGTTCTTCTATATCATGACAACGCTTCTTCACACACGGACAATAAAATAAAGTCATTTTTAGCTTCCGAAAAGGTACAACTCGTCTCTAGCCCCCAACCTAGCACCCTGTAATTTCTGTATTTTCCCCAAAATCTAACATTTGATAAAAAATTTCACTTTTACCAACTCCGGAGAAGCAGTGATAGCGTTCAATCAGCTCGTAGAAAACACACCACCAAATCTGAGGTCCTCCTGTTTAAAAAATGGTTCGATCGCATAAAAAAGTGTTTAAAATGTAAAAGAGAGTATTTTGAAAAGCAATAAACATAATATTTTGGTTATAACCTGTTGTTTTTTTAAGTTACGCAAAACTTTTAGTGTGACCTACGTATTAGTGATAAAAGTAAGTAAATATAGGTACTACACTATACTATAGTTATCTACTCTTTTATAGATATTAGATTACATATTTTTCAAGAATACAAGGCGAGAGCCAAGTAACTCTACCTGTGTACAATTTTTACTAATTGCTTATTACATTACAGTACTTATTATTTATACAAACCTCCTTGATTATACAACGACGATCTAAACCATAGTCTAAGCTTAAAGCTGGCATAATGATAGGATGCGTACACGGTTTCTTCACTAAGTATTTATACAAGAGATTTTGTTTATTGTCACTACCTTTGTATACTAAAATTTTAATCTGAAATAAGAAGTTCATTATTATTATCAGCTACATTCAATAAAATATACTTAGTAAACAAACAATTTGTTATTATAGATGGAACTATTGATATTCAGAAGCCAGTTTTGGAAGATCTAAATATAAACAAAACAAATACATAACTGTTTTATACAGTTGATCGATGGCACTTGGTGAAACTTGCTTAGATACTTGTACTTCTTCTAATTAAAATTTTTTTTTGAACCTAATCGTTTCTTATTTAGAAATACATAGTTGTTTCAAACCGTCATTGTAAACCTTTATGCCCGGTTCACATTATTCCAGTCCAGTAATCCAGCGGATCAAATCAGTCCAGTGCTGAACTGGATTGCAGTGTTCACATAATTCCAGTGTTTTAAACGCGCTTGAACAATTAACTAGACTGCAATCACTCACTGAAATGGGCACATTCCAGTGATGGTTAATATTATTCAAGTAGCATTCCAGCACTGGATTCGCTCGCTGGGCTAGAATGCTACTGGAATAATGTGAATCAGGCATTAAGAATGCCGTCAAGCAACCTATGTGTTATTCCAGACTGTAATCTGTCTCGGTACCAAAGTTCAGCCAGATCCTGATTCAGATTTGAACAACATCCAAACATCTTCTCAGACTTATACATTTATAATATTAGTAGGATTAGTATTGAGTGATCTTCTAGGTAATACATGAACTGTGCATTTAATACATGCTCAATCACCTCACAGAGAACTGAGGTGGCAGCTATTAGTCGACAGTTGCCTGGATATAAACGATACTTGTACCCAGTTTACTTACACTGGCCACTTCACCGGCCAACCCAGTGCAGCAGACAGAGACTCCAAGGGGACTGGTTATAGGTATTTACACCTCCTTCCAAACTCGCGCAACTATTCCTATAGAATAGGCGGTTAAGGGGGCGAAGCACGGATATAGAAATTTCCCCCGTAGTTGGGGTTCAGGCGATAGTCACTGTCGTAGAAGTGAAGATAAGACAAATGAAGAAAAAGAATTAAGATGTAGAGGAGCCAACCCTGGATGATGATGGTGATGATTGTTTCTACTAACAGATTCCACTTGTATACTATGTTGAAGTGTTAAGTTCGTAATGACGTCATTGTTCTCATGGTAAGCCGTCACAGTGCTCCGCCGTAATTGAACACCTGGGCACAAGCCGTAAAAGGTCAAATTTATTTCATACGGCCCCTGTAAATCACAACATTTTTTTATAATTTCCTGTGTGTATGTATTAGACTTTATCATATCTTCGAGGTGCAAGCCCCCCTTACTTGCAAGCCGGACAACAACTGACGCAAGCCTCTCTTGTGAGAGGCCAGACATTAGTCGTTCTGTCTGATTTTCATGTGTCAGCTGAACTCTTAAACTTACTCTTTTGCTAACTTTTTAATTAAGTAATGAATCTTTAGACTGAATCATGGAAAAACATACGTACAAAATTATTAACATCATTGGAAGATACTTGTTCAAAATTTGCCTTTTTCACAAACACTACCATCAAAAGAAATGTTAAATACATGTTTCTAACTAAATATGAGGATTATAAATGTGATGTTTGTTAAATTATTAGTAGTCCTTTCAAGCGTAGAAACGAACTGATCTATATTTAATTGTGCCAACTTCCGTACTTTCTATGCCTATTCAAATAATATCTACTAATCATTCCTATTACGAAACGTGAACAGTTGCCACACTGAATTACATGTACATACTTACCAAACGCTACGTACACACGAAAAACTTTATTATGCAAAGATTTGTATTCATGAATATGATAAGATAAGATAAGATAAGATATTCTTTATTGTACACCATAAAAGTATTACATGGTAAAAAGTATTACATGTATTAAATATAATGCACAATGGGCGGCCTTATCGCTAACAGTGATTTCTTCCAGGCAACCTTTGGATGGATAGAAGCAAAAGAGATGACAGGGTAGCGCACAATTATTTTTCCTTTTTTAAAATAAAAGGAACAAGTAAATAAGTTAGATATATAAGCATCTTATATATCAGTCAAGTTTGAAATATATACATATACTACACAGTGTGTCAATACAATGTACATAAAATACATAATAATACATAATATTTACAATACATACTACTAAGTATCTAAATTATATACTATAGAACATTTTAAATACACGAAATTACAGATCATAGCTGGTCTGGGGAAGATAGATAATGTTCTTTTAACATTTTTTTAAAAGACTCTAAAGATTGTGCTCGTTTTATATGTAACGGCAGTGCATTCCACAGGCGAACTGCCTGTATAGTGAAAGATTTATCGTAGAAGCTAGTAAAGTGCAGCGGCATTGCTAGCCTCAAATTCTCCGATGATCTCAGAAATCTCGTATGTGTGTCACCAAGGAACTTGAACCGTTCTTTGAGATAATGGGGAGTACAAGGATTAAACAGTACGTTGTATAATAAAGAAAGTATATGAGTATTCCGACGAAGGCGAATTGGGAGCCACTTGAGTTTGTTACGGAATTCGGACACATGATCATATTTGCGTAAGCCAAATATAAATCTTATACAAAAATTCTGAAGACGCTCAAGCTTGTCAAGTTGCTCCTCAGTAAGATCAAGATAGCTGACGTCGGCGTAGTCAAGGATTGGGAGCAACAGAGTCTGCGCAAGCGCAACTTTGGTAGCAATCGGAAGTAATCCTCGCAATCTACGCAAAGACCCTGCCGCTGCAAACAACTTGCGGTTGACTTCCTGTATCTGATGATCCCAGGACAAGGTGTTATCCATGTAAATACCCAGGTTCTTTACATGATCACTTATTTCGACAACAGCACCATTGAAGATTATTTGGGGATATAGCGTAAAGTCAATGCGTGACATAATCCAGGGGCTTCCAATAACAATGACCTGCGTCTTATCTGGATTTACCTGTAGTCCGTAGTTAAGGCTCCATTCACATACACGTTCCAGATCCATATTTATGGTACTAAATGCTTCTGTCAGCTGACTTAAAGGCGCTTGGGTGTATAATTGAAGATCATCTGCATAAAGGTGGTAGGATGAAACTAAAGGTTTTGAGATTGAGTTTATAAAAACAGCGAAAAGTAATGGGGATAGAACGCCACCCTGCGGCACACCGACTGTTATATCGCTCCATGAGGAGAAGGAATCCTCTATGCGCGTACGTTGCCGGCGGCCAGACAGGTAACTGTGAAACCAATCAATCACCGTTGGAGATATGTTAATTGAGCGCAGTATGCCTAGTAGGATTTCAAAATCCACTGTGTTAAAAGCATTGCTGAAATCTAGCAGTGTAAGTACTGTTAGGTTTCCTTTTTCCATGCCTAATCTTATGTCATCCGTAACATTTACCAGGGCTGTAACCGTACTATGACCAGGGCGAAAACCAGATTGATAGGAGTTTAGTAGCGAGTTTCTGACGAGGAAACTATTAAGCTGTGTGTGGACAAGGCGCTCGAGAACTTTGGAAAGGAAAGGTAATATAGATATCGGTCGATACTGGGAAAAAGAAGAAGGATTTTGTTTTTTTGGCAAAGGAATAATTTGTGCTTCTTTCCATGCAGATGGGAAGACGCCACTAGAAATAGAGAAGTTGAAGATATGGGTTAGAATAGGAAGAATCTGGTCCAGAATTGGTACGATCATGTTACGGCTAACACAGTCATATCCGACGGCACTTGATGTTATAGACATTATGCTCTTCTTAACACCACAATCAGTAAATTGATCAAAGACGAAAGGAGAAAAGTTAGGAGCTGGAAGTGATGAAAGACGGTTAAGCGTATTCACTTTAGCAGTCCCTCCGAAATCGGACGAAGAAGAGAAATACTGATTTAGTGCCTCGATGTCAACGTTTTGAGTAGTATTTTTAGACTTTCCAACTCCCATGGTTCTCAGAAATTTCCATACTTTAGATGGTTCACCACCCTCGATGGAGACATGGATATATTGGCGTTGTGTGTCCCTACACACCTTATTGCAATGATTTCGTATAGCGACATATCAGTGCTTATCAAAAAGTTTGACCAAGTTTTTAGTAAAAATATTAACTTTGTCATCAACAGACTCCGATACAAGTAATGGACCCCAGTCAATATCGTCAGCGTCCTCACAAAGCCCCTCAACATTCACGCCACGAAAATTGCGCTGCATAAAAATTCTCGCCTTGGCCCTTGGAGGTTGAACTTCATAAGAAAGTAATAGAAGGTCGTGATAGGAGAACATGTCAGCATTACATTGGCCATGCTTAGCGACATGTTGCAAGGACGATACTAGCATCAGATCGATAAGGGTTGGAATACAGTTGGGATAGTGATGTGTAGCATTTGAGGGAAGGATAGATAGGTTGCAAGATCGAGCTGTACGCTGAAAAGAAGAAGTACGAGAATCATTTTTTAATAGGCAGGTGTTGAAATCTCCCATAACAATTGTGTGACTGTAGTTAGGTGTTAAGTTTTCTAAGATGCGTTCAAAAGACGAGAAAAATTGTATACCTGATGAGGGACAGTAATACACACCCAGCAGAATCTTGTTATGATACAGGCCCACTTCTAGAAACTATTTGACTTGATCTGGTCGTGCCTCGGGGAGTATGTTAAGCCGTTGGTCCCGGTTGCCATACGAACATCTATGGCAGTCGTTACGGGTAATTGGAGCCAAAAAATGCAACAACTGGTCTAACTGCAATGTTTCGATATCGCCTGTAGGTTGTGAAAGTCAGATAGCAGTCGCTTTACGGAAAATACGAAGCTCAGCCAAATCGCCAGTTGAACTGGTAAAGCGGGCCCCAGACTCCAAATTGAAAAGCTTCAGATGCTATTGGGATTAACGCTAGGACGAAGAAGATATAGGCCACGGTAACCACTTTCTATCAGGTGGGTCGTGTGCCTGTGTCAGCCACCTAAGTGGTATGAAAAAAATACTCAATAAGTACTTCTTATTAACTGCGTTATTCGTAATTATCTATACTTTGGTTGATATAATTGCGGATGTGCACATACCAAAGTGATTGGCATTCTGACGACTTAACTCTGGTATTCATCCGTTTGCTTAGTTACAATGTTAGTATATCACAATACATAGGTACAGTAGTAAGCTGGATTTGGTATGCTATACATTCTTGAAGGCCATGCCCAAGAAAATCTCACCCGCACCGGTGCACGTACCGTACAACGGATGAAGCTCAGGAATAGGGCTTCTCTCAGCGTACTGGCAGACCCTCAATTTTATGTATTTATACAAGAAAAAATGTTAGTGACTATGACTTATCTATGTAGGTATGCATATGCATATTATATCTACATTGGAAAATAAAATAGATGTATAAAAAGTTATGTAATTTGTTTTTAATTTTATTTCTTTTCAGTAGGTACCTATTTTACACTTGTTATTCATTATAACATACTCATTAGATGCTAATTAATGCTGAGTTATTCAACACACACAAAAGAAAAAGATTGCAGCTGTGTCAATATGAATAATGACTATCATGAGTCCTTTGACAACGTAATTACTGGAACGTTTAAGAAGCTGAATAATCATTGAATGTATAGGTATGTACATTATCACTTTTAATGACAAATCAGTCAGTAAGGACATTGATAATGCAGGCCGGCGTACCGCCGTGTATTTTTATTCTTAATAAAAGTCCTTTGTTTATAAATACTGGTGTTTATTTTATATGACACTGTTTTATTAATTATAATAATTATATGGCTATAATACTAACAATGGCCATGACAATGGCTCAGATCAACGTGTATGCTGAGGTCGGGGCAGGGCAGTTGCAACCGATAATATATATTTTATGCGTTCCGATTCTATTACAGAGATCGCATATTAGGACCGGCCGTAGGTAAGTGTATTTGTTCTCTGGGCTCTGTACAAACTTTGGATGCTAAAGATAAGAGACCTATTTCAGTTCCTCACTTTTGAAGGCAGACGTATGAAAATTGCAATAGTGGTTGAGTCGCTTCTTAGATTGTTAACATTCACATTTGGAACTGGCTTGGCTCTACAATCTTACTCTATAGGAATAAAGTATATACTCGAATCCAACGGGCTAAGGTTTAATGACAGTAGAGACAGTTCGTGAAAAATGTAAGGATGAGGACAAAGGTAGATAGCAGGCTGTTTTTTCTACCTGTCCCGAAGAGCAAAAGGTGTGAGTATAGTATAAAGGTTTTGAAATGGTTCTATAAGGGTTTTTTGGTAATAGGATGTTTTTTTGTGAATTTATCCCATGCGAAACCTGGGCAAGTCTCTTGTATACCTATAATAGGTATTTTCTAGAAAATACCCTTCACATTCATAGTTCGAATGTAGGTTACTCGAGGTACAAGAGCACTGACATGTACATAATATAATAAGCAACAAATATACTACAACCACATGTGTGACCTTTTAATGCACTTTTGTCATCACGACACGCACAGAATATTTGTGTAGGCAATAATATCGAGCAAAAAAGGGCGAAATTTTTACTATCTTGCTATTAATGATGAGTATTAATGAGTGGTCGAGTCTGTACATTTATATATTTAAAATAAAGACTTGGGGTTTGAAATTCATGACTTTTTGATTTCAAATCTTATAGATCTTTTATCGCAATTGGTAGAACAGAACTGGAGATATATCCTGAGAGATCCACGTGGGCGAAGCCGCGGGAATACGCTGGATTTAAATATTTATTTTATTCTATTGCCGATAAACAGCACGGAACTGAAAAAAGAACGGTTTTTTCTGTTCCGTGCTGTTTATAGGCAACAGAACTATGAAACTTTCAACTGTCTTACCATCACTGTTATCCACGTAACACGTGACGGTGTCGCCATCCTTCAGCACACCACGAAGCACCCAGTCGTATCCGACGGTCCCCAGGAGGGTAACCTATTGAAATATCGAATTTCTTTTACCCGAATCTTGAAACCCCGAAAACGGTTGGCAGAACTTTTAAAAGACAGATGTAATGAATGACCACTTTCTATAATTCCGTTTCTAATTTCCCATATGAATCAATTTCCAGGTGCACTAAAACCATATTTTCAAATTGTATTTTTTTGTTTCCCATATTGTCATAATCCAGATTCTCAGAATATTTTTTTTTTGTTTCCCATCGTACCATTTTCCAAATAAACTATAACTAATTTTCATAATCTTTATATTTGGTTCCCATACAATCGTGTTCCAGCTAAACTATATACAGGTATAGTAAAACTCACTAAATTTGTACTATTCATTTATTAGGTACAGTGAGTAATTTAGAAATTTACTTTAATTTAGAAATTTCATTTAAATATTTAATTTCACTTAAATTTTCTTTTATTTTTATAAGTTCTGCAGTTTTTCCTCCTTTTGTATATAGATACTTTTTCCTCCTTTTCACTTGTGGTTCACCTAGTATCATTTTTTCTATATCAGATTCTATTATAATCGCTTAATTCTTCCAAATTAATTATCGTTAACACCCTGACTCAGTGCAATCCGACTCGGATAGGTTAGGTTAGAAGCGAAGCGGGGCTCCGTCAAGCTTAGTTAGTAGTAGACGCCATATGAGGTTTAGTTTTAGGTATAAAAATCTGGATATTGTTTGTCTGAATATCAATTAACTACATTTCAAAAAATTGAGTTTTAAATATTCGGGTTTCGTGTATATTGGATTACGGTCATCTGGATTTTGTGTATTTAGATTTCGTCTGTCTGGAACTCGTTCATCTGGATTATAAAACGTCGTACAAATGAATAAATGGGCAAATGAAATTCGGAGTTGCGATTATATGGCAAATAAAACTTCGGAATTTGAAAAACGGGGTTATGAAAAAATGGCCAAACATTTTCGGGATTATGATATTCGGAGTATTAAAATTCGGGATTAAGATAATTAACCCCCCTGGAGCTGTCCCCACAGAAATGTTTGTTGGGTAGTAAACAATAAAATGGTATGAAGCGCTTCGGAAGCTCATCAAATAACTATAAATTGCACACTTCTCACGATCGCGAGTTAAAACTGATCTCAACTGCTATCCAAGCGCACGTGCATTGTTCATTACTAACAAGAAACGTAAACAAGCCAGCAAGCAACAACATGCATGAACCCGAATTGTATGCAGACGCTAATCATATGCACAGAAGAGATGCGAGCGAGTTTTTGGAGAAAATCATACCGAAAATGAAATGGAAGAACATGAATAGGGTCATAGATATAGGATGCGGGGATGGCAGTGTGACATGCTTATTAGAAAAAAAAATTCCCAAGGATTACAAGTTACTGGGCTGTGACATAAGTAAGGACATGATCGAGTACGCAATTGGCCGTTATACCCACGAACGTACTTCTTTCACCGTGCTGGACATCGCAAAAGACTTACCAGAAGAGATGAAGGGAAATTTCGACCAGGTGTTCTCATTCTATGCCCTAAACTGGGTCAGAGACCAAAAGTTAGTATTTTTATTTATCTTCTTCTTATAAATAAAAATGAATGTAACTAAGCACATATCGAGTCATTTTTTTTCATATGTTCGTTTCGTTTCCATGTGTCTCAGGAACGGGAACAGAATTCCACGCGGCCAAAACCGCGGGTACCTATATGCTAGTTACAAATAACATATTTAATCTTTGGATTGCGTAAATGGTTGTTGGGTTCTTCATCATCAACCGTGTACTCAACTTAACTTTAAAAATTAAAATATTTTTTGCAAGTACCACGTGACCACAATTTATAGATGTAATTACACAATTTTTCTTTAATCCTATCAATATGAACTAGCTGTTGCCCGCGACTTCGGCCACGTGGAGTTTGGAATAGATCAAAGTGGGTTCTTAGATTTTCATATCATAAAACCGCCAGATAACCACGAAAAAGATAAGTTATTTTTAACAAAAAATAATACCGACGAACAAAAATGAACCGTAGGTATAGGAAAAAAACAAATATACTTGCAAATAAAAATCGATTAAAACCAGGCAGGATTCGAACGCGCGATCTTTCATTGAAGTCAGTTATTAGTGAATTTAACACTGATTTCTTGAAAGCGCTTCCAGATCAACTCGTCAACCACGCCACTAATAATGAGATAAACAAGGCAACGTAATAATAAAATGAAACAAAACGCTATTTTGAAAGTAAACAACTTAAATGCGAGCCTACAATAGAAAACTATGAAGCACTAAATATTAAAATACGATGAACGATAAAATACGAAAGACCTGACGTCTTTGAAATTGCTGCTTGCTGATTGTACCTATCTATAATTAAAAACACTACCTGTAGAATCAAGACACAAGCGAGACAAACATAATGTGTGTCTGCAGCCGTGTACGTCTGCCACTACAAGATCCTATACCCTATATAACTCGGAGACCACGTTGTCCCCTCTCCCGAGGATGGCCAGACCGAGAGGAATGGCCCTGGGTCAGCCAGGGGTGCGAGGGATATGTCGCGTGACAACCTCACCTTCAGCCTAGCATAACGACCCACAAACGGCGTGCGGTTTAGTCGGTACGACTCCGACATAACCTACCCCTTCGACTCCGGAGAGGGGGGGGGGGGATGATTTCCCGCACGTAAAAAAAAACCCTATATAACTTAGACGAGGCGTTCCTGCTGTACATCACTAACGAATTCTGTTATCTGTTTTTGAACTCCAAGTCCATTCCAGTATATCTTGACCACAGTGAGGTACCTACCGTGTTTACAGGATTGTCATCAATCTAACAATACCTCGATCACTTCACATTTTCTATTTGATTTTGTAGAGTTGTCTTGTGTATCCCCGGCCCCGAAGGTCCAACATCAATGAACTTAATATAGGACTACCTCAAAGCTAAACCAAAACGAATACAAAAAACATTTTTAAATTAATTCGAAACACTAGGAATACTAGCCGTACGAATTAACATGGCAATCTAACAATACCTCGATCATTTCACATTTTCTATTTGATTTTATAGAGTTGCCTTGTGTATGTCCCGGTATAAAATACATCAGCTGGTCACGTGACAAATTCAGTCTTTTCCTCCTGGCTCAAAATTGGCCAAAATATAGCTAAGCCAATAACTTTAAGAAAATAAATCGTCAGCTGCTCATGCCGCGGTGGAAAATGCGTCAGCTAGTCACGTGACAAAATCCAGTCATTTCCTCCGGACTCAAAATTGACTAAAATACAGATAATCCAATACCATGTAGGAAATAAATTGTCAGCTGCGTATACCGCGGTGAACAATGCCTCAGCTGGTGACGTGGCCAAAATTCTGTCATTTCCTTCTGGTTCAAAATTGGCCAAAATACAGTTAAGCCAATGCCTTGAAGGTAATCAATTGGCAGCTGCCCATATCACGGCGCAAAACGCCTCAGTTGGTGACGTGGCCAAAATTCAGTCATTTCCTCCCGGCCCAAAATTTTGTACCTTAGTCGCAAGACAAACGATGAATAGATTTATCGGTAATTGTTAATAACTTATTGATTTATCATATTTACCGTGAATTATATATGTACCTATGTATCTTATAAATTACTATAATCTGTCAAATTTCAATTGAAAGGAAAGTACTAAGTTCTTTTTTCTGGTTCCTGTCCCTATTTGACATAATATGTCAACTACATTTATGTCAGTTATTGTTTCCTTCAATGCATTGGATCACCTTTATTTTGGCCAATTTTAAGCCGGGAGGAAATGACTGAATTTTGTCACGTGACCAGCTGACGCATTTTCCACAGCGGCATGAGCAGCTGACAATTTATTTTTCTTCAAGGTATTGGCTTAACTATATTTTGGCTATTTCTGAGCCGGGAGGAAATGACGAAACTTAGTCAGACCACCAGCTGACGCATTTTCTACCGGGGTATTTGCAGCTGACAAGTTGTGTCCTTCAAGGCTTCATTGGCTTAACTGTATTTTGGCCAATTTTGGGCCGGGAGAAAATTACTGAATCGGGTCACGTCACCAGCTGAGGCGTTTTCCACCGCGGTATGGGCAGCTGACAATTTATTTCCTCAAAGATACTGGCTTAACTATATTTTGGCCAATTTTCAGCCGGAAGGAAGTGACAGAATTTTTTTTATTTTTTTACATGTTTGAGCGGTCACCGCTGCTTACCCCACCAACAAAGTGCCAGCTGTCAACCACGAAAATTCATGATTTAACTTCCTTAACCACTGTACGAAGTATCTCCCGGGAGGCGATTGGTCATGAGAACCTGTCGCTGGGTTGCGGTCTATTCGCTGTTACGCCGTCACTTTCTAATACTAAAGAAAAATAATATTTGCAACCTATTTCCATACTCAACCCATCCAACTACGTTAAATTGCTTGTTTTAGAATGGGTTCACGTCGGTACAATAATAGCGAGGATTCGGACCCGGCATATCTCAAGGCTGGCTCCATAACTACTAAAATATCATGTATATTAATTGGTGTTTTTATATTTCAGGAAAGCTTTCAAAAATATATACGATCTACTGACCGAAGGCGGCGAGTGTGTCATGATTATAGCTTCTTACGCCGCAATTTATGATGTCTACCGCGCCCTAACGAAAAACAGCAAGTGGAGCATTTGGGTTCATGATATTGGCCGTTTCATTTCACCTTACCATGATTCAAAGGTATGGCATGATTTTCACTAAATGACAGATATTACCCGTGGTCCGTGGTCCAATCATTACAGCCCCGGTGGGTCCACAGGAAAGTTTTCATCGCTGTAGGCTGTTGTCCCATCACAATGTAACGAAAATACGAATAACGGATAATTGTAAAATAACTGTTGAGTAAATTTAAAGTTTTATATATAGTTAGGCTCTTAAGTACTGGCAATTAGCCTTACTTTTTACCGAAATAAAAAAAAATGGTTCTTTAAAATCTTAAGAAATAAATACATATATACTTACATGCGTATAAAGATACCCGGAGGATAATTTACCGCCCACATTTCACAAATCATTATAGGTGTTCGGTCCCACGTAATAGGGGGTGAACCTGTTGCCGTATTTCGTGGCGCTATTGTTGACTCAAGCCATGTATCTGAGACTGAATCTGGGCTGTATGTAAAGGCGCCCACTCACTAACAGTTTACCGGACGACGGTCGGACGATATAAATCTGTCAGTTAATCGCAATAACCCACACACTCACAGTTTCGTTAACGATTTTGGACTGACGACTAATACGATCCGATAGTGTGTGGCCGCTGAACGATTCCGGACAGTTCTAAGCCGGACAGTCCTGGGCCGTCAGGGCGAACGAGCACAACGGGCCTGCCGATCGACGCTTCGTGTCAGTTTTTACTAAGATTTTATTCATTTTTTGTACATACTCGTCTATATTTCTTATGCACATAGTCCATATGGTTCAAAATAGCTAACACCTATTTCCTACAATGATTAGCACGTACTTACATATATAAGAATAACGTAATCCAAGCTATTTTCAACCTTATTGACATCACAACAAATCTAGATTTTTTTCTTATGTTCGTGATCAGCGGCATTTATTTATGCGAAAAAACATGTAATTAAGAAAATGTCAATAAGGTCGAAAATCGCTTGCACTGTTTCGTACTCTCTATGTAACTGATATAAGACCGTTACCGGCAGGCGATCGTACGACCTAAAACTGACGACTCACAACTGCTAGTGTGTGGTCGCAAAACTGACAACAGGGAATTGCCGGCGGGCCAAAATCGCTTTAGTGTGTGGGCGCTATCGGCTTAGGACTGCAGGCCACCGGACAGATCAGGAACTGCAGGCGGACTGTTAGTGAGTGGGCGCCTTAATAAGTATCTGTCTGATGTTAAACAGCCTTATAGAAAGAAAGAAAGAAAGAAATCACACTTTTTTTTTTCTACAGCACAAACATGCATCAAATAAATAACAATAATAATAATAAAAATACATCAAATAAATATAGCCACAGAAAATATAAATATATATAATATGTGCACATTTATGCTGCACAAAGAAAAAAAGGAGCCAGTTCAGCGAGATGCCGGGCACGAGTACCCGGCGCTGGTTTTCAACTGGATCCTCGAACTACCTAAATAAATAAATCGTCGCTGTTCTGGGAAAACCCAGTAAATCGATAATTTACTATTTTGAGTTATAGGCAAATGAATATTAAGATTAGAAAATTATTGATAAGAAACAGATTAAATTACATTTGTGTATAACGAAATAATTCTTCGTCTCATATTTTAATAAAACCATTTATAATGATAGAATTTTACTCTCAGAGTTTTATTATAATAATACTTTTATACAAAAGGGTACCTATTTACTTAGTTTTCCTTGAAGATATTTATTTGTGATTTATTTGGTGATTCTTTGACTTAATCAAAACAAACTAATTAAAACAATTGAGTTTATTGCTAATAATACCGATTAAAATTAATTAATTTTGGATTCAGGGTGTATTTTTTCTATAATAATATAAAAATAAAATATTTACTGGGTTTTCCTTGCCGTAAAAGGCAATAAAAGTGAATTTATTTAAAGAAAAACGACATTAATTTGACAAAAAAATATTTTACTGTTCTTCCTGTGAAGTTGCTTTTTGAAACGTGGCTTGTAGCCTTTGAAACCAGCCGTGAAACTCCTCTGGAATTACACCTTTGCCACAAAATGTAAACAAACCTTTTTTCTTGCTACTGAGATATTCAAGCGTGTTTTGTAAAGTTGTTTCAGATCACAAGAAAATTGTTTATTTCTTTTGGCATTTAATAGCCAGATTGTAACGAAGATTTTTTTTAAAGTTCTTTTACTTTTATTTCTAGTGCCAACACTATGTCCTGGTTGTTCAGTTTCTACATCCATTGCAAGAAATGTAGGTACGTGTGGTAACAGGCTTTCCAAACTTTCGAGTTATATCGGATATGTCATAATTTTAGAAAATTTTTGCTTCTCCTTTAATGTATCAAACGTTTTATTTTTAACCATCATCATCATCATCGACATTTAGACGTTATCCAGATTGCACCCGAAATTGAGATACCCTCGGAGCTCCGGGTCTGCCTTCCGGCTCTTCCTATTCCACTTCACACGATCTTGGGCGTCCATGTCAGTGAGACCATTTGCACGCATGTCGCCCTACACAGCGTCAAACCAGGAATTGTTAGGGCTGCCCCATCTACCTGGACCCGGTGGCGGCGCCATTACCAGGTATTTGTTACCCACGTAGCCTGGCTGTTACCGCAAGACACACCAGCGAAGACGACTTTCTCGCAATTAATCTACGATGTCACGGACATGAAGGCTACCGCGGATGCGAGAGTTCCTCACGCGGCTTATACCTGTGACTTAGCACATCCACCGCAGCATTTTCATCTCCATGACACACAGCTCCTGCTTGTGTCGTTCCAACAGCGGCCACGCCTCACAGCCATGTAAAAGGACAGGCCTAATGATCGTCTTATAGACCTGCCCTTTCAACCCGACAGCATTTGAGGATCGTATGTGTCGTGTGACTGTGTGACCCCAGTCATTGCCCACCACTTGGCCCACGAGACGGCCTTACGTGCCTTGATATCGTAGTCGATGTCACCAGTCACGTAGAGTCTAGATTCCAGGTACTTAACCTAGTCCGTACGCTCGATCAAGTCACCGCCTATGCGGACGGGTGTGGGTACTGTTGAGTTTAACGCCAAGTATTCTGTCTTCGCCACATCTAACTTCAGAACGCCGTTCTCAAGCGCCTCCTTCCACACTTTCACACGTCGCAACAATCTGTTCCTGTCCGCGTCCATCAACGTAATGTCATCAGCATATATGAGCAGCCATGGAGGCCGCTCATGTGAGTTTCTGATGCTGTCCGACAAAATGTCTTATTTTTAACCATTTTACTTGATTTCCGTCTGTATCATTAGTAATATTTATTAATATTTTGTCCGATAAATGCTTCAAGTCTTTGAATTCGTTGTTTTTAAACTCTTTGTCCAAGTATCTTTCTTTTGTGACGACTTTCTTGGCTTCTGGGATGTTTGCTTCGATCGTGCTCTTTTAAAAACATTACCCAATCTGTCATAGAATAAATGGCCGTGATTTTTGGACAAACAGAAACACCCACTAAATATAATAGATAATGGTACAAGTGTGTAGTGTAGTAGAAGTTTGGTGATTACCGCTCAGTTATCATTAACACTTGAGTCACCAGGGAAGGGTCTAAAGAGAGCCGAAGACGGTAATCAACAAAACACACGTGTATCATACGACGGTTATCAATACACTTGTAAATAAAAGAATACTAAAATAGATATTTACCCTTGCACTTTTCAGGTAGTAAACATTCCTTAACGTTAAGGACCTCACATCAAGCACATTGTATAGTAATATTGTGTTTATATCGGGTAGTGTAATAGGAACATATATCGTTTTCTTTATAACTAGTACTTGTAGACATTTTAATTAATAAATAACTTTAATTTCAACAGTAAAAACGAACTGCGAAACTTTTTGGTACTGACGGACTGGCGGAAACAATTTGAGTAGGTTATCTATGCTCGCACATTTGCCAAAGAATAAAAGATTAAGGGTTTTTTTTAGTTTAACGCGTGTACAAAATGGTAAATTTAATTTATTTAAAGTTTCAAACAGAATGAAAACAAAAGTTAGGTATATTTGAGTGAAAGTTTTGTTTATTATACACGTACAAGATGAAATTTTGTATTTAAATTCGTTACAAAGGTAATATTAATTTATTTGTTCTATTGAACACGATCTTTTCTGTATCGTTTTTTTAAGAATAATGCAACTCAACCAGTAAAATTAAAAAAATAATCTATATGCCACTCGTGATATATATCGACTCGTGGTATATGTTGTATGCCTAATTGCGGTGAGATTAGAGCCATTTAATGAGCAAGTAAATTGAAAAATCTTTATCACTCCGTTATTCATTCACACGCGAAACGGCAACAAGGGAGTAGTTTTTACAAGTAAACATAGCAGGTGGCAGCATTGCTGTGCGACATAAGCAAGTACGGCGATTTACCTTGTTTTCGTTGCAGTGATACATTGGTACCGATCAATTAAATACTCAGCGAAAACAATTTATTCAAATTAACTGCTTTTTGTTTGAATAACTTTATATCAGACTAGACTTAAACACCTCATGAAAAATTATTTAAATATCAATAATGCATTAAACCTGTGACTTTTTATCATAAATCTTGAAAAATAGACAATTAAGTCCAACTACATTTTTATTTCTGAGGAAAAATAAAATAGTTACAAAAATCGCCCTTAAAGTAAAACTAGTTTAAATATTATTAATGCGTTTTATCGGAGATGAACCCAAGAAAATATGGAATTAAGTCAGGTTACTTTTTTGTAGCTGAGAGATTTAGTTACAATCGTTTAGATAATTAGTTTTCTCATTCAGTATCTCCGAAAGTACCTAACTATCACTATCATGGGTTTTCGCAGACGAAAGAGAACGAAAAACTGAGTAGATTGGTAGTGTTAACTCATTTTATGAAAAAAGTTGATTTACTGGGTTTTCGCAGAACAACGACGAAATATCCTTAAAAGAAAAAAAAAACAAACAACAAAAACTAAGGAGAATGCAAGAAGTCTGTGCCAAGGAAATTGTACCTCTGTGCTATGACATATTTTGTTTAGTCTATGGTTACAAAATAATAGTAATCTGTTTAACATATGTACTCTGTGTGCGCTATATAAATGCATTTCCGCGGTTGGTCTGAGGTGCGGCTTGATATTGTTTGGCCTGGATTGGGTGGCCCACATACACAACGGAAATATTGGTGGACGTCGAACCCGCAATGTTGCAAAACCCCCACCACTATTGGAATAATCATTTTTGGTATTTTATCTGTCTTTTAGGAACCAGATAAAGATATTATGAAAGTAATGAAAGATGTTGGATTCGTTGACATTGAGGGGGAGTATAAGGACACCAAATTCCGGTTCGAGAATAAAAATACGTTGAAAAGTATGTATGTTAATTTTTTTAACAAAGTGCATGACAGTTCTAACAGATATAATATTAAAAGCGTATTTAAACTTCTACATAATCTCTAAGGACATTTATACAACTGTTGTTTTAGTTTAGCTTATGAAACTGTTGCACAATAATACGGTTACTTAAACTTTAGATTATGAAATTGCCGATATTTTCTTACAGATTGAGGTCGTTATTCCTGTAATTTAATAGCTATTTCTATTATTTCTACTTTGTTTGAAAGTAGATTTCAAGATTTTAAAACTCTGTATTAAATTTTGTTTTATTGGCCACTTGATAAATTAAATTCGATTTTCAAAAACTTCCTAAATGCTTTTCTTTTTGATGATAAATTTCGTATTACCTTTTTACCTCTGACACTTTTCAAAAATATAATAAAAGTTGCTGTTAGCTTAATGTTGTCTCATTCATACACAAAAAAAAGCCTAAAATATGGATTTTTTATCTCTAAAAAAAACAAAAATGTTAGTAGGGACTACAAATTGGGTTTCCTCCAATTTCTTCAATAAAACGGCAATTTCATATGTAACGACCTATAACAATTTACATCAAATTTGACGGATTGTTTATAATATTGAAATAACAGATCCTTACTAAATGTATAATATGAATGTACCTATCTAAGGTTCTTTTTTAATATTAGTATGAAGCTGGATAGGATAGGATAAAGATCACAAATTCATTAAACTATAGCTTATGCACACCTTCACAGCTACATTAAACAAATATTGTCAACGAACATTATATATTAGCTTGGTTATTATATAGTATTATACAGTAGTAACCAATGTAATTCGTCGTATACAATAAAAAGTAACGAACTCTGGATCAGATTGGTCATAAGTATTAGTGTGATATTTATTTCTAGACGATTTCTTTTCAATATTCAATTTCTTATTAATCCTGTTCTAACGTTATTTCAAATTTCAGAACTCTTAACGACTCTCAATCCATTTGAGATCCCGGAGGACAAGTACGATGACTTCATGGAGGATTATATTAAAGTGCTGAGTGAGGTTCAGAGCCCCAGATCCAACAAGGAGGCCCCGACGGACACTTTGCTTTATTATACATCAGTTAAAGTATATGGTCGCAAACCTACTAATTCTTAGTCAATTATGTCTAAGAATTAGTAGATTAATAAAGACAATGTAATGTTCAGTAGGTATAGTAATAGGCAAACTAATGAACTCTGCTGAAAGCGCGTTTTTAATTTTCACGACGACGACTGATGTGCTGCTCCTCCAATCATAAATTATTGCAAAATTAAGTAAGTAAGTAGTACGAGCAAAAAAAAAATTCTATCCCTTTCATAGATCATTCATTTAGAGGTTAATAAAATAGATGAGTTTAGTATCGCATACCTACCGATCACTTCACCAAAATTTCTCTGGTAATTAAAAACTGTCCGTGTACCTTTTTTTACGTGTGGGTAATCCGCTCGGATACTATTTCTGTGATGCTCTGGCGTGAAACTAAACAACTTTAGCGGATAAAAGTAAAATAATCCCACTAAAGTGAAAAGTATTTTTAAGATGTTTGTCAGCGTGTACGAAGGTGCATTTTAAACTTGCTAAGGTGTACAACCTAAGCAAGTTTAAAATGACATTTGTCAGTTCGGTTGGTTGTAAAATAACAAAGTTCAACAAAACAAACATCAATAAAACCTATGCAGTTGTCAGCCGCGTGTGAATATTTCAATAATTTAATTCAAGTGTAAACTAATTTGCAATGAGTACTGAGAGTGACAGAAAGAAACCCTTTTCATCATTAGAGGAGGATTTATTCCTTAATATCATACAAAAATACGACACTATTTTGTCGTGTAAGCAAACAAATGCTGTTTGGGGATTAACTCGGGAACGAAATTAAACGATGTGTGCAGTTTGAACTTACAAGGTGTATTGAAAAAAATGCATAGGAATCATAACGCCTACAAGAATGTGCATAGTGAATGCAACGATAATATTAGCGAAAGCCAAAAGGTTACTACAATATTACAGGCGCTCAGTTTGTATACAAAAAGGAAACTTAAAATTAACGTAATAATAACTGCAATAATAATAGCAACTTCTGGTCTTCAACATTCCCCCGGCCGTTGAAAGCTCGTCTTTCAACCAGTCTTGCTTGAAACCAAAGGAAGTGGGCAAATCTTGGAAAAAGACCTCCGAACAATGCCTGTCGAAGTCTTAACGTCAGCAACTCGATTAACGCCGTCACTGCCAGGAAAAACAGCCACAACGCGTCCCAGTCTCCACTTCAAGGGCGGTAAATTGTCTTCCTTTATGACAACTAAGGAATCCATTTCCAAGGCATTCTTGCAAGTGCGCCATTTGACTCTCTGTTGAAGTTCAGAGATATACTCTTTACTCCACCTGGACCAAAAGTGCTGTCTCAACTTTTCGATTCGCTGGAACCTGGACAACTGATTGTATGACGAATCTTCATAATTTGGACTTGGCAAGGAAGTGAGAGATCTGCCAATGATGAAATGCCCTGGCGTGAGTGGCATGAGGTCTTCGGGCTCAGACGACAGAGGTGTGAGTGGTCGAGAGTTGAGAATGGCCTCAATTTGGACAAGGACAGTGTAAAGTTCTTCGAAGGTTAAGTTACAATTTCCCAATCCCTTGTAAATGGAATTTGGTGGATTTCACACCTGCCTCCCAAAGACCACCAAAATGTGGAGAATATGCCGGTATAAAATGGAAATCTAATTGCTCATTGGCTGCTGCTGATGCCAGTGTATCACAATTGTTTTTTAAAAATTGAGACAATTCGTTATGAGCCCCAACAAAAGATAAACCGTTGTCGGAGTAGATATTTGTGGGCTTTCCCCTGCGCGCAATAAACCTACGTAAGGCTAATAAATAATTATTACTCGTCAAATCACCTACTAACTCAATGTGAATGGCCTTTGTCGCGAAGCAAATCAGTGTGACCAGATTCAGTATTTTAATACTTTTTCGGTATATTTTATCGACTTTTCCAAGCATCAGTACTTTTGTAGGTATATTGGCGTAAGTCAGTACTTTTGGGTATATTTTGAATAAAAAGTTATGGCAACACCATAGATAAATAGTATCATTGAATTATCTATGATCTATGGTTCTAGTAAAATGATTTTCTGTTCTGTACTTGACTTTATCTGTGGGGTTTCTCTTTTGATTAGGGAATTTCCCCAAATGTGTAGTATGTTTGTCGTCATATAAATAGAGAGCGTTCTTTTCTTTGATCTTTGAGATCTATCTTTGTTTTTATTTTACTTGGCGCATCCATTCGGAAAGCATGTCTAGTTTCCAGCAAAGTTATTTGGCTAAGTGGGAACAACTGCCGGAACTTTCTCCGTGGCTTTCACGTTATAAAGATGACGAGTACGCTGCTTTTTGCAAAGCATGCAGTGTGAAACTCCAAAGTAGATTAGCATCTATAAAACAACATGCTAATACTGAAAAACATAAATCTAACATGAAAAAATATAAAGGACAATCAAAGGTAAGCATAATTTGTTATAATTATGATTACGATACCTACCTAAATTCAAGAAGTTCGGAAGTTGTTTTAATTAGTGGATAAACTGTCTAACAAATTTTTATTTGTTTCCAGGTTGATACATTTTTCAAAAAGGTACCTCTGAAAGACGAAGTCAAGAAAGCTGAGCTGCGTTTATGCAGTTTTCTTTCAGAACACAACATCCCCTTTAGGGCTATGGACCATCTTAGTGAAGTTCTAGTGAAATGTTTTCCCGACTCCGAAATTGCGAAAGAATTTTCCTGCAAGAGAACCAAAGCAGCCGCTATAACTTATAAAGTTTTAGGACCCGAATTTGAAAAAGATATGATTGAAGACATACTTCGTACTGCATCCCCCTCAGGTAAACCAGTATATTCAATTGTAATCGACGAAAGTACAGATGTTACCACAGTCAAAGTATTGGCAATGGTAATCAAATACTTCTCTGAAACCAAATGTAGAGTACAAACTAAATTCCTTGATTTAGTTGATTTAAGGGGTGAGACCGCAGATCATTTATTTAATGCTTTGTCATCAAAGTTATCCAAATTAGGCTTAGACATGAAATATGTGATGGGATTCGCTGCTGATACTACAAATGTGATGTTTGGTCAACACTCTGGCATTGTAGCAAAAATTAAAGAAGTGAACCCAAAGTGCTTTTTCATAAAATGTGTTTGTCATTCTGCATCATTAAGTGTTAGCCATGCTTGCAAAATATTGCCTAGAAATTTAGAACAGATAGTAAAAGAAGTATATGGATATTTTTCTCAAAGCAGCAAGCGTCAAAGAGAATTTGCTGAGTTCCAAAATTTCACTGACACTGAAAAACATAGACTATTGCGTCATTATGATATAAGGTGGCTATCACTTCATGCTTGTGTTAGTAGAATAATTGAGCAATGGCAGGCACTGCAGTTGTTCTTTCAAGACCAATACTTGAGTGATCGCATCATGTCATCAGAATTTTTATACCATTCTTTTACCAGCGATATAAACAAATTGTACTTTTACTTTTTGGACTACATTTTGCCGATTGTCAACAAATTTAACATAATTTTTCAAGGCGACTATCCGTGCATTGAAAGATTATACGATGATGCATCTAGTATGTACTTGTCGATTTTGGGTTGCTTCATGAAAACTAATTATATCAAAAGAACGGACAACGTATTTACGTTAGATCCAAAATCTAATTTGAACTATTTGCCATTGAATGATATGTACTTAGGAATCCAAGTGGGTCAAGAATTAATCAAACACAGGGGAAACATAAACATGAAAGAACAAATTGCTGATTTTTTCAGACGCTGCCAATCTTTTTTAATTGAGTTGAGCACACAATTGAAATCACGTTTGCCTTTTGAAAACCAAATTTTCCGAGAACTGAAATTTCTTGACCCACATACCGCCGTCAATAAAGAATTTCGCAGTTTAAGAAATATAATAGAAACTTTCCCATACGAAGTACAGCCAGAACAAATGCAGTTAATTGACGAAGAATATAGAACCCTCAAACTTGATAGCGAAGTAAGTGGTTTGTTACAATCTTCAAGTACTGGCTCACCTCTTTCTTGTGAACGTTTTTGGGTGGAAGTTGGGAAAATTTCTAACACAGATGGCTCGTTCAAATACAAAAATTTAACTAGTTTTAGTAAATCTCTATTATGTATACCGGTATCGAATGCTGCGTGCGAGCGCATATTTTCACAGATAAATTTAATAAAAACGGAGCAAAGAAACAGATTTATAAACGAAAATGTATCAGCAATTTTAAAAACAAAGCAAGGTGTAAAAGATGAAGGAGGTTGTATTAAATTTAATCCTTCTAACAGAATGTTAAAATATAATTCTAACATTTATTGTGATGATGAATGAATAAAACCCGTTTTGAAAATCAGTATTTTTATTGGTATATTTTAGCTGTGCAAGTTGGTATATTTCAGTATTTTTTTGAGGAGTATCGGTATTTTCATAAAATTTAATCTGGTCACACTGAAGCAAATAAAAAGTGCAATGTAGACTTTTACCAGTCTGCATCCACGGCCCTGTCGACTAGCAGCATAAAGGGGACCGGCATAGTCTACCCCCACGTTCTGAAATGGAAATCCATTCGATAATACGCGATCCCTTTGTAAATTACCCATTATGGGTGAGGTAACTTGACCCCTCATACGAACACACCGTACACATTGCCTGTAACAAGCTTTGGCCAAGTTACGACCACCAACTGGCCAGTACGTTTCACGAATGGAAGACAGTAATAGCTGTGGCCCTGCATGTTTCAATTTAAGATGTTCAAATTTAAATAATAGCTTTGTAAATTGATGTGTGGACTGTATTAAAATAGGGTGCTTCTTTTCATACGAAAATTGTGAATTGTCCAGGCGGCCGCCAACACGCATAATATAGTCATCGTCTAGAAAGATGTTAAATTTTAATAAAGGACTTTTCTTTGGTAAGGCTTGTTCATTTAATAATAAAGAATACTCTGGAAAAGACTCCTTTTGACTAATTTTGATTATTAAATTGAGTGCGTCTTGTATATCTGATTTAGTTAAAAATTTAGGCACCTGCAATTTCTTGCAATGTTTAATAAAACGCAAGGTATATGCAACCGCGCGGTTTAATCGTGATAAGTTTGAAAAACGGTCAAAATTTATTAGACCAGCACACTTATCATTCGCTCCGGTTGTATGTAAAATGACATCCGTGCGTAATTCGGGTAATTTTCTTTCAGAATTTGTTACAACTGGCCAACATGATTCAGACTCTGTGAGAAAACGAGGACCTGACCACCACTGTTCTAATGATTTAATAGACTTTAAGTCAATGCCGCGAGAAATATGATCAGCGGGATTGCTGTCAGAAGGAACATGCCGCCATGTACAACCGCTAGTATTCTCCAATATGTCACCGACACGATTCCTTACAAATGTTTGCAACTTACCAGGCAGCATTTTCAGCCACCCCAGGACGATCATGGTATCGGTCCAGAATGTGACCTTGGACACTTGCAGGCGTAAAGACTTAAGCGCCTTTTGGTACAAACGAGCTCCCACTAGAGCAGCACAAAGCTCAAGCCTGGGAATAGTGGTGGGCTTTAAAGGAGCAACACGGCTCTTGCCCATCAATAAACGCACAAGCACATTCCCGTTATTTTTTATGCTTCTGATATACAAACACGCGCCATAGGCTCGTTCAGATGCATCAGTGAATATATGAAATTCAACAGATTCATAATTCTGACAGATGACATGACGAGGAATGCGTAATTCGCTTAAATATGGCAAACTCGTGATAAAATCGGTCCAAATTATTTTAACATCAGCTGGTAATTTTTCGTCCCAGGACAACTTCTTTAGCCAGAGCCTTTGAAGTAGCATTTTCATTTTAATAACACAAGGTGCTAGCAACCCCAAAGGATCGAAGATCTGGGATATAATTGATAACATCTCACGCTTTGTATATTCAAACGGAGGAGATGTACCTGCAGGAAAACAAAGTTCATCTGATTGTGTCAACCAGCCTAGACCAAGTGTTTTGCTCGGCTCAGAAGTGCCGCCAATATTGAGATCGAATGACGATGAAGAAGTTTCTGACATTAATGCGGGATCATTGGACTTCCATTTACGCAATGGCATACAAGCACCTGACGTGACCTTCTGACGAATAAATTTGGCCTCATCCATGCTGTCGGACCCTGTTAACAGGTCATCGACATAAAAATCGTGCTGGATAATTTCAAAGACATACAACTACTGGAGAAGGTGCAACGCAGTTTCACAAAGATTCCCAGACAACTTAAGGGACGACCTTACGAGGAAAGACTAGAACTGCTTAAGTTGACATCTCTGGAGGAACGTCGTGAGCGGGGAGATCTGATAGAGACTTACAAGATTTTGCATGGACACTATAACTTGCCGGACCTCCAGAAAATGCTTGTGTTTAATACAAATGATCGGCTGAGGGGTCACCACCTTAAACTCTGTACCAGCCTATCTAGTAATAATCCACACAAGCACTTCTTCAGCAACAGAGTGGTTAGAAATTGGAATAAACTGCCTGAAGACGTCATATCAGCACAGACGATCAACCAATTTAAAAACAAGCTGGATATATTTTTAATAAAACAGAAGAACAAGACCTAGAAATAGGATACAGGCAACTATCAGTTTTTTTTTTACTGCCTGCCTGATTGATTGCAATAATAATAATAATAATAACATCTCGTAGCCAGATAAGGAGCACTTGCCGTACCGTAAGTCACGATGTTTAATTTAAATGTCTTGAGAGGTTGAGAGACATCATCGCGCCAAATTATCTGCTGAAGATGCCTGTCGTCAGGATGTACAGCAATCTGCATATACATCTTTTCCACGTCAGCTGCTAAAATATATCTGTGCTGACGGAAACGGAGAAGAATTGACAACAGGTCATGTTGCACAGTAGGACCCACCATTTGTATGTCGTTCAACGATAAACCGCTTGTAGAGGGACTACTGGCATTAAAGACCACTCTCAATTTCGTGGTTACACTGCTATCACGTAAAACTCCATGATGAGGAATGAAGTAATTAGGGGTCAATTCGCTTTTAGAAACCTCAGACATGTGACCTAATGTTTTGTATTCCAGCATAAAATCTTTATACATGCCTTGATACTCACTTTGAGCTTTGTTTCGACGCTCCAAAGAAAGAAAACACCGGCTAGCCCTTTGAAAAGACTCTCCTAACAGTTTTGGGCTTTGTTTGAGTGGCATTTTGACACAAAACCGACCGCTCGGCAAACGAGTAGTATTTTTAATAAAATGATCCTCGCATTGTTTCTCTTCGTGAGAATACTGACATGAATCAGAAGTTACTTCTTCAAGCTTCCAAAAATTTGTCATTTGATTTTCAATATTATTATTTAATATCTCAATGGAAGCAGAATTAATATTAATAAAATTACATTGAATATGCGAAGATCGCATGGACGTCACCGCTCCGCATACTAACCATCCAAGCTTAGTCTGACACAACGTAAGCGTCGTTGTATCATTGCGTAATTTTATTCTTTGAGTTCCTAATAAGTCCCAAAATATGTCTGCACCCAAAATCATATCGACACTGGCCGGCGTGTAAAAATGGGGATCAGGATCAAACAAATATTTGATGGGAATTCAAACTGTGTTAAATCAATTTGTTCACTTGGGACGTTACCTGTGATTGATGGCAAAATAAAACATTGCAAGTTATTTTCATAACTATCATTTAAAGATTTGATTGAAACTTGACACATTTTGCCTACATGCGAAAGCAAGTTATTAACGCCCAGTAAAGATTTGTCAACACTGTTCACATCTAAAGTTAATTTACTGCATAAATCCTCCGTCATAATACATGAGGTGCTACCACTGTCCAGTATAACTCGTGCGATGATTTCACGATCAGCCTTATCGCAAACTTTGATGAGCGCAGTAGACAGCAAGACCTCGCGCCGAACGGACGGATTGGATGACGTAACGCTCGCTGATAGCACAACATTGTTGTCTGACGGCGGTGGTGGCGGAACGTTTGGCGATGCAGACGCCGCGTTACCCACCGGTTTCACCTTAGACACATGGATTAGAGTGTTATGTTTACGTTTGCATAATTTGCACCCTGATTTTTTACAGTGATTTGCGAAATGACCTTTATTAAAACAGTTGAAGCAAACCTTAAAATTTGGTAACATCTCTAATCTAGCTTCGTTACTTAGTGCTAGGAAGTGCAAACAGTTTGACAAATTATGATCAGCGTGGCACTTAGGACATAATTTAGAAGAGGAAGACTGATTATTTTCAATCTCAGGGATTGAAACCATGGTTTTAAGCTTGGTGTGTTTTATGGTGTTGTTGTTATTCGGTGTAGTTTTAACCTGTGAAAACTCCAAAGTTTCTAATAAATCAGCACGGTTGCGCATGAATTCAAGAAAAGTGTCTAATTTGATATACTTTTCTTTGTCTAAACGACCTTTAAATTCTTCCCATTCGCGAAACGTCTTGGAGTCTAACTTTTGTGTAATAATGTGAATCAAAAGTGTGTCCCAGTGTTCAACAGGCTCGCCCAGCGTTCTCAGGGCGCGTATGTTTTTATTCACCTGGTCAATGACACGCTTTAAAACACATGACGATTCTTTACTTATTGACTCGATGCTAAATAGTGCAGTGACATGATGCTGAGTTAGTAATCGCTTATTATCGAATCTCTCGCATAAAAGTGTCCAAGCAGTAATATAATTTTTTGACGAAAATTCGATGGATTGAATAACAACTGCAGCCGTTCCTTCCAGGGAAGCACGAAGATAATGAAATTTATTTATGTCATCTATTCCATCATTTGAGTGAATAAGACTGGCAAAAGTGTCGCGAAACTCAAGCCAGTTGCTATAGGAACCACTAAATTTCGGTAATTGAATAGTAGGCAACTTGACGAATTTATGACTACCACTAGCATGAGAGCCAGTTTCATTATGATTGTGCCTCGAGCTCTTCTCTTCTTCAAACTGTTCAATCAAGTATTGTGCTTGGCCAACTGATTTAAAATATTGAGACTCAGTAGAGATTCGATCTTGCATGTGAGTTTCAAAATCAGTTAACATTTCTAAAGCTGTTTGAGTCTCATCATAATCATTGAACACAGATTCAATCTTACCTATTCGCAACTGTAATTCACAGACAACAGCAGCAGTCATTGACGAAGAATCCAATTGGCATATGTAGTTAGCAAATGTCGTCAGACGAGACTTAAGATTTCCCCGCCTCTTAACCAATTCCTTTTCATTAGTAGACATGATGGGAGACAGATGTAATCAGCCTGGAATGGTTTACAGAATAGCAGAATAAATAACCGATTATAGTTAAGTTTATAATTTAATTGCTCCACAATATAAATTAGTAAAAGAAATAAAAGCAAAATGAAATTTTATCAAAGTATTGTGTACCTACTAATTATTAAAAATTACCAAGTTTTGATTCTGTTTACTATTAAATTGTCTGCTTCACTACTTCCGTTCCATACAAACACTTAACAAGTTTATTTAAATAATATTATTCTGTTCCCTAAAGGATTAATAAAATTTCACAATAACTACGGTACAGTAAAAGATATTGTTTACTGAGCGATAATGAATAGATTTGATTACAATAATTTTGTAGTTATGAGTTCTAAGAACGGTTATTTAAACAATTAAAATGATAATAACCATACCACTATAAATATAACTACAAATCCCATTAATTGGGTAAAATGTAGTAACAAATCTTACTCAGTAACGGTTACATATAAATGTCCGTTTGACCTCTGTGAAAGTTAATAATGATTTAGCACTTATTTAACACTGAATACTAACCTTATAATAAACACTTAAAACTATACCTGGCGAGTGATGGGTTATATTTAGAGAAATAAATTAAATAATGTCCTCAATCCACACTTTAATAATGTCCTCAATCCACACTTTAATAATGTCCTCAATCCACACTTTAATAATGTCCAATCTTCAGTTGACCTTTGCACCCAGGTATTTGTCTTAATAATTGCACTTAATCCGTCGTTAATTTCCGCTTAATTGATAATATTTATGCAGTACTAATCAACTTGGTTCAATTGCTGAAAAATCCGGTCGTATCCAGGACCAATGTTTGGGGATTAACTCGGGAACGAAATTAAACGATGTATGCAGTTTGAACTTACAAGGTGTATTGAAAAAAATGCATAGGAATCATAACGCCTACAAGAATGTGCATAGTGAATGCAACGATAATATTAGCGAAAGCCAAAAGGTTACTACAATATTACAGGCGCTCAGTTTGTATACAAAAAGGAAACTTAAAATTAACGTAATAATAACTGCAATAATAATAGCAACTTCTGGTCTTCAACAAATGTCACTAGTGCTTATAAAAGAAATCGACACGGGAGACGATAAAAGAAGAATTTAAAACGTCTTCTATAGTAGTACAACAGGTAAATATTATCTTTTTTATACTAGCTAATATAATAGGCACATTTATATTTATATACAGTAAAAAATGCCATGCTTATTTATTACTTGTTATTAGTAGGAATTTATTAGACATGGTATTCAGGATATTTTAAGTCATTACATTAAGATCTTACATATGTATGTAAAAAATACGTGTGTAATGCAGTTACTATAGAATTAAAAATAACTATCATATAACTTAAAAACCTGTTCTTTAACTACTTAGGCATCAACCAAACAATTGATTAAATTGTGGTATAATATGAAGGCGAAGGCAAGGGAGTCAAAGACCAAAGAGAATGTGCGGTATTTAACAGGAGGAGGTCCGGCTGTTGTCGACATGGATCCAATTGATGTCAAAGTAATGGAAATCGATAAAAATATATTAACCAACATTGAAGTTGATATTGATAGTGATATAAACAGTATCTTAAATTATTTGTAACTACTATGAATACTTAAGTGATATAGGTTTTTAAAGTTTTGTTGAAAATGAACCCAAAGACAAAAGATGTGATTTTGATTTAAATTTCCTTTTATTACCAATTAATCAAAGATTTAAAATACATAAGTTTGATTTTGATATGTCAACTTTTAATTTTTTATGATTGATTGTTTCAAAAGTGCGTCATCTTACACCACCCTACCCTTTTATATACCATCTGGAAAGGTTCATAGTGATTAGAACTTTAATAGATGTATTCAATTATGATAAATTGTTACAGGTAACCAAACGAAAAAATAGTTGTGGAAGAAATACTAGAAAAACAGCAAGTGATTTGTCCTACTTCAAGAAGCTTGATCTACCGAAGAAAAAATAACAGAGTTGATTATTTAGAATGTCAAATATTGGAAGAAGAATTAGAGCATAAGAAAAAAATACATGCTGAGGAATTAAAAATGAAAGTTTCTGAAAGAAAATTTAAGGAAGAATTACAAAAAAAATGAATTAGAAATAAAATACAAGATTTTGAATAAATAAAATATTTATTTATTTATTTATACCAATCATGTAAAGTCTCTGGCTATAATATTAGCCCGTAGTACCATGCCGTCATTTGTACTATTAACATTTCTAAAATTTAATACTGAATCATTGTGATTACTAGGATCCTCATAATCTTCACAGTCGGTGTCATTGCACTCTATACTAATATTATGTAATACAGCACAAGCTATGATAATATTAGCTGTTGTGCTTAATTTTGTGCCTAATTCTTTTTGTAGACAAGGGAATCTTCTCTTCCACACACCAAACAATCTTTCCACAGAATTCCTTGTTTTGATCTGGGCTTTATTGAATCTCTCTTCAGCTAAGGTTGATGGATTCGAAACTGGCGTCAGAAGGTGTCTCGTGCAAGGATAATCTGCATCTGCCACTTAAACACCATCGATATCAATCTGCATTTTTAAATTTAAACGAGAATTGCGATAAATTCGACTGCCGTGAGTAGTGCCGGCCCATCTTACAACTATATCATAAATTTTTAAATCAGGACCACCAGCTACTTGGCAGTTCAGTGAGAAATAGCCTTTTCTATTTCTGTATTGTTCGGTGTGTGAAATGCCTCTTGGCTTAGAAATCCTAATGTGAGTGCAATCCACTGCACCAACAATATTTTTCAAACCAGGCATTTTTCCAATGCGTCCAAGTTTTTCAAATTCTTCTTTTGTCTTCCTCAAATCAACGGGAAACTTTACATAATTCGGCATTTGGAGTGCCAAGGCCCGACTCACTCGTCTAATGATTGTGCATACAGTTGATTGTGATATATGCATAATATCCCCACAAACAATCTGGAAACTACTTGTTGCGTAGAAACGCAGTGTCAACAAAAGTTGCAATTCTGGAGTGATACGTAATCCTCTTTGAGTATCCAATCGTAGATAGCTTATTACGAGTGGTGAAATAACATTTTTTACGACACTTTTGGTAAATCTAAACCTTTTTCTAAAGGAATCCTCGGAAAAGTCACAAAATGGGTCCACATCGCGCAAGTAAACTCTTTGAATATTTATTACTATGCTAATTTCAACATTATGTAGAACTTCACTCACATCACTGTCAATATTATCTACGATTGCAAATAAACTCTCGATAGCTTCTATTTCTGTTTAAGTAGGTAATACTTATTTCCTAGCAAAAATAATTAAATGTATCTCACAGACTAACCTCCAAACCACTGTCACATGTATAGTAAGTAATGCTTAAGTAAAGAAAATGCTGACTATTACTTAAGAATTCTAACTTTTGACAGTTCTTACTTTGGTCAATTTCTAAACTATAGAACAAAAATCGTGACTTAAATAATTACTTTTACTCAAGCTTTTACTTGTCTATAGATACGAGTGGTAACTCCACCTATTCTTTCTAAGGCATCTTCTCGTATAAGGACCTTAAAAACTTAAAAGAAAACATACATGTCAAGTCTTAAACTTGACTTTGAAAGATAACATAGTTCTTCAACTGAGGCACAATATATATTACACTAATACTTATTTATTTATGGGCTACTTGAGCCCGTATGCTAGCCAGCCAAACATGATAAAGCTGTGACAGGGGAGACGTGAGTACCTAAAGTAAGTTGTGATATCTCCCTAGCCTAGGGGAGACAAGAGGAATGATAAAATCCTGATATCTCCCCTTGGGGGATATTTGGGGAGACACGAGACCGAAACCTTTAGAATTTATACACGGCCTCTTATTGAAAAAACGCAGTGAGAATCGTCTCGATGCGGTTGCTATCATTGACGAAATCTAGCCTTTACTTCTATGTGTACTTTTAGATATGTTCGTAACTTATACATTTCTTATTTCTCGTACAGGAATCCAGAGGCCCGCGTCGAGTGCAGTGTAGGCTACACTCAACGTAAATTCCCATGCGGCAGGTAGATCCACGCTGACATTTATTGTGTAGCCTTTATTGCATCTTCTTTAAATTTTTATTTTCGTTATGTGTTTAACCTTGCAGTGACTTTTATTGCGTTCTCAGAAACGCTCATGTGTTCCTCCGATGTCTATGTGTATAAGAAAAATATGCTACAACCACGTGTACCTACCCGTTTAACGCTCTTTTCGGGGCGACAGCTGGTAAAAATCCATATCATTTACGATATGTTTTTTAGGTAAATATCGAGCAAAAAACAACACAAAATTATATTATGTACTCATTAATATCGGAGCCACCAGAATAGGCTAGGTTTGATTTGTAGGTTTATTATTTTTAATTTTTTTTTAAATATTTACAACAGAAATACAACATCTGTCAAAATTTCATCTCGCGTGCTATCACAGTTCATGAGAAACAGCATGGTGACAGACAGACAGCCAACGGAGTTAGTAAGATAGCTTTATTTTCTTAGTAATATAGTAGGGTTCTGTTTTTGTCCTTTGAGTACTTAACCCTAAACAGAAAGCAACGTTTGCAAGAAGCCACCGACCTATCGATTAGAATTATAAATTACACACTTCTCACGATCATGAGTCAATACTAGTCTCAAACGTCGCCCAAGCACACGCGTATTGTTAAATACTGACACGACACCTAAACAACTCAGCAAGCAATAACATGCATAATCCCGAACTTTATGCAGAAGTTAATTTAATCCACAAAAGAGATGTAGCCGCATATTTGGAAAAAATCACACCTAAAATGAAATGGAAGAATACAAATAGGGTCATAGATATAGGATGCGGGGATGGCAGCGTAACACGCTTGTTAGAAAAAGTTCTTCCCAGGGATTACAAGTTACTGGGCTGCGATATAAGTAAGAAAATGATCGAGTACGCGATGAGCCGTTACACCCACGAACGCACTTCTTTCACCGTGCTTGACATCACAGATAACTTGCCAGAGGAGATGAAGGGAAATTTCGACCAGGTGTTCTCATTCTATGCCCTAAACTGGGTCAGAGACCAAAAGTTAGTATTTTTATTTATCTTCCCATAAATAATTAATAATAAAAAATACGTTTAAAAACCGACTTCAAAAATTGAAAATCATAGTAAAATAACTGAATTTACATATTTACTGTTTTGTCAGAAATCGGTGCCTAGCCCGAGAGGTCATATTTCAATTGATTCTAGCATAGTTCAGGCACTACAAACAAAGTTGGCACCGACTTCCAACAATATGTAATTCAGTTATTTTTCTCTAAGTTTTTTATGATTTTCAGTTTTTGAAGTCGGCTTTTTAAACGTAGTTTTTTTTTTTGTACTTTTCCGTGTTTGTAATAGGTTGTTCTTAAAACTGTATTGATTTTTGCCCCATTTAGTGATTTAATCCAGTCCTGTATGCCCTTGAACATAGTTTTTGAGTTTTGTTTCATAAAATTGACATAATGCTCTCAATAACATGAACAAGATATTCATGCTAAATATTATTAAGGAGTTCTGTTGTCTGCCCCCATAGTTCAAGACTAGGTAATTTCAGCACGTCCTTGACCTTCATAATGCAGCTTACCTAGTAACAGGATCGCCCTAAAACTATCTAAAAAGCAATCATTTCCCATTTCCTATTTTATTTTGAGGAGTTCTCTGGTGTGTCTTCAGAGTCCAAGGTCCAGCACCCATGAAATTGATATAGGATATACTAAACTCAATATGAAAAGAATTTTTGGAATCGGTTAATAAACGACGAAATATGGGGCAACATCTATACTTTGTCTAAATATATATAACTCAAAGGTGACTGACTGACTGACATAGTGATCTGTCAACGCACAGCCCAAACCACTGGACGGATCGGGCTGAAATTTAGCATGCAGGCAGATGTTATGATGTAGACATCTGCTAAGAAAGGATTTTGATTATTTCTACCCCCAAGGGGATAAAATAGGGGATGAAAATTTGTATGAAACTTTGTCATCTATCTAAATAATATATATTACTCAAAGGTAATTGACTGACATAGTGATCTATCAACGCACAGCCCAATCCACTGGACGGATCGGGCTGAAATTTGGCATGCAGGTAGATGTTATAACGTAGGCATTTGCACAGAAAGGATTTTGATTGAATAATGTTTTTTTTCTTTCCCCAAGGGGATAAAATAGTGGATGAAAATTTATATGAAACTTTGTAAATTTTAAACCAATCGGGCTGAGACTTTGCATTCATAAAGCTACTATGTTGACTCTACACTAAGCGATAGTCGATATCCACACGGGCGGAGCCGCAGGCAACAGCTAGTACCATTATAAAGAGGAAAGATTTGTATGTTTGTAGTGAATAAACTCAAAAACTACAGTACCGATTTCAAAAATTCTTTCACCATTGGAAAGCTACATTCAACCTGAGTAATATAGGCTATATTGGATTTTTACCACCCGTGTGAAGCCGAGGCGGATCGCGTAACAGTTTAAATTAAAATAATACAAAAATGTTCATATAATGCTGGAAACTGTTGGAAAAAACTACATAAACATTTATGGGACCAAATAGAAAAATCACGTACATCCGATAATAAATCTCAGAGTAATCTGTGTACATACTTTTTTTTTCTTTTTTAATCTTATTTTATTATTATTAACTAAAATTATGTACATTGGAAGCATTACCATAACTTAAAAAAGTTTTAATTAAATTAATTTAATAAAGTTACTATATAATTACAAAATACTAAAAAATAAACTAAAAGTTAAAATGCGTTGTGGAATTCATGGAAAAAACAAAAATACCGATCGAATTGAGAACCTCCTCCTTTTTGAGAGTCGATTAAAATTACTGTTACTAAGCAAAATACGCGAGTACGAGCCTTTAGTAATATTTTTTAAAATATTCCTTTCGTTTCCTCGAAAGGTCCTTATAATATTTCAGTATTTCAGTATATTTATTCAGAAACAATTTATATTGTGTTTGAACATACACAGTATCATATTACAAATTATTTTACAATTTTTATTTTTTTATTTTACAAATTATTACATTTTTTTTTAATTAACTACGAATGATGATGTTAAAACCAATAAGTCAACAAATAACATGAATACAAAACATTGCCTATTAAAAAAGACAATAAGGAACTATGCAAATGTCAAAACCAATTAATTCAGCAATGTTACATGTAATTTCTATTAACGTCAATAATATAAATGTCAATAATGTAAAAGTCAGTAATATAAATGTCCAGAATATAAATGTCAATAGTATAAATATCAATAATCATACATGCCAATAAATCTAAATGTCAAACATAACAATTTAGGCATCATTCATAAATTCTTCCACTGTTTAACTTTTTCTTAAAAGAATTCGTTTTGTAAATATCAAGCTTTAAGTCACTAGGCAGACTATTAAAAAGTTTTATTGCTTGATATTTCGCACTATGTATCACGACGTTAATTTTTGGATTCAAGGTAGCTTTGAAATGGTTCCTTGGAGTACTTTCACGTGTTACTCTTTCATCTTTCGTCTCATAATCTCTTATGTGTTTCGCAAAATCACTTAAAATCAACAATATGTAGAGGCATGGCACGGTTAGTATGGACAGGTTTTTAAAATGCTCCCTACAGGATTCCCATTGTGGAATACGGACTATTGTTCTTATAGCCCTTTTCTGCAATATGAATGCCTTGTTACAATTATATTTAAAGCTATTACCCCAAAGCTGTACTGTACCTTAACCTGGACTCAACCAATGCAAAATACACCAACATTGACTTCGTCTCTTAAACTTCTTAGAGCAAAGCAAGGTGAAGAAATTGATTCATCAATGGCATCCAATTCATCTTTCCAATTCAGTAAAGTATCAATGTGAACGCCCAGAAACTTAACCGTGTTTACGGATTCAATTATATCACCGTTCAGCTCAACATTTACAGTATCGTTATTACGGGATGTAATTCTAAATACCATGACACTTGTTTTCTCTTCATTTATTATTAAGCTATTAGCAGCAAACCAATTTTGGAAATCATTTAGCAACTTCTTTATTTTACAAGTTTACGATTCGATGCTACTGGCACTAACTACTGCATTTGTATCATCTGCAAAAACTACCAATTGAGCATCCGCGTTCAACCGCTGCGTATAGTTGATCATGTCGTTCATAAATATAAGAAAAAGCACTGGCCCCCGAATTGATCCTTGTGGGACACCCGTCCTCACGTTATGTGTCTTGGATCTATATACGCGTTGACAACCGCTTTTATCAACGGAATCAATTTCTACCTACATTGTCCTATTGTCTAAAAATGATTCTAGTAATTGCAGAGCCTTGCCTCTCACGCCGTAATATTCTAGTTTTTTAAGCAGCAGCGCATGATCAACGGTATCAAATGCGGAACTGAGATCCAAAAATACTGCAGCAACCCTCTGTTTTTCATTAATTCTTACTATTACTCCATTAACTAAACTATTTATAGCATCTGAAGTGCCCACACACCTCTGATACCCAAACTGTTGCCTGTTTATAATTTTATTTGTATTTAGATGGGAGACAAGACGAGTCTTTATTAACTTTTGAAATATTTTTGATAGGGCTGGTAAGTCAGAGATCGGTCTGTAATTTCTTGGATCCGTCGCATCGCCCTTTTTGTAAATCGGAACCACTTTGGCTAACTTCAACTGTTCAGGAAAAATACCGGCTTCGCAACATTGATTGAAAAAACATGTCACTGGGAAAGCTAAAATCTTTATATGTTGTTTAATTACTGTGATGGGTATTTCGTCATAACCACTTGAAGTCTTGTCAAGCATACCTCGCACTAACTTTCCAACTTCCTCCGGTGTTATGGAAGAAAAAACCATGTCCTTAATGATTCCACGACTACTCTCTAGAAGAAACGTGTTTGAGTCATTACTTTGTCTGTCATTTGAAGTATATTTAACATTGAACTGTTCAGCGAATATACGTACAACGTCTCTGGGCTCCTCAACCCTTTCCATGTTATTAGTAATTCTAAAATTCCTAAACGCTTTTACACTGGTTTTGTTTCTGTGGCGATTAACGACTTGCCAGATTTCCTTACCAACGTTTTTAGCATTTTCCAATTGTCTAACCACAGCATTTCTTTTTGCAGCCTTAATAACCCTTCTAAACATTCTGATGTAGTTTTTTCTATAAGTTACAACACTTTCACTAACACAATTCCCGTTATGCATGCAGAGAAAACGCTTCATTTTGCTCGAAACTTTTATGCCTTTTGTTGCCCATTTTATGCAAGTACGTTTTCCACCATTATTTACTTTCATGGTTCTTTTCCTAAAGCTACACTTAAATATATTATTAAATTTATAAAGAAATGTGTTTACTGCCATTGACGACCAGTCAGCGCTTAATATGAGGTTTTGAAATGTTTCATGATTCCTTTTACTAAAAACTCTTTTTTTTACCCTGATTGTGTCATTCCGGATTATATATATATATACACGGATTTTCTATCTGGTAAATTTGATAGCGATAACTCACACATAATACCAGCATGCCCGTCAGATAAACCGTTATGATCCACACTTGTTTCATTTATACCCTGATCGCTCAAATTCGTTAAGAAATTATCAATGCAGGATGTTTTACTGTTTCGGATGAAAGTAACATTTTGTACAAGAACCCTAAAGTCAAAACATCGTAACAATCTTAAATATTCAGTGCGCTGTTCATGTTCCTTAAGTAAATCTACATTAAAATCTCCACAAATTAAAGCCTTCCTGTTGAAAAAATACTCCAGGACCCTTTCCAGGCGCTGCATAAATACATCGAAGTTTTTGTCCTCAGGCGTTCGATAACAACAACATATATATAATCCACTATCTACATCCTTTACACAGCATATCTCAAAAGAATCCCGAGCATACAAATCATTTATATATGAACATATATTGCACTCTCTATTTACCTTTCCTAGAATAAGACTACCACCTCGAGTCTTTCCGACTCTGGTGTTGTACGCAACATTACTGTATCCGTTCAAATAGAATAAGGGAGCCGAAAACCGACTCAGAAAATGTTCAGTTACACATATATAGTCTGGTTTAATGAAGGATTTTATATAAAGTTCAAATTCATCCCTTTTCGAGTTCAAACCGCAAACATTCTGATGAAAGATTTTCATTAAAATATTATTAGAGAAATCATTTTTGTTTAATGTAACGTTGTGCACATTCTGTAAACTGCAATTATTATTCACGAAAAAAGTCGTCGTCAACATGTTCAGTCTGTGTGATAGCGTCAGTAAAATTTAATTCACAATATGAGTTAAGTTCCACCTGAGTCTGAGTATGCGTACTACGAAAATGCTTTAAACCCCGGCATGTACTGGCAATATTGTTCAGCTCATGCCTGTATTCAGAATAACTGTGCTTATATTTTAGATTATTTAATTTATACACATTCAAATATTTATTTCTATTAACTTCTGTGATTAGAACATTTGTGTGATATATTTTACTTAGTGTATAATACAAAAATGACTGCAGCGCCATTGGGTTACTGTCGTGCGCTCCACCCAAGATACTAACAAAATTCGTTTTGGTATAGTTTTCACACATCGGTACACAAGAACTTACAATCTCAGAGATCGGTGCCTTTGGTTTTATAATAGCAGTAACAATAAAATCATCTCCGAGATGGGCCTGTGAAAGTTTCCTCACATTGAATCCACTTTCATCTGCAAAGATCGTGACTCTCGACTTTGTTTTACACTGTGACCGCCTTCGATTGCATTTGCCCTCGCTCATCAAAGTATTCACCTGACTTGTGACTGTGGTACTTCCTGGAAGTGGCTCCTGGAAGTGGCTCCTCAGTCGAACACACACCGCTATGAATGGGTGATGATTGATGTTGTAAAACTGCATCATCCTGACATCCTACAACTGTCGCCAGGTCCGTACAACCACTAAGTTCCAACCCTGTCCGTTGGTTTAGTATTTCAAGTGGTTTTGTGGCGGAAGAATTCTTGAATGAATTTTCACTACGAGTTATCAAAATATGTTCAGGTTAACAAGAACCTCCTTGATTCTGACGCATCATTGCACTCCATACCAGTTCCCGCGAAGACGTTCTGGGTAATCCCATTTTCATATTTGTGTACATTAGACGTCGACGATACTGTGGCGAATAAAACTTTAAGGGCGTACCTGTACCCAAATTAAGTGATTCATTCAAACCAATTGACTTATAAAGTTTTATTTTTTTCTGGTAGTCACTTATTTTTGTTTTCAATTCCGTGTTCTCGATATTCAAGTTCTCTACCTCTGCATACGCGGATTGTAGCTCTAAATTAAGTTTGTTCAACGTATCCTTTAATTCAATGAGTTCTTCACCACACACAGAGCTATTATTGGGTTGACTATGATACGATATGTTCAGTTCCACTTCGCTACCATTAAAGTTCAATTTTTGAAGTGAAAACTTCTTTAGCGGCGTTGGATGGGTGTAAAATGTTAAGGAAGCGTCAGGATTAGTTGACCTTTGAACCGTAACCGACGACTGACGTCCTACAAGATTAGGTACAGACTATGTATTTTGCAACTTACAATAGATACGTCGTAGCTTAAACGGTAAGCACGTCAACTGTAAATTTTATGCGTTTCCTATGCGTTTTGGTGGACCAAGATAGACACTCTAATCCGTGCAAAGTCGTGTCGTGTCTATTCCCTAGATCACATTATCTGTGTAGGTTTTATGCTCTCATTTACTTGTGCTGCTGCATCTATACTATTATAAATATAATTGTAAAAAAGTCGTGTCTGTACATTGGAGATACAAAAAAATACTTGGAGTGCGTTATATTAACGATACTGAATATGAAAATATTTTCTTTTTAAATCTTGTTGATGTACCTATTTTGTTACTTGCAGATATTTAAAAGATCGAAAATTTTTAGCAGGCGGTACCCAGTCAGTCTCTCTCTCTCTCTCTCTCTCTCTCTCTCTCTCTCTCTTTCTCCCCCGGATTTTATATTTGCAGTGCGACGAGTCCGGACGTCGCACTGTAATCCAGCCTTAACCCCTCCAACCAACTAGATTACATTGCTTTTGAGTGGTTTCAGGTAATCGGTTCTTAGGGACTGTAATGGCCAGAATTCGAAACCGAGACGTCTCGCATGTAAGGCCGACTCCATAACTACTACAATATCTTGTTGTGTGTTTTATTTGATATTTTTATATTTCAGGAAAGCTTTCAAAAATATATTCGATCTACTCCCAGCCGAAGGTGGCGAGTGTGTCATAGTTTTAGTGGCTGACAACGCAGTTTTCGATGTCTATCGCGTCCTAACACAAGATAGTAAATGGAGTACTTGGGTACATGATATTGACCGCTTCCTTTCACCTTACCATGGCTCAAAGGTACGTCATAATCTTTAAAAAACGACAGATAGTACCCGTGGTCCCACCACTACGACCCGGTGGGTCCACGAGGAAGTTTTCTTCTTTGTTGTTCAACCACAATGAAATACGTCCACGGGTAATTGTATAACGCCGGTTGAATAACTTCAAAATATATTATCCTCCAACTGTGAACGTGATATTTTTGGTTACACTTTTAAGAGAGTAAATTGTGTTTTAACTATATTGTGTAAATTTAAATGAACTTACACTATAAATCATTTAACTTTTTACTAACTGCTTCTTGCTATTATTAATAACTGGCTAAACATAGTTAAAAATCGGCTGGTAGAAATACGTTCGATTACGTCGGATTCAAACCTACGTACTAAAACCGCATGCTATCTGGGTCTGAGGTAGACGTATTATCTAAAATATTGACAAGCATCGAACTCGCAACATTACAAACCCCCACCACTGTCACTGAGAATAGATAATTATGTCGAAAATTATCATTACTTACTGGCATTTGACCTGTATTTCAGGAACCAGATATAGACATTATGAATGTGATGAAAGATGTTGGATTCGTTGATATTGAGGGGGCGTACAAGGAAACGAACTACCAGTTCGAGAATAAAAATATGTTGAAAAGTAAGTAGGTACCTATGCTCATTTTTTACCAACTTCCAGTACACGAAAATTAAAATGAAAAAGTATATACCAACTCCTATATAAGCCATCTATTATCTCTAAAGGTATGATTCGGAACTGCCTTCAGTGCAGCACGCAGCAGTGCTGCACTATATGTGTGGGTGTGTGTGTGCGTGCGTGTGTGTGTGTGTGTGTGTGTGTGTGTGTGTGTGTGCGTGCGTGTGTGTGTGTGTGTGTGTGTGTGTGTGTGTGTGTGTGTGTGTGTGTGTGTGTGTATCTATATAGTACCTATATATATATATATATAATAAAAAACTCATCATTGTATATAATAACATATATGTATATCATAAATAACATATCAACAAAAGATATAATAAAAAATAACGATTAAGTACTATGGATTAGATTGGTTGTAAGTACCTATTAGTGTGTAATATTTACTTCAAGACGATTTCTATTTCTTTTCAATCCTGTTCTAACGTTATTTCAAAATTTCAGAACTCTTAATGGCTCTCAACCCGTTTGAGATTCCGGAGGACAAGTACGATGACTTCATGGAAGATTATATTCAAGTGCTGAATGAGGTTCAGAGTCTTAAAACTAACAACAAGGCTCCGAAGGAAACTGTGCTTTATTATACATCAGTTACAGTATTTGGTCGTAAACCATCGTCGACTAAGAATTAGTGGACTTTAGATTAATGGAGATACTGCAATTTAGAGTATATTTATCGGCAAACATAAAGAACCCTGCTGAATGTGCGATTTTCGGTCTCTCTGGAGACGCGAGGTGCGACACTGGAGACGCTCCAATCATCTAATCATCGATTAAAGTAATCACAGGCACACTGGCTCACGTCATGAGTTGATCATTCCTTTTCTTTTCGGCATTTTGGTTGACTAACATACAGGCGCAATATTCTTGATGTGACTTTTGATTTGGCATGTCGTGAAGAAAAGTAACAGTGATGCTAGACACGCACAGAGTAAATGTAAGTAGACATGCTTCGGTTATGTAAAGCACTCTGTCTATCGTATAGCAGATGTCTAGCTTCATTATGTTTTTGAAGTAGGTAATATGTAGGCTATACCAATTAAACTTAATATTTTGACTACTCTATATATTCCCCGAGCGAGACGTTTCAATTAGGTAAATGATTTCCTCCCGGGCGATACTTTATAAATATAATAAATATTCGTACAATCATTAAGGAAGTTAAATTATGAATTTTCGTGTTTGTCAGCTGAGACATTATTGGTGGGTTAAGCAGCGGTGACCGCCAAATATTTTAAAAAACTGAAAATACAGTTGAGGTTAAGCACCAGCTGACGTATTTTCCACCGCGCTATCAGCTGCTGTCAATTTTTCGAAAATTCATAATTCAACTTCATTAACCATTGTACGAAGTATCATCTGGAAGGCGAATGGTCATGCAAAGCTGTCGCTGGATATCTGGATGTCGCTAGATAGCACACGCGTTTAATTTGGGTTAGTGCCTAATCAATTTTATAGGTTCCTATAATAATACGTTAGGCATGAAATTTATGAAGATATGTTTTTGGCGTTTTCAATTCTTAAGTTCTTTATATACCTTCATATTCTTTATATATAACGGCTTTATCGGCATTTATGTATTAAAAATAATTGAAAATATATTTGTTTTTTTTTTATTATTCTATTAAGTTGACGACACCGTTTATATTTATACTATTATCAATAATAACTGACTGTAGAAGTAAATTACTGAATTAGTCAATATTAGGTACATGAAGTGAAAATTTGGCCAATATTGGCAAAAAATAGGTCTTAAAAGTAGGTATCGTTATGTAATTTTGTATAACATGTTACATAGCGAGCATACGTTCAATAGGCGTGTACAGACGTAAGAACATAGTGAACATAAACATTTGGTTTGTTTTGTACCTATGGTCTGGACGGCATGTACGAACACGGACGTGAACATACTTTAAATTGAGTTCGGGCACAGCGCACACTCAGCGCCGTTCGTACCACGAACTTCGTAGTGGTCGATTTTGTTTGAAGTAGCGGAAAGATTTTTGGTGATTGAAAGTGGATCATAGATGGTAGGAAACAGTTATAGCCACCAAAGTTTAACGTTCAGGCAGTTGCCTGGTTCCAGCGAAGCATGAAATTATAACCTAAGCCGGTCGAATATGGAAAAAGGTTCTTGTGTACTCTACATTATCATTGTCTATCAAGTTATACGGCCTAAAGCCATTATTTTTAACAATTTTTCCTTGAAGCCATTTTTTCTTTGTAACGTCTTTCTTAAACCAAACATCGGGTCCATTATAAAACGTATTTTTATATCTAGCATATTTTACATTTCTTTGTAAAGTTTTATCAAATTCTTCACTGACATTGGTATTACACTTAGGTTTTAGGTATTCATAACTGACAATACTCTTGGTTTTTAAATTTCTATTCATCATCAGCTGACTTGGTGAAAAGTTTGTATTAGATACGGTGATGCCCTATATTGTTATAATGCTAACCTAAAGTCAGTCTTATCTTCGTTACAGTTAAGTAGAATTTTTTTTGCGATCTGTACACCCCTTTCCGCCATGCCATTTGACTGGGGATATCTAGGACGGGTATATATGAATTCGAAACCCCATTCACGAGAAAATTGAATAGATTCTCTAGAATCAAATGCCACGTGATCAGAGACAACTACATTAGGGATGCCGAAGTTGCAAAAGACATCAATTAATGTATTTATTATACATTTGGAACTTTTATTTGGTATTTGTTTCATATCTAACCATTTTGAATAAAAATCATAAACTACTAAATAACTCTTCTATTTAAATTCCAGTATATCACTAGCAATTGTAAGGAATGGCAATTCAGGAACTTCATGAGGTAACAATGGCTCTCTTACATTACACTAGTTTACAAAAAAATAATTTTTTTTTGTTCATGAAATGAAACCTATATTATTTAAGTAGGCTATGGGCGGTTACTAAAAAAATATTTTTTTATTTTTCGTAGCACGTCACAATTCGGAGATATCGATGACTTTTTTTTTTATCTACCCGCAATTGTTTAAATGCGTTTATCGTTCTGTTTTGTAAACAACTGTGTGAATCAAAAGTCTCATTTTTATATAAAAATGTCATCTAGAGTGTGTAAACTACATCCAGATCGATTTTGTTATGTTTGTGCGAAAATTGTTCAGTTAAATCGTGGTTTCCCTTTAACAAAACCATTGCAAGAAGCCTATTTACAATATATTGGATTTTCGGTGTCAAATCAAGATAAAAATTGGGTTCCTCATGTGATTTGCACTAATTGCAGATTGGTCCTCAGCTCCTGGTATTCAGGTAAAAATAGATCACTGAAATTTGGTAAACCAATGATCTGGAGAGAGCCAACTAACCACGTAACCGATTGTTACTTTTGTTTAACAAAAACTTTTGGTTTTAACTCAAAAAATAAAGATAGTATAAAATATGCAGACGTTCCATCAGTGACCAAGCCGGTCCTTCATTCAGAGGATTTACCAGTTCCCACACCACCCGGCAGAAGTGACCAAATTCACATAGATCCAACAAGTAGTATTAGAATGCACGACCCTAGTGACAGTGAACAATCAAGCTCCGATAACTTTTGCGTTGATGAGGATAGTCCACATTTGATAACCCAATCTGAACTCAACGATCTTATAAGAGATTTGCAGTTGTCTAAGTCAAAAGCGGAATTACTTGGCTCCAGGCTACAACAGTGGAAATTGCTTGATCCCAGTACAAAAGTTAGTATTTATCGCTCTAGAAGCAAGACGTATGCTGGTTTTTTTACAAAAGAAAATGAGTTTTGTTATTGTCATGACGTCAAGGGACTTTTTGAAGAAATGTAGAAAATTTATAGATTCGTCGAAGGAAAGTCTTAAAGCTGTTCTTTTGCATATTGGAAATGCAAAGCCGTCTATTCCTATAATGACCTATAGCTGTTAATTGTAAAGAAACCTATGATACAATGGCCAAATTGATTGAACTGATCAAATATAAATGTCACAATTGGTATATTTGTGGCGATCTAAAAGTTATAAGTATGCTTTTGGGCTTACAAAGTGGATACACTAAGTACTGTTGTTTCTTATGCCTATGGGACTCCAGAGCAAAACATGATCACTATAAAAGAAAAATTTGGCCTGTACGAAATGAATATGTTCCAGGCAAGATGAACGTAAAAAATACATGTTTAGTTGACCCAAAAAAAATAATATTACCTCCGCTTCACATTAAGTTGGGCTTGATGAAAAATTTTACCAAAGCTTTGGATAAGTCCAAGCCTGCATTTCAATATCTCTGCTCTGTATTTACGAATCTTTCTGCGGCTAAATTAAAGGCAGGAATATTTGTGGATCCTCAAATCAGGAGAATATTGGACGATACAAAATTCGAGAGCCTTTTAACCGATGTAGAAAAAGCAGCCTGGAACTCTTTCAAAAGTGTCGTTAAAAATTTTTTAGGCAATAAAAAAAGTGATAATTACAAAGAGATCGTTGAAAATTTATTGCATAATTATGAGCGTATGGGTGTAAATATGTCACTAAAAATTCATTTTTTGCATTCCCACTTAGATTTTTTTCCAGAAAATCTTGGTAGTGTGAGTGATGAACACGGTGAGCGATTTCACCAAGATTTAAAATTATTTGAGCAAAATTATCAAGGTTTTTGGGACGAAAACATGCTAGGGGACTATTGTTGGTCTGTTGTGAGAGATACAGATGAAAATATTTATAAAAAAAGAGCAAAAATTACCCATTTTTAACTGTCTATCGTTTATTTAGATGTGTTTTTTGTAAAAATCTTCTTAATAAATATTTCAAAAACCTGACGTGCTGGATTTTTTAAAATATTTTTTCCGAGATGTAGATACCCAAAGTAATGTAACCGTATGTATTCCATTGCATGAACAAAAGTCATGTAAACTAGTGTTATTGTTCTGATACGTCTGACATATAAAACAACGTCTTACATAAATATCAAGTTGTTCATCAATACTAATAGTACATTTTTCTGGCAAGTTGTTTCATTTTAGTTGTCCCTAAATGACCCTCGTGTAGGATTTTCATAAACTTCAAACGTAATGACGTTGGAATTGTTAATCTGTTATTTAAAAACACTAAATTTTCATTAGTGTTTATTTCTGTTCTGAACTTAAAATAATATTGAACATTATCTGCAATATATTTTTTATCTGGCCATCCATTTTTAATGTAATTTTAATAATTCCATGTCCGAGTCCCACACAATAGATCATGTCATTTAAATATGACTCATCTGTATTATCAGTATTATCACTTTTAATATATGCACACGACAGCAAGTCTGCTATGTACATGTAATTTCCTTACAAATATTTAAATTCTATGTCATATTTCTACAGTCTTAGATTTAATCTTTGAAGTCTGGGTGACGGAACTTCGTGAATATGCTTTTTTAGTAAAGACTCTAGTGATTTATGGTCATTAAGTATTAGTACCATACACTTTTTTCCATAAATGTAAATATTATGAAATTGCACACTGTATTACAATTATCAAGTCAGGGTTCAAATTTTGTAAAGTAGGGGCTTCTGTTATTTTTCTTAATATTTTCAAATACATTTTCGTGAATATCCGTCTAAAGCCAATCTACATTTTTTTTATTAATAACTGTAAGGGCGATGCAATATCAGCCAAGTGAGGTATGAATTTTCTTAAATAATTGACCATTCCCAAGAAGATCTGGAGTTCTTTCTTGTGAGGGCTTTTTATACTTGTTATGGCACTAATTCTGTCTGGATCTATTTGCATAACATGTTCAGGAAAAATATGGCCGAAATACTTCACTTATTTTCATTGATGTTGAAATTTATTTTTATTAAAACGGACATTGCTTTCTTTTACTCTTTTAAATACCTTTTCTAATATTGACCACTGGCTTTACTCCTGATTGATCACGCAACTCCAGTGGCTCTTTAAATTCTCCAACACCCTGAAATATCGCGGTCTTTTTGATATTAATAGAGTGAAACGCTTTGGTGATGTCCTTGCTATTAACAACTGAGATTATCGATTCCTTAAGCAATGACACAGCGGAAGTGGAAGACGACTGAAGAGTTTTAGTCGTTATTAACGGTATATTTGAAAAGAAATGTTCAAACTCTGTCGCAACTTCCAGATCCTCCGTGACATGGCGACCTTCTATTTTTAAATGAAAATCTCTTACATTTGATGGAGATTTCCCACATTCGGAATTTATAATATTCCAAGTAGTCTTAATTTTATTTACAGAATTAGAAATTTTATTTTTAATGAAGTTTGACTTCGCGAAGGAACAGGCTCGCTTAAATATTTTTGAGTAATTTTTAACATAATCTTGGAAAACAGGTGTAACTATCCCCGCCAGGACTATAGTATCTTGGTTAGAGGCAGCAAATTGTAACTAATCCTACGTCACGACACCACCGAATTATAATGTATAAAGCTATCCCCGAACACCTATCGTATTCAAACCTACAATTCCCAACCGTACAATCGTCTAGTGGCCATTTAGAACGCTTATCGTGGTACATAGTAACCCGCAGTTCTATAGAGAAATGGGTTGTGAAAGATCTATTCCTTGTCATATTTTAATTACAATAGAATTCATGTATATTTCAGTCCTTAGTTTCCCAACCTGAAATTCACATACTCATACGATTGTAACTCATATTTACTTCAACATACCTTCTAACAGATTATTTCACCATTCCAACCTTACTCCGTAGTCAATCCACAGTTCCTCACCTTGATTTATCATACTAATACTCACAATATAACATAAAAATTCATTTGTTTTACTTAGTGGAATAAGACCGGACAACCTTTTGACAACTAGCACTTATAATGACATTTGAAGTTTGACATTACACTACTCCCTTCGTTCAACATCCTATAAAGCAACTGTATATCATTAGAGTCTTGAATTGTGGAATTCTCATAACGTATTATTATTCGACGGTGAAATCATCGAGGATTACTTAGCACAGAGACATCTACCACATTACGCTTGTACTACATGTAAAATTAGAATCAACAAAAACTAACTGTCAATCATTCAATACTTCAAATTATAATTGTTTTCGAGGATACCAACAGAGGTCCTGTTACTCAAAAATACAAACAATTCCTAAAACAGTGATAATTTATAATTAGGTTTAACTCATCGTCAAAGCTTCTATAAACCGTTATCATTTCTGTAATATAGTTTATTCCCCCCCGTGTAAAAGAAATGTGGCCCCGTGCTCGCCACATTCAGTAGGACTCGCCTCTAGTACCAAACGTAGTCCTTCCTATGCCTAAGTAGGTATTTAGAAGAAAATTTTAAAGTCTCCTGCCTACTGTACCGAGGCATCCGGTATACAAATCCCCAATCCTGTATTCAGGATAACGTAACCTTGACTAAGGCTCGTGCATATTCTATTGTCATTTTTCTTTTGTTTTGTTTTTAGTATGGATGTACTGTAATAATAACACAGTATTACCGTTCAAATGTCCCTTTAGAGACGAATAAATGCAAAGAGTAATTGCAATAAAACATTTACTTTAGTTATTAGCGATAATGCTAGTTTGTACCGATTTAATTCTTTAACACAGTCTTTACATAATATTAAGTAAATATTAATAGCCAATTCACTTCAGAATAGTATTGTCACAGTATTGTCTGTAAAGACACATCAAAGATTATACGATCTCACTGATCACATGGTCAAGCTACAATAACTCAGTTCAACTTTAGCTTTTGTTTCACCCTAGCGGTTGGTAAGATTACTATAAAATAGCGATCGAGCGACCATATGCATTCAGTACAGAACATATAACAACTTTTTATGCAGACAATGATTAAAATGTCCAAACATCATTATTTGGGTGTTGACAATAGTAACGACTTACGTGCGAGACCCTGCTTGTACACAAAGAACAGTGATAAAATAACTACCTTTTGTAGCTAATCTGTTAGATACTTTCGACCCTTCAGACTACGATAGCTTTGCACATGATTCTGTTGTCAGAAAGATTTCACTAGTGTGAATGTACAAAGTACCGATGCGTTGTCGTTCAATAATGAACCAGCAAAGATCTATATGCAATAAGTAAAAATTATGTTAAGGACACTTAGGACAAGTCAATCACTGCACATTTACCTTGAACAATACTTGTGACCTGTAATGAGTACATTGGCTCGCTTTGTCACACACGTTTATTCACTTCACTGTTAAACACTCATCGTCATGTTAACACATCCAATGGTTGTTATCTCACCATAATCTTAGCGTAATGATTACACAATCCTGTCACTATAATCGCAGTAAATCCCAACAACGTAAATCGAACATGAAAATTGGTTTACAAAAATTAGCGGGAAACTTTCATTCTTCAATCACAAGATGGCGGTCATTTACAAATCTGCTACGTTGTAATTGAACCAATTGCCTATCTAATTTCCTAATCAGATTATTATGATTTACAATAATAACAACTTAGATCACCCCTTACAAACGCGATTCTACCTACCTAATATATATCTATTCATATGTTTACTATTAGTGTGTACCTACTCACCTACCTGACTAAACTAACCGTGTATCAACAAACATTTAATTACGTTAAACGTGAAATGTGTAAGGCTAATCTATCTGACTAGGGCGCAGGTAGTAAGCCTGACTTTGAACTATCACTAGTACCCCCTATGAGCAAGAGCCCACGGCCGAAGCCAAGGATGTGTTCTCTCACAGGACAAGGACATAAAAGTGTGTATATATACATATATAAAGATAGACAGGACTGACCCGCTCTGGAGAGCGACAACCGCCTACCCTCCAGTCACGAACCATCCTGGAAGCTCACGGATCCCTTTCAGGCAAAATCCGTGTGCTGAGCGCTTCAGACTATCCTCAGCATGCCTAGCTGAACAGAGGGCAGAAGCTTTGTTATCACCGTGAGGTATCAACTTCTGGCGATCACTTCGACCGACGTCCTAAACAGGGAACCTAGCTAATACCTATGGCCTCAACCGTCCCTAGCCCTACCAAAGTCCCACAAAGAATCCCTAAATAAACATTTTATCTCGTGTATGGCCCTGTACCGCAGACTCACAGTACAGCTGATATTCTGAATTGAATACAAGATTCAATTCTTAATCCCAGAGATAAAGGTGTCTTGTCTGGCTCATACGATAAAATGTTCATTTCGCGAATTATAAAACTTCAATAAAGGCGAGCTACCTAATTCCTCTTCTTACTAATTAAAACACTAAGAATTTACTAATTAAACTCAAATTTTCCACAACAAAAGTAAAAAATCTCCACGACTTTAAATGTAAAATTCTCAAAATTCCCGCCAAAGTACACTACACAGAATACCTTTTCGCGAATCGACCAACCCCGAAGCCAGCTCAAAAAAAAGTGCCCTTGAATTCCCTCGTTTTCCTTGTTCAAGGTCTCTAACACCCCCACAGCCAATCAGAAGATTTGATTTTCCCGCCAAAGAGCCACAATTCATGAATAATTGACAACAGCGCTAAATCTGTGTTAAAATTCAGAACTAAAAGTTCACTTCCGATCAACCAATCAAAGTTCCCCTATTGATCTTTGAATACTTATAAATCGTCTATATATATATATTAGTTCTAGATGCCAATATAATTTTAATATTATTCGATTAGTTTTATGTTAAATACACATTCCAACTGTATTCAATAATGAATATAGATGATTATTCAATAGCCATTTGACCTTCAAAATCAGTAGCCAATCACAGTCATTTCCTGCATTTACATAGTTCTGGAGCACACAGATAATAAATAGTATTTATGATCTCTTTTCAACAGTACTTTATTGCATTAAATATTATAATTATTGTTCTTTGTAAATAATTAATAAGTTTTAACTTTATCTGTTTATTCTTTTCTTTATTATTTTTCTTTATTAATTTTATTATAAACAATACACAAAACTATTATAATATTATTCTTTGTGAAAATATCCATAGACTATTTTTAAATTCTTTCAATCATAGTCACGTCTATACTGTCTATATTATACTATGTTTTAAATTTATTTGTTCATAAAACATATTTACTAGCGCTTTGCAATTTAACAGAATAATTTCTTTATGAATCAATTTTTCTTTAACCCCACACCATAGTGTATATTTATTCATTATTTTATTTACGTATAAAAAATTTCCTTTTCCGGCGTTTTACGACATTGAATTATTTTCGTTTTATAAAAAACCATGAGATATTCAATTTACTTGTAAAAATTCCTTACTTAATCAACTAGATGGCGTTTTACGACATTGAATTATATTTTTTGTTTTATAAGAACCTCGAAATGGCGTTACAGTCCGTTACACAGGGTTGAAATTGTACGATTTTTCAGAATATAGATCATACAATCTCCTCCTGCTCTTATAAATCCCCGATGTTGCCCAATCACTGAAAACTGGACGGCCACCAATCGATAATGTTTTTGAGGTAAAAATTCTCCCAAACTCATTATTGATCAGGTTGATTAGGTCTGCGTAAGACTCTTCTACATTATTGTACGAGGGCAAGTCAGGTAGTTTGTTTACAATAGTTTCCTTGAAAGCGTCTAAACGGTATAATTTCCTTGAAAGCGTCTAAACGGTATCTATTATGATGACATATACCTATAAACGGTATAAACGGTAACTATTATGATGACATATACCTATATAACTAGCTTTATTCAAACTAAGTACATAATCATCTATATTTCATATGCACATAGTCCATAAGGTCGAAAATAGCTAACACCTATTTCTTACAATGACATTCACGTACTTATAAGAATTACGTAGTACAACTATTTTCAACCTTATTGATTCTTATATTCGTGATCAGCGGCATTTATTTATGCGAAAAAATATATAATCAAGAAAATGTCAATAGGATCGAAAATCGCTTGCACTGTTTGCCGGCAGGCCAAAATCGTTTCAGTGGGTGGGCGGGCTATCGGTTTAGGGCTGCAGGCCGCCGGACAGATCAGGAACTGCAGGCGGACTGTTAGTGAGTGGGCGCCTAAGACTTGAAAAATGTAATGTGATCAAGCAGGATTCGAACGCGCGATCTTTCTCTTACACGGCGAACTTTTGTTGATGTCAGTTATTAGTGAATTTAACATTGATTTCTTGAAAGCGCTTTCAGATCAACTCATCAACCACGCCACTAATAATGACAACAAGACAAGGCAACGTAATAATGAAATGAAACTAAGCGCTATTTTAAAAGTAAACTACTTAAATGCGAGCCTACAATAGAAAACTATGAAGCACTGAATATTAAAATAGCGAAACCTAGAGGAATGGCCCTGGGTCAGCCGGGGTGCGAGGGATATGTCGCGAGACAACCTCACCTTCAGCCTAGCAGAACTACCCACACACGGCGTGCGGTTTAGTCGGTACGAGTCCGACATAACCTCCCCCTCCGATTCCGAAGGCCACCTACGAGCGTGTGCAGCGATGTCAGCGAGTCTCTGTCGCTCATCGTGCTGCGCCCGCTCTGCTGTCTCCTTCACGAGCATGACCTGCTCGCAGAAGGAGGCGCTGGCCGCCCACGCATCTGCGTAGCGGACCGTCGCCGTGAGCAGGGTGGAGAGCGTGAGCACTCTCACCCCCAGGGCCGCCACAAGCTCCCGCCTCGGCCCCTCAAATGCCGGGCACTCGGTGAGCGTGTGCAGCCCCGAGTCCACGCTCGCGTCGCAGTGATGGCACTCGGGCGTTGGCTCTAAGCCCATCAGATGCAGATACCGCCCGAAGCTACCGTGACCGGTAATGATCTGCGTCTGACGGTACGAGAGGCCAGACCATGTGGCGTCTCTAGCCATTCCACCGTGGATCTTACCGCCGCAATCACGGCGTGCCCTGCGCGTGGTTGCCCAAGTCATCACTCCCACTCGGCCACCATGTCCCGGTGGAGCCGGGCCGAGCCATTTCTCGGCCCGAATATCCTCGGGCTCGGGATCGAATCTCTGGTCTCGCACCTCCTTTCGGAACTGATAGAATGCCGACTGATGGAGTGCCTCCCACTGAAAGGCTGGCTCCCAGGCCTGGCCTGCGCCGAGGGTCATGAAAGAATATAGCCTTGGACTTGTGCAGAGCCACCTCGAGACCCAGCCGCCGGATCCGTTTGACGACTGGAGCAACCGCGGTCGTGGCCCTTAGGGTCGCCTCGCGGTGCGACCCAGTCGTAACCGATGTTCCACAGAAGCGGCCCCAGGACCGATCCCTGCGGAACGCACGACATCTCACGCCAACAGCTAGCACTCCATAAAATAATAATCCGGAAATTTGAATTGTCGTAAAGGACAAAACACGACACTTCTGGAGAGCCAAAGAACGTCCTTATAACTTTTTAAAGAAAGATCTATATTCATGCTTTCAAAGGAGACCTAACTATTTTTTTGTGTTCTATCCGTTGCAATTAAGAAAATAAACCAACATTAATAACTGACGAAAATGAGTGTCCGTTACGACCCATAAAATTTTAACTGAAGTGCTTTACAGCCACGAATATTATAATATATAATAATAATAAATATTCCACTACATTTCACACAACGCTATCTAGACCCATGGTAAGCATAGCTTAACTAGCTTGTGTTATGGAATCTAGAATGCGGATAAACAAACTTAGATTTACATAGATAGACGTTCACTACCGCCACGCCACGGAGGCTGTCAAGAACTAATCTTGATCATCACTGGGTCATACGAGTCAATTATCTCGGAGACTAAGGGGGTACAAGGAACCAAAGAAGCTAAAGATCTAGTTAAGAAATAGAAAACTAAGTGAAATAAAAGGGATTTTTATTATTTTATATTTTTAAATCAAAAAATTTAGTCAAAAATGTTACAAAAATGTTAGGATTCAAAATTTAAAAAAAAAATGTTATCTTTTTTCATTCAAATGGCAAATCATTTTTGAAAAGCTGAAAAAACAACTGAATGTTTGGAATAATTGGCTAATAAACTATTCTAATAACAAGTTTTCTTAAATAATTATGTCTGTCGTGAACTAAATAAAGTTAAATATCCAACATATAACAAACTTCGCCTACTACAATTCAAGAATCAAACAAATGACATAGCAGTGTTTCCCAAACGTTGCTCTGCCATGGCCCGGTAATTTTCACACTTCCCCTTCGTGACTCACTGAATACTTTTAAGCCAAGTTCCATAAATAATACTACAAAATTTTATAGGTTTCATACAAAATTTTGGTTTCACCTATTTAGTAACTAATCCCCATCTTAAAAAATAAGGGTGACGTGTAAGACTGCGATAACTATCGAGGAATAAAGCTCATGTCACACAGTATGGTAAGTTTGAGAGAAAGTGATAGAGAAGCGTGTCGAGAGGCGAAAACGTGGTTACCCAAAACCAGTTCGGGTTTATGCCTGGCCACAGGACCACAAACGCCATTTTTTCTCCTCACCAACTGTGTGAAAACTCATGGTGTTTGTGGATCTCGAGAAAGCATATGGGTACCCAGAACGGTTTTGTAGTGGGCCCTGAAAGAGAAAGCGGAAGTACATAGAGTTGAGTGCGATGTACTGACGATCAAGAACCTATGTACGATCCGCTGCCGGCAACGCCGACGAGTTCAATGTGGCGATAGGCGCCGAGCCGCCGAGCCCTGATGCAAATCAGGGCTCAGCGCTAAGCTCCTATATCTTCCTATTGATAATGGATGCCTTGACATCGGATAAACAGGAGGAGAGCTCCTAATGTATGCTGTTTGCTGACGATCACCTCGCCCCGAGCGATCGCATCCACCCTGGCGGCTCTTAAGCGCAATAGAACCAAGACTGAATGTTCTGTGGTCTCTCCTGTTCTACACCCCTGGTATTCGATACTGCACCAATACCAGTCTGCTCCAATTTCCGCTACTTCGGCTCCTTGTCCAGGCGGATGAGGAAACTGATCGAACATACCATTTTATTACAAATCAGAGATAATTTAACACGGTTTGACATTATTGAAGGGAAGGTGGCGGCCTGCTTCACTTCACAAAACCATTGGTTTTACTTTTATTAATGGAGACAAGTCAACAGTCGCTGAATAAATAAAGAGAACACAAATAATTATTCTTTACACACATGTTTAAGTTGGGTTGGTGCATACTCAATTTAATATCTAGGTTCATATAAAATAATAACATGTCAGGCATAATATCTCATCATCATCATCAGGCTATATTAGTCCACAGCTGGACATAGCCCTCCCCCAATGAGCGCCATAGCGCCCTGTCTTCAGCTTGCCGCATCCAGCATCTGCCTGCAGTCTTTCTTAGATCGTCATCCCACCTGGTCGGAGGGCGTCCTACACTACGCTTGCCGAGTCGCGGTCTCCACTCAAGAACATGTTTACCCCAACGGTTGTCGGTTCTACGTGAGATATGGCCAGCCCACTGCCACTTCAGCTTGTTGATTCTTTGAGCTATGTCGATTATCTATTATATTATTATTATATATTCTATCCTTCAGAGAAACTCCGAGCATAGCTCTCTCCATAGCTCGCTGAGCGACTTTGAACTGATGGACCAACCCTGCCGTGAATGTCCATGTCTCGGCTCCGTAGGTCATGACGGGTAGGACGCACTGATTGAAAACTTTCGTTTTCAAGCAATGCGGTATGGATGACGAGAAGACTCGGCGTAGTTTCCCAAACGCTGCCCAGCTGGATCCTCCTCTTGGCCTCCCTCTCGAAATTGTTTTTACCTAACTGCAGAACCTGCCCGAGGTAAGTGTACTCAGAAACGATTTCGAGAGGATGACCATGTACGACGACCGGTATCGGATCAATGTGGCCATTGATCATGACTTTGGTTTTGTCCAAATTCATGCCAAGACCGATACGTCGCGAGGCTGAAGCTAGTCCGCCCAGCATCTGGTTCAGCTCCTCTAGCGACTCCGCCATTAAGACTATGTCATCTGCGAATCGTAGGTGTGAGATGGAGTCGCCGTTTATGTTAATGCCCTTTCTTTTCCAGTCCAGCGTCTTAAACATATCCTCCAACGCGCTGGTGAACAGTTTCGGGGATATAGCATCCCCCTGTCTCACTCCTCTGCGCAATTGGATCGGTTTAGACTGCTGGTCCTGTACTTGGACACTCATGGTGGCGGCTTCGTACAGACATCTCAGCACCTCAATATAACGATAGTCTACTTGGCATCGCTGTAAGGATTCCAGAACAGCCCAGGTTTCAACAGAGTCAAAGGCCTTCTCATAGTCCACAAAGGCCAGACACAGGGGCTGATTATACTCTTCGGACTTCTGTATAATCTGCCTCACTGTGTGAATGTGGTCTATGGTGCCATATCCTCCGCGAAACCCGGCCTGTTCCGGCGGCTGGAACTCGTCGAGTCTCCTGGCGATAATGGGTCTGTAATTCTTAAGAAGGGTTTTATCACCCTTCTTGAAGAAGAGCACCACCAAACTCCCGCTCCACGCCTTTGAAGTTCTCCCACTGTGAAGGACGGCGTGGAAGAGGTTCTGTAGTTCCTTTATATCAGGGACTCCTCCAGCTTTCAAAAGGTTTAATGTTATTCCGTCCTCACCGGAGGCTTTTCCATTTTTAAGCTGCCTCAGAGCTGACACGATCTCGTCTTGACTGATGTCAGGCAGTTCGTCGGTGTAGTGGCGTGTCAGGGTGGCTCTGGAATCGTGGTCATCTCGTCGAGAATGAGAGGCATGTGCAGCGTATAATTGGCCGTAGAAATCTTCTATCTCGGCGAAGATCCCTGGCTTTGACAATACGGTCCTCCCGTCGTGCGTTTTTAGCTTCGTCAGGTGGCTCCTGCCAAGCTGCTGAGTGAATGCTTTAGACCCTTGGTTTCGCTCTATCGCCTCTTCGATAAGGCGTGTGTGGAGCTCCGAAGGTCGCGCCGTACCATCTTCGCAATTTGCTTGTTCAGGTCTGACCTCTCCGACGAAGTCGCTTGGGTGGTTTCCCGTCTTTTTGTCATCAACCCGAGAGTCTCAGCCGAGAGTTTGGATATCCTGCCAGTCCGCTGCGTTCTACAGAACTTGATGCCCTCATCCCTCAGAGTTTCGACCAGATTGTGTAGGCTCTCGTCAACGTCGTCGATGGGTTCCAAGGCAATCTATTCCCGAGAAGCTGCTGGAACTTCTCGGTGCCCGCCATGATATGGATTGGGTTAGGTCGGAGCGTGGACTTCATCAGTCGGCTTCTTTCAAGCTTTAAGTTGATATTCAGAGAGCCTCGGAGAAGTCGGTGATCAGATCCGGTATTAAACCTGTTGATCACTGAGACATCTCTGTATATGTGCTTGCTATCCGTCATGATGAAGTCGATCTAATTTTTTGTCACAGTCTCGGGGCTTTTCCATGTCCACTTTCTTTGAGGCTGTTTCTTAAAGAAAGAGTTCATTAAGAACAGTCCCTCCTTCTCGAGGAAGTTGACAAGCATTTGCCCCCTATGATTCCTAACTCCATAACCATGCGGGCCTATACGGGATTCGTTGCCAGTCTGTGTTCCCACCTTGCCGTTAAAGTCCCCCATAACAACATTGAAGTGGGCCTTGGTGGTGTTGTGTAAGGCCTTGGATATGTCTTCATACATATCCTCCACTTCATCATCCGGGTGTGTCGAGGTCGGTGCGTAAACCTGAATGATCTTCATGTTGTAGCGCTTGGACAGCCGAAGGATCAGGTACGCTACCCTGATCGACACACTGGAGATTTCTTCAACGTTGTTAGAGAGGGCCTTATTGATGAGGAAACCTACGCCACCCTGGGATTTCTTATCCCCCTCGCGAAAGTAGAGAAGATGGCCCGAGTCTAGGGTTACGGTGTCCTCCCCCTCTCTACGGACTTCACATAACCCTAGAACATGCCATTTAATGTTCTCTAACTCCACTTCCAACTGCGCTAGATGGTGGTCAAGCCTCAGAGTGCATCCGTTATACGTTGCCAGGGTCAGATCTTTGTGGCAGCCTACCGTAGCCCGGTGATTCTTTGCACCCCTGCCCCGCCGTTACCATGGCCGCTGCCATGGCCAGGAATAGCGAGGCGGCCGGGAACTGAGGGCCATCTTTTTAGTTGTGCCATCTTAGAGGGGTAGTGCCCATAATCCCCACGCTGGGCATGCGGGTTGGGGATCGCAGTTTGGTTGTGGGTTTGCTCTGCAGGGGGCGCTGCTGCCCACCCCCCGGTTTTGTGTCCCTTAGTCGCCTTTTACGACACCCGCGGGCAGAGTTGGGTTGGTGCTATTCTTTTAGGCCGACACCACACAGCACCAATATCTATAAAGATATATTTGTGGTTCTTTATCAGTTCTTGATATCTTTTTATACATGCTCTTTATACATAATGGCTTTATCGGATATGCATAAAAATATTTGTAAATGTACCTATCTGTTTTTTTTTGTTCAATTTTGTCAATATTAAATACTCTTTTCGTACTTAATCCACTTACGTAAGCATACCACTTAGTAATATATGTTTATTTCTATAAGTTATCAAGTATGGCAAGTCATCATCATCATCAATTATCGTCAAAACTCGGTTGCATCCTAAATTTTCGCCCTGGAGCCCGGATTTTTAGGGGCGTGACTGCCAAAACCAAATCGTCTGCTGGAGACTCTTCCCATAATCAGCAGCTGAGGCGATATTAAGACCCGAGCCGTCAGACGAGGATCTAAAGAGAGCCGAAGACGGTAATCAACAATACACACGTGAAGCATACGACGTTTTTCATTTCACCTGTGAATAATATAATCCTAAAATATTTATATACCCTTGCAGTTTTCAGATAGTCAACATTCCATAACGTTAAGGACGTCACATCTTATATCGGACGTTGTGCAGTATATGTGTATATATCGGGCGGTGTACTAGGTACATACATCGTTTTTTTTTCTATAATCACTTTAGTGACGTATGTACGGGGTGGTTGCGTTTATTCCGTTCGTAGACTCCACCTATTCTTTCTAAGGCATCAACTCGTATAAGGACCTTAAAAACTTAAAAGAAAACATATGTATGTCAAGTCTTAAACTTGACTTTGAAGGATAACATCAAACACTTCAACTTAGGCACAATAAATATTACAATAATACTTATTTATTTGCAAGTAGGTAGTATGCTAGCCAGCCAAACATGATAAACCTGTGACAGGGGAGACATGAGTACCTAAAATATAATTTTAAAAGTAAATTATGATATCTCCCTAGCCTAGGGGAGACAAGAGGAATGATAAAATCCTGATATTTCCCCTTGGGGGATATTTGGGGAGACACGAGACCGAAACCTTTAGAATTTATACACGACCTCTTATTAATGCGGTTGCTATCATTGACGAAATCTAGCCTTTACTTCTATGTGTGCTTTTAGATATATTCGTAACTTATACATTTCTTGTTTCTCGTACGGGAATCCAGAGGCCCGCGTCGAGTGCAGTGTAGGCTACACTCAAGGTAAATTCCCATGCGGTAGGTAGATCCACGCTGACATTTATTGTGTAGCTTTTATTGCATCTTCTTTAAATTTTTATTTTCGTTATGTGTTTAACCTTACAGTGACTTTTATGGCGTTCTCAGAAACGCTCATGTGTTCCTACGATGTCTATGTGTATAAGAAAAATATGCTACAACCACGTGTACCTACCCGTTCGGGGCGACAGCTGGCAAAAATCCATATCATTTACGATATGTTTTTTAGGTAAATATCGAGCAAAAATCAACACAAAATTATATTATATACTCATTAATATCGGAGCCACCAGAATAGGCTAGGTTTGAATAATCATTTAACCTTTTTTAGTATTTTTTGTTATATTTACAACAGAAATACAACATCTGTGAAAATTTCATCTTGCGTGCTATCACAGTTCATGAGATACAGCCTGGTGACAGACAGACGGCCAACGGAGTCAGTAATATAGCTTTTTTTCTTAGTAATATAGTAGGGTTCTGTTTTTGTCCTTTGAGTACTTAACCCTAAACAGAAAGCAACGTTTGCACGAAGCCACTTATAAACGATAAAATGGTGTCAAGTGTTTCGGAAGCATATCGATTAGAACTATAAATTACACAATTCTCACGGTCACGAGTCAATACTAGTCTCAAACGTCGCCCAAGCACACGCGTATTGTTAATTACTGACACGAAACCTAAACAAGCCAGCAAGCAATAACATGCATAATCCCGAACTTTATGCAGAAGTTAATTTACTCCACAAAAGAGATGTGCCCGCATATTTGGAAAAAATCACCCCTAAAATGAAATGGAAGAATACCAATAGGGTCATAGATATAGGATGCGGGGATGGCAGCGTAACACGCTTGTTAGAAAATGTTCTTCCCAAGGATTACAAGTTACTGGGCTGCGATATAAGTAAGAAAATGATCGAGTACGCGATGAGCCGTTACACCCACGAACGCACTTCTTTCACCGTGCTTGACATCACAGATGACTTGCCACAGGAGATGAAGGGAAATTTCGACCAGGTGTTCTCATTCTATGCCCTAAACTGGGTCAGGGACCAAAAGTTAGTATTTTTATTTATCTTCCCATAAATAAATAATAATAAAAAAAACGTTTACAAAAACCGACTTCAAAAATTTAAAAACATATGATAACTTAGAGTAAAATAACTGAATTTACATATTTACGGTTTTGTTAGAAATCGGTGCCTAGCCCGAGAGGTCATATTTCAATTGATTCTAGCATAGCACTACAAAGTTGGCACCGACTTCTAACTATATGTAATTCAGTTATTTTTCTCTAAGTTTTTATGATTTTCAGGTTTTGAAGTCGGCTTTTTAAACGTAGTTTTTTCTTTTTATTTTGTACTTTTCCGTGTTTGTAATAGGTTGTTCTTAAAACTGTATTGATTTTTGCCCCATATAGTGATTTAATCCAGTTCAGTATGCCTTCGACCATAGTTTTTGAGTTTTGTTTCATAAAATTGACATAATGCTCTCAATAACATGAACAAGATATTCACCGTCCTTGACGTTCATAATGTAGCTTACCTAGTCACAGGATTGTCCTAAAACTATCTAAAAAGCAATTATTTACCATATCCTATTTTATTGTGAGGAGTTCTCTGGCGTGTCTTCAGAGTCCAAGGTCTATCACCTATGAACTTGATATAGGATATACTAAACTCAATACAAAAAGAATTTTTGAAATCGGTTTTTAAACGACGGAAATATGAGGCAACATCTACACTTTATCTAAATATATATAACTCAAAGGTCACTGACTGACTGACTGACATGGTGATCTATCAACGCAAAGCCCAAACCACTGGACAGATCGGGCTGAAATGTGGCATGCAGGTTGATGTTATGACGTAAGCATCCGCTAAGAAAGGATTTTGATTAATTCTACCCCAAAGGGGATAAAATAGGGGATGAAAGTTTGGATGAAACTTTGTCAATTTTAAACCGATCGGGCTGAGACTTTGCATACATAAAGCTACTATGTTGACTCAACACTAAGCGATAGCCGACATCCACGCGAGCGGAGCCGCGGGCAACAGCGAGTACTATTATAAAGAGGAAAGATTTGTATGTTTGTAGTGAATAAACTCAAAAACTACAGTGCCGATTTCAAAAATTATTTCACCATTGGAAAGCTACATTCATCCTGAGTAATATAGGCTATATTGGATTTTTACCACCCGTGCGAAGCCGGGGCGGATCGTTAGTAAATAATAAGGTGTTAACAGTTTGAATTAAAATAATACAAAAATGTTCATAAAATGCTGGAAACTGCTGGAAAAAACCCGCATCGACCTAAAAAAACACGTAAATTCGATAATAAATCTCAGAGTAATCTGTGCACACTTTTTTATCTTTTTTAATCGCATTTTATTAATATTGACTACAGTTATGTGCATTGAAAGCATTACCATAACTTAAATAAGTTTTAATTAAATTAAATTAATAAACTTACTATATAATTACACAATACTAAAAAGAAAACTAAAAATTAAAATGCGTCGTGGAATTCTTAGAAAAACAAAAATAACGATCGAATTGAGAACCTCCTCCTTTTTGGGAGTCGGTTAAAAATGACTGTTACTAAGCAAAATACGCGAGTACGAGCCGTTAGTTCTTTTTTTTCGATTATTCCTTTCGTTTCCTCGAAAGGTCTTTATAATAAAAAGTTCCAAGGGTCACGGAAACGGGAGTCGAATTCTACGCGGCCGAATCCGCAGTCATCAGGTAAGCATTGAGTAATAAAATATTTAAATTCATGGATCACGTAGCATATGCATATATACATATACATATGCCTACACATACACATATACCTACACATATATATATACATAATGCATTTACATGATATATATTATACTATTATTATTATTATATTATATTATTATTAAATCATTGTAATTGCATAAGTTGGTAAAAAATGCTATGTAATAGCTTTACCGCGGTAGTCCCCGAGTGCCACAGTCAGTTTTTTAATTAAATCGTACTTCCAAAAAACAACATGCATTTTTATTGAACAATTAAATTCAAAATGTATTTAATGTATTAAAATCTTAAAAAATAATAGGTACATATTTACAATACAAAATAGATAGAAAATCAAAGTAGGTAGATGTAATTAAAATGCTGTCGGTGGGCAGCCCTATCGCTAGTTTAGGTACCGCGCGGCTGTAGGCACTTATCTCAGAAATACGGCCGAGTCACAATAGATGAGACTATTAACTATTCTGTGACACGACAACACTAACCGCTATGCAAGCTTAGGCATCAAACTCGCCGAGCGACCTAAGATAACCTACTTGTCTGTTTATACTTTGATAATGATTTAATAAATTACCTAAAGCCTAAAAACATGGCTGATAAAATTATAATAAGTATTTTTTACAAATGCCACGTAACCACAGTTTGTAGATGTAATTTCTCTTCTAATCCTATCAATTTGAACCTGCTGTTGCCCACGACTTCAGCCGAGTTAAATTTGGAATAGATCAATTAATTTCTGTTTCAAAATTGAAATCACGCTCCATTCTACGTATTTCTTTATGTTTTTCATGCCATACAACTATCATCAAATATTAACTTTTTATTACGTCATCGTATTTCGGTTTTAGGCTGAAAAACATTCTGAATTGCCTACATTTTTTAAATTTTAACGATTAGGTAGCGTTCCTATGCGTTTTGGTGGACTAAGATAGACACTCCTAATTCGTGCAAAATCGTGTCGTGTCTATTACCTACTTCACATTATCTATGTAGGTTTTATGCTCTCATTTACTTATGCTGCTGCATCTATACTATTATATAATTGTAAAATAGTCGAGTTTGTACATTGCAGGTATTAAAAAAAAAGACGGGTTACACTCTGGGAGTGCCGGCAGAAGTGAAAACATTTTCTTTTTTCTTTCTTCGTTATATACATAGAAAAAGATAAAAAGAACATACCATACCATACCTATAATATAGCGCTAATCATAGAACCTATCACTTATTTTCTGCTAATTTTCTGTCAGAAGAAATTAATAAATTATGAAAAGAAAAAATAATCACAAAAAATAATAAATTACAGAAAGAAAAAATAATCATAAAAAGTAATAAATTACAAAAAGAAAAAATAATCACCAAAAGTAATAAATTCTAATAAGAAAAAACAATCACAAAAAATCCCTGAAGGCCAGGTGGTTTAAACCCGATACTATCTGAAACTATAAGGACTTACAGTCGAAGTGCTTACCGTTTAAGCTACGACGCTATCTATCGTAACCTGCAAAATAGATAGTCTGTACCTAATCTTGTATGACGTCAGTCGTCGGTTACGGTTCAAAGGTCAACTAATCCTGACGCTTCCTTAACATTTTACACCCATCCAACGCCGCTAAAGAAGTTTTCACTTCAAAAATACTTGGTGTGTGTTATATTAACGATACTGAACACGAAAATATTTTCTTTTTAAATATTGTTGATGTATATTGTTACTTGCTGCTATTTAAAAAATCGAAACATGTTTAGCAGGCGGTACCTAGTTGTCAATCATAAACCAAAAGAAAATTAATGGCCACCGCCCTGCTATCAAGCTTGTTTTGATCTTATAAACAGCAGTAGATTTTTTTAATTATTTATTTCTAACTTTTGGGTTATGTTATGATTTATGATATGACATACTAATATATTTTTTGTAATCGCCAATCTCCAAATCGATATGTCAAACACATTTAACACTAAGACGCCATTATCAAATAATATCGAAGTTTGTATTAAACTAGCGCATAAAAATATCTATGAATTAGTAAAGTGGTAAAGTTTTTTTTTTCCCCGCAAAAAATATAAATCCTCTAAAGCGCTGCATTTAAGCTCTCGTGGCCATATCTCTCTCTCTCTCCCGGATTTTATATTAGCAGTGCGACGTCCGGACTCGTCGGCTTAACCCGGCCTTAACCCCTCCAACCAACTAGATTACATTGCTTGTGAGTGGTTTCACGTCATCGGTTCTTAGGGACTGTAATGGCCAGAATTCAAAACCGAGACGTCTTGAATGTAAGGCCGACTCCATAACTACTACAAAATCTTGTTGTGTGTTTTAATTAAGAAAATTATATTTCAGGAAAGCTTTCAAAAATATATTCGATCTACTTCCAGCCGAAGGTGGTGAGTGTGCCATAGTTTTAGTGGCTGACAACGCAGTTTTCGAGGTTTATCGCGTCCTAGCTCAAAATAGTAAATGGAGTACTTGGGTATATGATATTGACCGCTTCCTTTCACCTTACCATGCCTCTAAGGTACGTCATAATCTTTACAAAACGACAAATGGTATCTTGTGATCCCACCACTACGTCCCGGTGGGCCCACGAGGAAGTTTTCTTCTTTGTTGTTCCACCACAATGTAATAGGTCTACGGATAATTATATAGCGGCGGTTGAACAACTTCAAAATATATTATCCTCCAACTGTGGACGTGATATTTTTGGTTACACTTTTATGGGGTCACTGACAACAATTCACTTAATGTTTGTATATTACTTAGATAATTGTTTAGAATGAGAGAGTAAATTGTGTTTTAACTATATTGTGTAAATTTAAAGGAACTTACACTATAAATCATTTAACTTTTTACTAACTGCTTCTTGCTATTATTAATAACTGGCTAAACATAGTTAAAAATCGGCTGGTAGAAATACGTTCGATTACGTCGGATTCAAACCTACCTACTAAAACCTCATGCTATCTGGGTCTGAGGTTCAGACCAACACATCTAAAATATTCACAAACATCGAACTCGCAACATTGCAAACCCCCACCACTGTCAATGAGAATAGATAATTATGACGAAATTTATACTTACTGGCATTTGACCTGTATTTCAGGAACCAGATATAGACATTATGAATGTGATGAAAGATGTTGGATTCGTTGATATTGAGGGGGCGTACAAGGAAACGAACTACCAGTTCGAGAATAAAAATATGTTGAAAAGTAAGTAGGTACCTATGCTCATTTTTTATAAACTTTCAAGACACACTGTACACGAAAATTAAAATGAAAAAATATATTACCAACTCTTACATAAGCAATCTATTATCTCTAAAGGTATGATTCGGAACTGCCTTCAGTGCAGCACTACTGACCCCCATATAATCTCTAAGAGTTTATGACATGCAGTGTTGCGCAGCACTGAGCTGCACGCAAATGAATGATCAAACAACAGCGCATCACCACAAACAGCACAACACTGCCGAGCAGAAGTGCTGTGCAATACTGCTATGTAGCACTGCTGTGCAACAGTGCTGTGTGCTACAGAGTTCGGAATCAGTAGAATGTTATACCTATTGTAATACGTAATACAATTAGATAAAATACGACGGTCTGTTTATAATATTAAAAATATAACAATAATAGATAGGTAGGTACTAAATGCAATAAATGTATCTGAAGTACTTTTATAAACTTAGTAGGAAATATCCCAAATCCATTAAACTAAACACATAACTATAGCTACATTAAAAATATCGTGTATATATATACTATAAAAAATAACGATAACTATGGATGAGAATGGTTATAAGTAAGTATTAGTGTAATATTCACTTCAAGAAGATTTCTTTTCTATGTTCAATTTCTTTTCAATCCCGTTTTAACGTTATTTCTAAATTTCAGAACTCTTAATGGCTCTCAACCCGTTTGAGATTCCGGAGGACAAGTACGATGACTTCATGGAAGATTATATTCAAGTGCTGAATGAGGTTCAGAGTCTTAGAACTAACAACAAGGCTCCGAAGGACACTGTGCTTTATTATTCATCAGTTACAGTGTATGGTCGTAAACCATCGTCGACTAAGAATTAGTAGACTTTAGAGATACTGCAATTTAGAGTATAGTTATCGGCAAACATAAAGAACCCTGCTGAATGCGCGATTTTCGGTCTCTTTGAAGTCGCGAGTTGCGACACTGGAGGCGCTCCAACATCTAAACATTGATTAAAGTAATCACAGGCACACTGGTTCACGTCATGAGTTTTCTTTTTTGCATTTTGGTTGACTAACACACAGGTGCAATATTCTTGATGTCAGTTCATGATTTTGCCGATAACTACCTATGTAACTTTTGATTTGGCATGTCGTGAAGAAAAGTAACAGTGATGCTAGACACGCACAGAGTAAATGTAAGTACATATGCTTCGGTTATGTAAAGCACTCTGTCTATCGCATAGCGTATGTCTAGCTCCATTATGTTTTTGAAGTAGGTAATATGTAGGCTATTAAACTTAATATTTTGACTACTCTATATATTCCCCGAGCGAGACGTTTAAATTTGGTAAATGATTTCCTCCCGGGCGATACTTTATAAATTACTTCGTACAATCATTAAGGAAGTTAAATTATGAATTTTCGTGTTTGTCAACTGAGACATTGTTGGTGGGTTAAGCAGCGGTGACCGCACAAATATTAAAAAAAAGACGGGTTTCACTCTGGGAGTGCTGGCAGAAGTGAAAACATTTTCTTTATTTATTTCTTCGTTATATACATAGAAAAAGATAAAAAGAACATACCATACCATACCTATAATATAGCGCCAATCATAGAACCTATCACTAATTTTCTGCTAATTTTCTGTCAGAAGAAATTAATAAATTATAAAAAGAAAAGATAATCACAGTAAGTAATAAATTACAAAAAGAAAAAACAATCACAAAAATCCCTGAAGGCCAGGTGGTTTGAACCCGATGCTATCTGAAACTATAAGGACTTACAGTCGAAGTGCTTACCGTTTAAGCTACGACGCTATCTACCGTAACTTGCAAAATGTACCTAATCTTGTATGACGTCAGTCGTCGGTTACGGTTCAAAGGTCAACTAATCCTGACGCTTCCTTAACATTTTACACCCATCCAACGCCGCTAAAGTTTTCACTTCAAAAACTGAAAATACAGTTGAGTTTGAGCACCAGCTGACGTATTTTCCACCGGGCTATCAGCGGCTGACAATTTTTCGAAAATTCATAATTCAACTTCATTAACCATTTGTACGAGGTATCATCTGGAAGGCGATTGGTCATGCAAACCTGTCGCTGGATATCTGGATGTCGCTAGATAACACAAGCGTTTAATTTAGGTTAGTGCCTAATCAATTTTATAGGTTCCTATAATAATACGTTAGGCATGAAATTTATAAAGATATGTTTTTGGATTTTTCAGTTCTTAAGTTCTTTATATACCTTCATATTCTTTATATATAACTGCTTTATCGGCATTTACGTATTAAAAATAATTGAAAATATATTTGTTTTTTTTTTATTATCCTATTAAGTTGACGACACCGTTTATATTTATACTATTATCAATAATAACTGACTGTAGAAGCAAATTACTGAATTAGTCAATATTAGGTACATGAAGTGAAAATTTGGACAATATTGGCAAAAAATAAGTCTTAAAAGTAGGTACTATCGTTACATTTAGTATAACATGTTACATAGCGAGCATGTGATCAATAGCCGTGTACAGACGTACGAACATAGTGAACATAAACATCAAACGTGAACTTTTGGTTTGTTTTGTACCTACGTCTGGACGGCATGTCTGGACACGGACGCTAACATAGTTTAAATTGAGTTCGCGCATACCAGTCGCGAACTCAGCGCCACTGTTTGTACAACGAACTTCGTAGTGGTCAATTTTTTTGAAGAAATGCTACTTCTGGACCTGAGTCCACTCTGGTTCTGTTTAGCTCTTAACCCGTTATCTGAACTTCTTAAAAGCACTAATGTAAGATTCAAACTCAAGCATAATAACTCACAGCATATTATCTCACATTTACTATACAGGACGATATTAAACTTTATGCAACTAACAACACAGAACTGACAAAACTAGCAAATATCACACAATCATTCTCAACAGACATAAAAATGCAATTTGGAGTAGATAAATGCAAAATTCACTCTATTATTCGCGGTAAGACACAAAACAACACTTATACTCTTGACACAGGCGAACACATATAACCGATAGCTGTCATATGTGTGTTAATTGTGCGTTGTAGTCGGATTAAATCGCTTTGGGACCAGTTTATGATCCCAAAGATAATCCCAAAGAACTGGTATTACAAATACGTTTATGGCTTTAATACTATTGCGAGCATTCAGTTGACTGCTTAGAATTTTGTTTATTCTAACTTTGAATTTTATGGTTAGTCCTTATTTTGCTTGCTTTTGGTGGATCTGTTTAGACTGATGAAACCCTAAGTATTTGTATGTACTATATTCACAGAAAACACCCTCCTAGATCATGCTCTCAACGCCTCACGCTGTCATGCCAAGATGGAGGAAGAGGACTTATTGATATACAAAACTTACACAACAGCCTCGTAGACAAATTACACAAATATTTCTATAATCAATCAATAATCAATAATCAATCAATAATCAATAATCAATCAATAATAAATTTTATTTCGTTTAACATAGGCCGCCCATTGTGCATTTAACAATAGCTGCTGTAATCCGTACTACTGCCTCTTGTAATTTAATGTTGGTGTACAATAAAGAGTTATCTATCTATCTATCTATCTATAGGTGGGACAAAGGTGTTACATTAAATTATTATATTAATTAAATCCATGTTCCGCCTAACGGCATACAAAAGAATTATTCATTTTTACAAAGTCAATATTGTTAGAATAATATTTTTATTTCAACATGACATCTGTAGATATGGTAACACTATATTTTTTCTTTGGTTCCGTTTCCTGTACAATATCTGCTTTACTTCATGTCATCGTTCTAATGTTCGGGTCTAGCTTATTCATCATAATAAAAGTATATTTTATTTTATACTAGCTGTTGCCCGCGGCTCCACCCGCGTGGATGTCGGTTATCGCTTAGTGTTGATCCGACGCTATTGAGCTTTAAATTCGCCTCTCTACTCAACTTTGTCCCCGACTATGTACTCACCTCTGTTCTCGACTTTCTACTCGCCTCTATATTCGACTCTCTACTCGCCTCTATACTTGAATTTATACTCGACTCTCTACTGACTTCTCTGGTCCCCTCTCCACTCGACTTTGTACTCAACTCTATACTCGCCTTTCCATTGGCCTCTCTACTTGCCCATCCATTCGATTCTCTTTTCGCGTCTCTACTTGACTCTCCCCACTCGCCTATATACCCGCACCTCTACTCAACTCTCTATTCGATCTTTACTCGCCACTACATTCATCTTTCCACTCGCCTCCCTATTCGCCTCTCTACTCAACCCTTTACTGCATTCTTTTTGATTCTATACTCGCCTCTCTACTGGCTCTCTAGTCGCATATCTATTCTCCCCTGTATCCACTCGTCCCTATTACAATCTCTACTCGCCTCTCCACTCGCTTCTTTATTTGGTTCGCTACTCGACTATGTCCGTTCCGAAGCTCTAATTCACCTTTGTACCAAATTTCATGACAACATCTTAAAAGAAATTCTTACTATTTATGCCATATTCACCCTTTTTGTGCCATTGAAAAATTAGAAACTTTAATCCCATAGCTCTATTCCCCTTCCCCCCTCCCCCTTTTATCCCTTTTTTCGCGATAAGGGGTAGCCTATATCCATTTCCAAACTCTAATCCATCTCTATACCAATTTCATCAAGATATTTTCAAAATGGTCAAACTTACATACCTTAGCCCTATTCCACCCCTTTAACTCCCTTTTTCGCAATAAAAGGTAGCCTATGTCCATTTTCGAGCTCTAATCCATCTCCGTACCAAATTTTACCAGGATATCTTCAAAAATGACAAACTTTCATACTAACTATCTAGTCCTTATGGGGATAAGGACCCCCCCTTTTACCACATTATTCTTTCGCGACAAAAGGTAGCCGTCGTTCCCAAGCTTTAATCTATATCTGTACTAAATTTCATCAGGATATCTTCACAAAAGACAAACTTTCATCCCATAGCCATATTCCCCCCCCCCCTCCTTCTACTCCCCTTTTCGCAATAAAAGGTAGCCTATGGCCGTTCCCAAGCTCTGAACTATCTCTGTACCAAATTTCATCAGGAAATCTTCAAAAATGACAAACTTTCATCCCAAGGCTCTAGACCTCCCTTCTATCCCTCTTTTTGCGATAAAAGGTAGTCTATGTCCGTTGCCAAGCTCTAAACTATCTCTGTACCAAATTTCATCAAGAAATCTTCAAAAATGACAAACTTTCATACCAAGGCCTTAGTCCGCCCCCCTTCTACACCCCTTTTCGCAATAAAAGGTAGCCTATGGCCGTTCCCAAGCTCTGAACTATCTCTGTACCAAATTTCATCAGGAAATCTTCAAAAATGACAAACTTTCATCCCAAGGCTCTAGACCTCCCTTCTATCCCTCTTTTTGCGATAAAAGGTAGCCTATGTCCGTTCTCAAGCTCTAATATACCTTTGTACCAAATTTCATCAAGATCGGTTCAGTGGTTTAGGCGTGAAAGCGTAACATACAGACAGACAGACAGACAGACAGAGTTACTTTCGCATTTATAATATTAAGTATGGATATGGATTTCCATGACGTTCAGTCTGCTTGTAATTGTTTGTTAATAATAATAATAAACGTTACAAACGTTGAAGAGCTGAGTACCATCTTTTACTTCATCTCCGACTTGACCTGGCTGCCACCACGTGCAAACAGCTTCCACACATGCTACTTTGTAACAGGTTATTGGACCAGCATTTTATCTGGGATTGGGAGCGAGAAGCCGAGGAATTGGTGAGAAAGAATTTCATTACCTATAAATTTCATAGTCGGAAAAATGTCACATGAAAATTCAACTGTACATGTACAAGATGGCGACATGCACCATGTGCCCGGTGCTAACTTCAATAATATGAACGTGCCAAAGCTAGAAGGTGTTTTGAACTATACCTCATGGAAATTCATTATGAAAATGTTGCTGACCTTGGACGGAACGTGGGGTTGTGTGACCGGAGTAGACCTGGATGCTAATCGTAACCAACGTGCGCTTGCGCGCATTTGTTTAACAATTGATGTGAATCTTCACCAATATGTGCGTACGGCCAGCAATGCGAAGGAAGCATGGGATAATCTAGCATCTGTTTTCGAAGACAAAGGCCTTTATAGGCGTGTTTTGTTGTTGCGTCAGTTGCATAGAATCAGTCTGAGTGACTTTACACACATGTCACAGTATATTTCGACAGCTATGACCCTTGTGCAACAACTCGCAGATATTGGGCGAGGTAGCCGAGATACTGCTCAGTGGCCTGTCTGCGGAGTATGATGTTCTGGTATCCAGTTTGGAGACAGCTTGCATTAGCCGTGTGCTTTCCAGCGAGTTCGTTCGGACACGTTGGCTATAGGAGGAGCATAGGAAGAATGGTTCTTCGAATAGTAATGGTGTTAATAGTGCGGCTTATAACACTGGCAGGAAAGTGTTAATAGTGTGTAATTGTTGTAAAAAGGGCATATTAAATCTAAATGTTTTAAGTGGAAAAGAATAAAAAACAATCTTCTGAGGAAAAAACTCTGATTGTGACGGAATCCGCTTGTTTGGCTGCACACCATGACTGGATAGTGGACTCGGGATGCACAGCACATTTATGTGTAACAACTAAAATTTATTTAAGGACTTTAAAAATAATATAACTAAAGTTACAATAGCAAATAATGATCTTCTTAAAAGTGAGGGCACTGGTAAGATTAATTTTGTTTGTAATAAGCATGAGTTTGCTGCTGAGGATACAATGTATGTCCCTGAGTTGTCCACTAATCTCCTCTCTGTAAACAAACTAGTGAAGTCTGGTTACTCTGTTGTTATTGATCAACGATGTTGTAACTTTTATAAAACCCTCAGATTGTAGGTAATTCCTTAGGTTATGCTAACAACCATAATGGTGTTTATAGATTGAATTGTGTCACTCCTGTGTGTCAAAGTTCTGGTGAGGAGCATTCTTCAGTCCCTCTGAAGAATCTAGTTCAGAGTGAACAGAGTGCAATGGTTGCTACTGAGACGGAATCTTTATGGCATAGGAGACTTGGTCATTTGAGTCATGGGGGATTATGTACTCTGCAGAAAAATAAACAGTTAATGTTTCAGGAAGTTCCTGGAAGTAACTTGGATGAGTGTGATGCATGCTTGCAGGGGAATCTCGTTGCAAAACCGTTTCCTATTGGCAAGGCAAAGCACGCTACTCAACTGCTGGAGCTGATCCATTCGGATGTCTGTGGCCCGATGTCTGTCTGTAGCTGGGGTGGAGCCAGATATCTGTTGACACTGACAGATGATTACAGTAGGAAAACCTGGGGCTACCTGCTCAAGAATAAATCAGAGGTAATGTTACATTTTATTAATTTTAGAGCCCTTGTGGAGAAACAAACAGGATTGCCAAAAAAAGGTTCTTAGGTCTGATGGTGGTGGCGAATATTGTGGTGGGAAATTCGAAGCCTATTCGCGAAAAGAGGGAATTGTGCACCAGGTCACTGTGCAGTATACGCCTCAGCAGAACGCAATTTCGGAGCGTCTTAACCGGACCATTATGGATAAGGCACGCTGCATGCTGATGGAGTCTGGTCTTCGCCGGGAATTCTGGGGTGAGGCGGTCATGACTGCAATTTATTTAAAAATAATTCCCCGACGTCTTCCCTAGGTGGATCTGTGCCCGAGTAAGTTTGGACTGGTTCACCGTCACTGGACCTTGATCACCTGCGTGTGTTCGGCTGCATTGCATTTGCCTTAAAACCTGAGCCAAAGCGCAGTAAGTTAGAGTCTAAATCGACTTAGTGCTTGTCTGTTGGTTATAGTGATACTATAAAGGGCTATAGACTCGTTGAACCCACTAAACCCCGACAGATATTTTTTTCTAGAAATGTTACTTTCTTAGAAAATACTTTTTTGAAAGATATGAACAATGTTTCATGTGATAAGTCAAAACAGAATATTATTTCTTATAATTTTGACAGGAACATTCAAGCTATTAATAATTTTAATGTATTAGGGGTTAAAGTATAAAATTGCCGATTTGTACTGACAAATTGAAATTCGTTTTTTTTTTAATTTAACGTATTTATTTAATCAAAATAATTACCATTATTATCTATACATTGCTGCCATCTAGTAGGAAGGTCATTTATGCCTTTGCGATAGAACTCTGGTGATCTAGATTCGACAAACTGTGTGAAAGCATTTTGTACTGCCTCCTGAGAAGAAAACTTTTTATCACATAGAAAATTGTCCAAATCACGAAAAAAATGGTAGTCTGTTGGAGCAAGGTCTGGCGAATACGGGGGGTGACGGATAGTTTCTCATTGCAGTTCCTGTAGAGTTAAAACGGTTTCTCGTGCTGTATGAGGTCTCGCGTTATCATGGAGCAATAATGGTGAAGATCGATTCATGAGTCGGGGCTGTTTCACTGCTAGTTTTGCTATCATTGTTCGGAGTTCGGCACAGTAGACATCTGCCGTTATTGCTTGACCAGAACGTAGAAAGCTATAGTGAATAACACCATGCTGAGACCACCAAACAGTTACCATTACCTTTTTATTGGTAAGCTTTGCTTTAGGACACTGTTGTGGCGTTTCACCTGGGGTCAGCCATTGCATTTTTCGCTTACGGCTATCTTAAAGAATCCACTTTTCATCACATGTCACAATTCGATCCAATATTCCTTCATTTCTGTATCGATTCAACAAGGCAACACAAGTTTCAACACGCATTTCTTTCTGCAGATCAGTCAAATCATGAGGTACCCATTTTTCACATTTTTTTATTTTATTGATTTGACGCAAATAAGTCAATATTATTGGTAAGGTAACGCTAAACCATGCAGCTAATTCCTGGGTAGTTTGGCTCGGATCGGCTTCCACCATGTCTTTCAATTCATTGTTATTCACCTGTGTGGACGGCCTTCCTCGTGGTTCGTTCTTCAAATCAAAGTTTCCATCACGAAAGCGTTTAAACCAAAATCGCACGGTGCGTTCATTAGCAGTCCCCTCTCCAAACGCAACATTGATATTGCGAGCTGTTTCTGCCGCGTTAGTTCCGCGTCGGAACTCGTATTCAAAAATCACTCGAATTTTCGAAGTATCCATCTTTCTTGTCTAAGCTGAATAAAAAAAACAACTGAAAGTCGATAATCGAATGTTGCACATTTTTAAATGAAGAACTACATAGGTACCATGTGGAAAAAGTTTCACTCAAAAATCTCAAACCATGAAGGTTCTATGTCAATTCGAAGTACCTATTACAATGAAACGGCAATTTCATACTTTAACCCCTATTAAATGTTAGTGAGGAATAGAATATAAATATTAAAAATAATAAATTAATTAATGATGATATTTTAATAAATGATGAAAGTGACTCAATTTTAAACAGTTTTAATAATCAAAATAATAGTGTCACTTCAGCTCCTGACTCAGAGTCTGAGTACTGTACGGGCAGTGAGGAGGACACAAGCTGTTCGAGTCCTGCGGCCGAGGACTGTAGCGCGAGTACTTCCGACGTGTCGACTACCGGTGGGGATGTAGCCGTGGCTAGCTCTGAACCTGAGGTATCAGTGGCTCCCACTAGCCGCCCCGTGCGTGGTACGCGTGGAGTAAAGCCCATAAGATACCAAGACTATTCTTTATTTATAAATGCAGAGTTGGAGCCTGTATCTTATGGGAAGCCATATCTTCTCCTAGTAGTTAGGAGTGGCAGCGTTCTATGAAAATAGAGTTCGATGCTCTCACTAATAATAATGTATGGAAGCTGGTCGATCGCCCATTGGATCAAAATGTAGTAAAATGCAAGTGGGTGTATAAAATTAAAAATGACACTTCAGGCAACCATAAGTATAAGTCGCGTCTTGTCGCCCGCGGGTTCTCACAAACTTATGGGGTTGATTATGACGATACTTTTTCGCCAGTGGTACGCCATAGCACTCTGCGTACTTTGTTTGCGCTAGCTACTGAAATGAACATGTACATAGAACATTTGGATGTAGATACAGCATTTCTTAATAGCAATTTGAATGAGTGTATTTATATGGAGCAGCCTGAAGGGTTTATTGAGGATAAAAGTAAAGTATGCCTCCTTTTAAAACGCATTAATGGGCTAAAACAAGCAAGCCGTATGTGGAACATGTCTGTACATAATTTATTGATTGGCAACAATTTTTCACAAACTAAATGCGAGCCTTGTGTCTATTTTCAGAGAGATAAAGGTATGTTGACAATAATTGCATTATATATGTAGATGATTTTTATGTTTTTTCTGCTCACAAGTCATCCATAAATGAATTGTATACTTTATTAAAATGGAATTTCAATGTTAAAAATTTAGGCCCTATTAAAATTTGTCTTAGCATGGAAGTATCTCATGATGTATCAAAAGGTGTGTTAAAATTAGATCAATCACAGTACATAAAAACATTGTTGGCTCGTTATGGAATGGAAAATTGTAAACCTGTGTCTACACCTTTGGCACTTAATGTAAAGCTGGATAAAGCTGAAAAAGAAGTGCTTGATGGTAATGTGTTTAAGTACAGAGAATTATTAGGTTCCCTTATGTACCTGTTTGTATGCAGTAGGCCTGACATAACATATGCATGCATTCAGCTAAGCCAGTTCAATAATTGTTTCGGCAGAGAACATTGGCTCGCGGCTAAACGGATTTTAAGGTATCTTGCAGGGACTTTAAATTATTCGCTATGTTTCTATAGGTCTGGTAGCTTATGCCGACGCTGACAAGGGCTAATAATATTGTAGACCGAAAGTCTTATACTGGATTTGTGATTCAGATGGGTAGGAATGCCATCAACTGGGAAGCATGGAAACAAAAGTGCATAGCATTATCGAGTACTGAGGCTGAATATTTAGCTTTGAGCGAGGTGTGTAAAGACTTGTGTTTTCTTAAGAATTTTTTGGCTGAAATTATAAATGTTCAAATAGACATAATTTTATACAATGAAAATCAAAGTGCACTCAAATTGTTACAAGCCAAAGAATACTGTCATAAGAAAACCAAGCATATAGACTTTAGTATTACCTATTCTGTGACTTTAGGTATCATTATATCAAAGATTTGATATAAAATAAGTTTGCTAATGTACATTATATGTCAACTCATAATATGATTGCTGATGTATTGACAAAAGCATTATGTTTCACTAAGCATAAGAATTTTATAAATAAGATAATGAATGCTAAATAGGTATGAACGCTGTGTAATTGTAACATGTTTTTGACAGTTGACTTGTCATGTTGAGTAAAAAGGAGAGCATGTTAGAATAATATTTTTATTTCAACATGATATCTGTAGATATGGTAACACTATATATTTTCTTTGGTTCCGTTTCCTGTACAATATCTGCTTTACTTCTTGTCATCGTTCTAATATTCGGGTCTAGCTTATTCATTATAATAAAAGTACATTTTATTTTATATTTCCATGACGTTCAGTCTGCTTGTAATTGTTTGTTAATAATAATAATAAACGTTACAAACGTTGAAGAGCTGAGTACCATCTTTTATTTCATCTCCCACTTGACCTGGCTGCCACTACGTGCAGACAGCTTCCACACATGCTACTTTGTAACAAATATACCATTAACATTTTTATTTTATCGAACAAAATTAGAATATAATTACGGAAATAATAAAAATAAATTAAATTATGTATGTCAGTGGATGATAAGTATTTAAATGTCAAATAACAAAAAACAAAATAGAATTTAAATTTAAATGTCAAATATACAGTACAAAATTGAATTGAAATTCATATGCAAAATAAAGTTTAATTGAATTTTAAATATCACATACACAAAATAAAAATTAATTGAAATTGTTATGTCATAGTCAGAGGTTGTCATTTAAAAAATCATGCACTAAGTAATAAGTTTTTTCCACGAGAAAGTTAAAAAGGCTGCTATACTAAAGCCGAAACATCGAAACTCCACAAATTTGTTACAGATATTGATAAAAAACTAACCCCCCTTAACCTAGATAACAAAAATATTAAACCAAGAATCCTAAGCAAACAACAGAAAATAGATGCATAGTCACAAGTCTCTGCATGGGAGGCACCTCGTCGACCTCAGTCAATCACACGTCGACAAAGAAGCATTGAACGAGTGGCTGCGGCGAATTGAACTGTTTTCTGAAACGAAGGCTTTTGTGATTGCTATTCAGGATCAAGTCATAGATACCCGCAACTACCAAAAACGCATCATCCGGATTCCAAACCTACCCACTGATGTTGAAGATGTCAAAGTAGTACAGAAGCAATCCAACAAATAACCGGTGCATGTAAATCAATAGTCCAAACCGATTACAAATGTAGGCACGACCAAATTGCGGCGATAATTCACCAAAACCTAACACATAAACATTCATTCATCCCACAGCTTATTATAAACCCAGCACTGTTTTAGAGAACTCATCGCATAAAATATACTGAGATCGAACTATCATTACAGACAAAACCATACACTACAATAGACAAGACCTAACAGTACTAGATAAAATTAATAAATCCGTATTCATCATCGACATAGCAGTTTGCAACACACACAACCTTAACACTACACACTCAGAAAAAATGGCTAAATACATAGATTTAGCTACTGAGATCAGAAGACAATGGCAGGTGGATAAAGTCAAAATTGTACCCATCATCATATCTACTACTGGGGTAGTCTCTCCAAACCAACCTCAACACACTAGAAATGCCTAAATTCACCCTTGTAGCGTAACGGCGAGGAAGCTCATGTGCGTCACGTTAGCAATAAAAGTGGTATAAAAAATTATGAAATTAGGTAAAAGTGCCGGATGCTTCTAGGCAGCAAATCTTTGAACCTTTAGGGTTTAGGGCCGTATCGTGGAACTTTGATAGAAGATTATTCCTGAGGGTCGGCAAAGAAAATTCAAATCATTTCAGTTTGATACATTTAATTATGTCAAAGTATCCTGCTGTAATGATTTTGTATTGGAAAGATATGAATGGAGGTTTATAGCCAACTTCTTCACTATTGTTAGGACAGTTAATTAAAAAAAAAGATAGTCAGGATTAGTTTATGGATAGAGGATTGTCGTGGAGAGACGAGAAGAATTGGATTGGTATTGTAAAACAAGATTTAATAAATTAATACGGTATTATAGGTAATGTATGTATAAAGAAATAAGAGATAAGGTAAAGTAAGATATTTATATAATAAGAATTATAATTATAGATGTGTAGTAGTTCAGATAGAAATACATTATTGTTTGATGGGGTAGACATGTTTTATTACTATGTCTAGTTGGAATTGTGAATTCATCACATATCAGAAGTGGTACCCGGACTCAAGAAAAGTTTGCATATTGATATTATTTGCTTATTTAATTTTCTAACTAGTAGTAGAATAGTTTAATACCATAACACATTTGTAATTGATTTTCCCGTAAAAGAAAAAGAAACACGGCGCCGCCGCGCGCCGCTACCGGCATTTGTTTTTTTTTCAGTATATGTCATCATTAAGAAAATTTATAAATTACTAGCTGTTGCCCGCGGCTCCGCCCGCGTGGATGTCGGTTATCGCTTAGTGTTGATCCGACGCTATTCAGCTTTAAATTTCTACTCAACTTTGTCCCCGACTATGTACTCACCTCTGTTCTCGACTTTCTATTCGCCTCTATATTCGACTCTCTACTCCTCTATACTTGAATTTATACTCGACTCTCTACTGACTTCCCTGTTCCCCTCTCTACTCGACTTTGTACTCTTCTCTATACTCGCCTTTTCATTGGCCTCTCTACTTGCCCATCCATTCGATTCTCTTTTCGCCTCTCCTCACTCGCCTATCTACTCGCACCTCTACTCAATTCTCTAATCGATCTCTACTCGCCACTACATTCATCTTTCCACTCGCCTCTCTATTCGCCTCTACTATGCATTCTAATTGATTCTATACTCGCCTCTCCACTGCCCCTGTTGTCGACTCTACTCGACTTTCGATCTTTACACTCGTCTACTCTACTCGTCCCTATAACAATCTCTACTCGTCTCTCCACTCGCTTCTATATTTGGTTCGCTACTCGACTATGTCCGTTCCGAAGCTCTAATTTACTTTTGTACCAAATTTCATAATGACATCTTAAAAGAAATTCTTTCTATTTATGCCATATTCACCCTTTTTGTGCCATTGAAAAATTAGAAACTTTAATCCCATAGCCCTATTCCCCTTCCCCCTCTCCCTTCTATCCCTTTTTTCGCGATAAGGTGTAGCCTATGTCCATTTGCAAGCTCTAATTCATCTCTATACCAATTTCATCAAGATATCTTCAAAATTGTCAAACCTACATACCCTAGCCCTATTCCACCCCTTCAACTCCCTTTTTCGCAATAAAAGGTAGCCTATGTCCATTTTCGAGCTCTAATCCATCTCTGTACCAAATTTCACCAGGATATCTTCAAAAATGACAAACTTTCATACTATCTAGTCCTTATCCCCCCCCCCCCCTTTTACCACATTATTCGCGGTAACAGGTAGCATATGTTCGTTACCAAGCTCTAATTAATCCCTGTACCAAATTTCAACAGGATATCTTCAAAACTGTCAAACTTTCATCCCTTATTACCCCCCATATACCTCCATTTTCGCGTCAATAGGTAACCTATGTTCGTTTCCAAGCTTCAATCCATCTCTGTACCAAATATATCATCAGGATGTCTTCAGAACTGGCAAACTTTCATCCCTTTTAACCCCCCCCCCCCCCCTTAACCTCGTCTTTCGCGACAAAAGGTAGCCTATGTTCGTTCCCAAGCTTTTATCTATATATATACCAAATTTCATCAGGATATCTTCAAAAAAGACAAACTTTCATCCCATAGCAATATTCCCTCCCCCGCCCTCCTTTTACCCCTTTTTGCGATAAAAGGTAGTCTATGTCCGTTCTCAAGCTCTAAACTATCTCTGTACTAATTTTCATCAGGAAATCTTCAAAAATAACAAACTTTCATCCCAAAGCCCTAGTCGCCCCCCTTCTACCCCCCTTATCGCGATAAAAGGTAGCTTATGGCCGTTCTCAAGCTCTGAACTATTCTCTGTACCAAATTTCATCAGGAAATCTTCAAAAATGACAAACTTCCATCCCAAGGCCCTAGTCCCTCCCTTCTATCCCCTTTTTTGCGATAAAAGGTAGTCTAAGTCCGTTCCCAAGCTCTAAACTATCTCTGTACCAAATTTCATCAAGAAATCTTCAAAAATGACAAACTTTCATCCCAAGGCCCTAGTCAAATCTAGCCCCCCCCCCCCCCTTCTAGCCCCTTTTCGCGATAAAAGGTAGCCTATGTCCGTTTCCAAGCTCTAATCCACCTCTGTACCAAATTTCATTGAGATAGCTTCAGAAATTACAAACTTTCATAAAAACTTTCATCCCCTATTTCCCCCCTTAAACCCCCTTTCTCGTGATAAAAGGTAGCCTATGTCCGTTCTCAAGCTTTAATATACCTCTGTATCCAATTTCATCAAGATCGGTTCAGTGGTTTAGGCGTGAAAGCGTAACATACAGACAGACAGACAGACAGACAGAGTTACTTTCGCATTTATAATATTAGTATGGATATTAGTATGGATTATGTAAATTATTGTATAAGAATCACAAGTTATAATTGAATGGGATACTACTTAAATAATACAAAGTATTAATAATGATTACTACAGGTAACCATAAAATGTTATAAAAGACAAAAATTTATTTATTTATCTACTCTGATACTATAATACAAAGATTATAAAATTGAAATCAAAACTCTTATGACACACATTACGCACAGGCCAAAAGAAAAGTTTTATTACGATAGGATACATTATTCGTAGGATACAGGTCTTGTATAGACACCTACCTATATCATAAAATAACTTTTTAATCATAACGATACACCTATACAATCCCCATCTGGACTGAACCTCTACTTTAAAAAAAAAACGGCCAATTCGCAAGAAAAAAAAAAGAAACGCGCATGCGCAATCGATGTTTGCGGCCTTATCTTGGTGTCAACTTTTTTTTTACATTTATATTAAACAAAGTTTGGTTTTGTTTGTAAAATAAATTAGTTTATGTATTATAGTATGAGAGTAGATAAAGTAGTGTATGACACTGTACATAACTTGGTCTTATAACACTCGTGTGATAATATAAAAAAACTCGCCTACGGCTCGTTTTTTTAAAACACACTCGTGTTATAAGAACCCTTATTATGCAACAGTATCATAAACTACTATTATCTAATGGGACAAAAAAAACAGAAATAAGTACATTCAACGTTCATAACTTAAAAAGTATGGTTTATATACATTTTCCAATGTATAGCCACAACATACTCCTCGTGTTACTAAAATATCCTAATTTTATATATTCTTAAATAGCCATAGCCATGTATTGTAGGTTATTTATTATCATTATTATTATTATTATTATTTATTTAAATTATTATATGATTATATAAATTATAATTATATTATTATACATTATTTAATTTCAGAAACATTATTTTATGTAGGTAATGTATAAGGTGCAATATGTAAATTCAGTTTTTTTAACATTTAGATACAATATGTAAATTTTTGAAATTTAATGTCGATGTTATTTTAAGCTATCGCGGTGTAAACTCATAATTATGTAACTGTTGGGGACTTTTCGCGATAAATCATGGAACTTACTATTTTACTATAAAGTCCCAAACAGTTATATAAATATGTCGATGTCCTCAAATTTCTCATTAAAAATCTTGACCAGTCCTCTCATTGGTGATCTCAAACCAACGTTAGTTCTGCACTTAGTGGTCATGAAAAGGCGTCTCCTTCTGCCAATACGGACATGAATTGTTCGTGGTACGACATATCAAATACTGTTGGCCAGTGAATTGCAGTCGAAAGCACACACAATCCGTATAGTGACCTGTAAGAATAGCCTTCTAATTTCTAAGGTTGGGAATTTATATTTTATCAACAATTGTGCGTATAATAAGTAGGTTGACGAGTTCTAAAGTGTAAGGCGCGAGGAAATTTACGTTACTTGTTCTACTTTGTCTTTGTACTTCTTGTAATAAGGGTCCCAGACAAAAACTGCAAATTCGAGTTGAGTTAAGTTGGGCGATTTAAACAGATAACTATAAGTTTCTGGGCGTTTAAAGTCTTTGCTTGCCCTCATTACGAAGCCATAGAGTTGGAAAGCTGTATAAACGATTTTATCTATTTGGGTGTCAAGCTGAAGTTTCGAATCTGAATGAATACCAAGGTTTTTAATTCCATCTGAATCTCGTGGGGGGCAGACACACGGAAACAAAGTTACCTACTGGCGTGGCTAACGTGGCTCTGGTACACTTGACATTGGCGTCTCGCCATTAGTAATTGTATAATAAATTTTACTTGACATTGGCAAAATTGCGGCGATTTGCTGCAGAGGCCATTTTGAATTGCTAGTTTATTATTTCATAGGGTAAAGTTTGTTTTCAATATAATTTTCTTCTTAGTAAAGTCAATATAGAAACATTTCGAGGTATTCAAATGTAATTTATTACGAAAACAATAACTGGAGAAACGATCATGATCTTCTTGAAAGAGTAGTAGGTCAATGTTGGTCTTGAAAGTTTTAAAAATTTTCAGATGGTCTGCATATAGTAAAAATTTTGAATTTAGAAAACACTCATTAATGTCATTTATGAATAAAATGAATAGGAGAGGTCCTATTAAGAAACCGTGTTGAACTATATTGGTGGTTCCACTGCCTAAATGGATCCATGAGTATTTGAATCCTGTTGGACTCCTTAGTGAAACTTAGCAGTGGAACCAAAAGTCCGGAAGGGAACTCCAGAGGTTATTTCAATTCACTTCATCGCCGGTTAATTAATTTCACTTATTATTTGATCATGTAGGTACTATAGGCATGTGATTATTAATGGTGCCATAGATAATGTCATAGGATCTAGTTACGGCTTCTTCTGCTGATATCAGATATCAGATTATCAGTTTCCAATCTACGTCGTTGAGTTCTAAATTGATAGAATCATAGTCAGCTTTATGAAAATTATATTTAGGTATAGGTACTACAGCGAGACATATTTTTGTGTTTACCGTCGGTATGACACGTTAAGGCATCAAACAGTGGATAATGTGAACTAACTTTTAATAACGGGTCATTAACCAAGTGTACCATGCATCCAGTATTCGAAATCAATAGATCTAGCAGGTTCCCTGAAGTGTATAAATTTGAATTATACTGCGATGCATTATTTAAAGACATTAAGTAGCTGAGTTCTTCTCCAACCGACGATATTTCTACACAGGTATAGCCATTACTGTTATTGTGATTGGAAACCCATTTTAAATTTGGTAAGGTAAGAACTGAAGTCGCCCAATACATAAAATATATGAACATTTAACGGTTCTAGTGCACCTTGAACTGCTTTAAAGTTTGTAAAATAAAAATCATCACATGTATTAGGGGGGTATACACAATGCACTAATTAGTGTGTTGTTTACCATGATATGTTTATGTTCTCAAATGAGCTAGAATGTGTAATTCTCGTCGGAAGGCTATAAAAACACCCCCTCTTTCAAATTTTGCTGTCCGTAAACAGTCACGATCACATCTAAAAACAACGTAGCGAGAGCGAGGATCACTAAACTCACGATTTGAAATTTCAGGTGTAAGCCAAGTTTCTGTGATAGCAACTATATCGTAATTATTCAAGAGTATATTCATATAAAGTGTATTTAATTTCAATTAAGTTACATGGATATTTCCCTACTTACTTTGAATTTTTACCTTGTACAAAGAATTCTATGTTACCAGCTATTAATGTCCACTGCTGGACATAGGCCTCTCCCAATGTGCGCCATTTCTAACGATCCCTCGCCTGCCGCATCCAGTGTGTAAAGTAAGCATAAGCATAATAATGTAAGTAAATAGATTAAGTAAGAAAAAAATGCTTTCGTTTGTTTTATGATAAAAAGATTTTTATTGAGTAGACCCTGTTCCGAGGTAAGGACAATAAGTAATTCTTGATTTATTTTGTACTTTGACTCCACATTGGTAGATATAATTCTCATACCTAAAAAGAGTAGTTTGACATAGATTACTTATGTCAAAAAAATGGTTTCCTTTGTTTTATGATAAAAAGATTTTTATTGAGTAGACCCTGTTCCGAGGTAAGGATAATAAGTAATTCTTGATTTATTTTGTACTTTGACTCCACATTGGTAGGTATAATTCTCATACCTAAAAAGAGTAGTTTGACATAGATTACTTATGTAAAAAAAATGGTTTCCTTTGTTTTATGATAAAAATATTTTTATTGAGCAGACCCTGTTCCGAGGTAAGGACCATAAGTAATTCTTAATTAATTTTGTGCTTTGACTCCACATTAGTAGGTATAATTTCCTTACCTACAAAGAGTAGTTTTATATAGATTATGTCAAAAATGCTTTCCTTTGTTTTATGATACAAAGATTTTTATTGAGTAACCCCTGTTCTGAGGTAAGGATATTATTCTATATACCTATGCCTATGTGAGCTTTGTTATTATGTGTATCTGTAAAGCCAAGTGTACTTAATGTTAGAGGCTAAGTATGCCTATAGAGCCATGTGTGCTTAATGTAAGAGGCTAAGTATGCCTATAGAGCCATATGTGCTTAATTTAATAGGCTAAGTATGCCTATAGAGCCAATTGTGCTTTGTATGATAGGCCAAGTATGCCTATAAAGCCAAGTGTGTTTTTCGTGACCACCTTCGGTCTGACAGATCCATTAATGTTCATTAAAGACAAAATGATTTCTACAGGAAATATGAATTCAGACGACGACGTGATTACTCCCGACAGCTTGCTTCCCGATATGAATGAACGCCGTAATAAACGGAAGCACAACTCTTCAAGGCAGCGGTTGGAAGGAATGGCAGCGAAAGCAGCTAAACTTCTTTAAGACTGAGGAGCGAACAAGACTATGAGTGGAAACGTGAGCGCTCTTCATCCAGCTTCTTCTCATCGAGTACTGACTCATTCATCTAATAAAGGGGTAGTTGAAGATATTTAATTCTTCCTAAGAGCGTAAAAATGTTTATACCAAAATTAGTAGTGTATACAAATCTCAAAAACTGAATGTTCGATTAGCAAAGTTAACAAATGTACTGTAATTTGTGCATGAGATGAGAAGCAGACCATACATTTGCTCTTCAGAAAATATGTGGCCTAGTGAAGAAGCGGTTTGAACTTCGGACCACTTCTTCAAACTTCGAAGCTCTTCCTAGTGTTGTTTATAACTGGACAGCAAATTAAACCTAAAACAGCATTCTCAAACAAAATTATGGCCAACTTCTCAAAAAGGTCGTACAGCGAATATTTACGCAATATTTTCAGTATTGTCAATGACATCGACATTCCATCATCAGGGTTAGCCATGCCTGATATTAACGACAGTATAGATATTTGACGAGGATTTTTGCAATAACAAACCAAGGCAGGAACACTATTTACAATAGGGGACATATCGGGTCCCATCACAGATGGAAAGTGCTGTTTACCTGCGATTCAATTCAATTTTTTAACAATCGAATATATTCCCCATCACCAGAAGGCTACCTTGTATTGAGGAATGATTTACTTCTATTAATATGGCAACTACGAGAGGTAGGCGTTTATTGGCCCTGAAATTTATAAGAAAAGGTAAGGTAGATTTTATGCATTTCTACTCAACTAACGTGATTGCTTTGCTTGCTTGAACTTAAGAGAAATTGATTGTATGGCTTGTATTGGCTCAACTGAGATTAAGATAGGATTGCTAGATGATACATCGAGTGAATAGTATCGTTTTTTTTTACATTACATTAAAATAATAACAGATTGCAACGCCTTGCGAACTAAGTTGATCAAACGCAATCTAATTTCTAATATTAGTCAAATGTAATGATTATATAAATTAATTATTATATACCTAGATCTATTCTAGATTTATTCTTAAGCACTTTTGTATGTAATTCATTACTGCAATATTTCACATTAGTTTAGATTAGACACAGTGAATATTAAGTACTTTAATTTTAATTTATTTTATGCGAATTTTCTTTATTCACTGAGCATCTGGACATCGCACATGCTCTTGAAAAAATACGTAATTGATTACTCACGTTAATTATTATTTAGATTTATTCTCAAGTAAGAAATGACTTCTCAATGTAATAGATTTTTCAAATATTTTGTATTAATTTAGGAATAGCAAAACAAACGAAAATTAATACTTTAATTTTCGTTTGTTTCTGTCCATTCACTTTCGCATCGCATTGGTTACTCAATTATTATATAGATTTATTTTCAATTATGCACTTACTTCGCAATTTAATTGATTGATTATTCAAATAATAATTGTTAATTAAGACATAATGTTTATTAATTTTGCATTTATTTCTGTGAATTATCATTTATTTTTGTGCGTGCGTCAGGAGATCGCACGCGGTCGGAGTTTTGTGCGTGGAAAGATATGAATGGAGGTTTATAGCCAACCTCTTCACTATTGTTAGGATATTTTTTTTTTTTTTCAAATAAAGTAAGTCAGGATTGGAAGATTTTATAAATTAATACGGTAAGGTAATGTATGTATAAAGAAATAAGGTAAAGTAAGATATTTATAAAATAAGAATGTTCGTTAATTCGGTGCTCTTCAATAAAAGTTATTCCACTGTTGTATATAAGTTTATTTCTTCAGTTTACATTATTTTGTACGAATATCTTTGGAAAGGTAATTAAGTTTTAATGCAACGCTTGTGTTCGCCGCCGCGGTCGAATTCGTCCATATTCTAACAATTCTCCCCGCGCGGGCCCTTCCCCTCGGTCGTCCTAGAGGAGCGTATACATCTTCCCCCCCTCTCGAAGGCTCCGGGATTCGAGTAGTCTCTCTCGAAGTTAAGTTTGCCCGTCAGATAGTGGGCAAATGTTTGTGATTGCGCGCCGGATGACACCCTTTGAAGGGTTGACGTCCGCCACGCGTGCAACGCCATCTGGTCCTTGGTACAGCCGTTGGATGCGTCCCAAGCGCCATTTGAGTTGTGGTAGATTAGCTTCTTTGAGCACCACCATATCGCCCTCAGCTAGTTGTCCATGACTCGTTCGCCACTTTGAGCGCTGTTGCAGCTCGTTTAAATACTCCATGCGCCATCTCTCCCAGAACTGCTGACGAATCTGCTCGATTCTCTCATATCGACTTAGATGGTTTGGATTTAAATCAATCAGTGCCGGAGACGGTAATGATGTGAGTGGCTTGCCGATCAGAAAGTGCCCTGGACACAAAGGATAGAGGTCTGTGGGATCGGATGATAGGGGAGTCAGGGGTCGGGAATTCAAAATTGCCTCAATTTGTGCGAATAAAGTCGTTAACTCTTCAAAAGTAAGGTTAGTATTCCCTATCATACGAGTCAAATGATTTTTAGCGGCCTTAACTCCAGCTTCAGTCAGCCCGTTAAAATGTGGAGAATAAGCTGGCGAAAATTTAAATGTAATGAATTCACTGGCAGCATATGACGAGATCGATTCACTGCAAGATTGAAGAAATTTCTTAAATTCGTTATTTGCACCCACAAAATTTCGGCCGTTATCGCAATGAATTTCGCTTGGTTTACCTCTGCGAGAGATAAAACGATTTAAACACATAATAAAAGCCTCAGAACTTAAGTCTGATGCGACTTCTAAATGAACTGCTTTAGTCGCAAAGCAAACAAATATACATAAATAGCTTTTAATAATCTTACAACCACGTCCCTTGCGGTCACGTGTTGAGAATGGTCCGGCAAAGTCAACCCCTGCAACCTCAAAGGCGAAACTAGGAGTGATTCGAGCTGATGGTAAGTTTCCCATTATGGGTACGATTGTTTTTGCTCTTAATATTCTACATATTCTGCAGTTGTTAACTGTTGACCTAGCTAATCTCCTTCCTGCAATGGGCCAATACGTTTGTCTAACGTTAGCCAGTAGAAGTTGAGCACCACCGTGGCATAATTTTTGATGTTCGCAGAAGAATAACAATTTTGTAAAGTTATTTTTCGATTCTAATATAATAGGATGTTTTTTACTAAATATTTCAGGTGAATTTTGAATACGTCCACCCACTCTAAGGATGCCCCTTTCATCAATGAATGGCCTGAGCGCAAGAAGTCGTGATTTCGAAGGTAAGCATTTTTTATTATTTAACAGACTAAGTTCGACTTCGAAACACTCCTCCTGATGTTGCTTGATCAAATGATGTAAGGATAATTGAAGTTCTTCTGGCGTCAAATGTCCTGTAATTTTAGTATCTGAATATTTTAAATTGTAGATAAACCGTAATGCATAAGCTAGACTTCGTAATAAAATTGTAAGTTTTGAGAATTTCTCAAAGTTTATCAGTTTGAGACTGATAGTGTTTGTAGTTGAAGTGCTTGTTGTAGTGGTAGTGCATGTTATAGGTTTAGTGCATATTGTAGTCTTAGTTTTAGTCTTAGAGTTGATAGTATAAGGTTTTATTTCAGGTAGATTGATGGTAGGCCTGATGACATCGGGCCAGGCTGATGACCTGTCTCTTAAGAAGACCGGTCCATGCCACCATAACTCAGCATCATATATTTGACTCGGATTTACGCCACGTGAAGCTAAATCCGCTGGATTTTGAACTCCCGGTACGTGCCTCCAGGTTTCAGTAGAGGATAATTCCTGAATTTCCGCGACTCGATTTGACACAAAGGTCTTGAGAAGTTGTGATGGGGAATTGATCCATCCGAGTACGACGGAGGAGTCTGTCCAATAATAAATGTTCTTAATAGTAAGTCGTAGCGCCTTCATTACCTTTGAGCTCAAACGGGCTGCCAATAATGAACCACATAATTCGAGTCGCGGGATGGTTTGAGCTCGCACCGGGGCTACCTTTGTTTTAGTACATAATAGGTTAACAACTATGTTCCCTGAGCTATTAATGGAACGCAGGTACACACATGCAGCATATGCCTCTTGTGACGCATCACAAAATGTATGCATTTCAACGATAGCATTAGGATCGTTGTCTAACACTAATCTAGGTATTTGGAAACTAACCAAACCTTTAAGTCCTGACACAAAATTGAACCACATTTTCTCTAGCTCTGTAGGTATAGGATCGTCCCAATCTAGTTTGGACATCCACAATTTTTGGAGTATTATTTTAGGAACGATCGTACATAGGCTTAATAACCCAAGTGGGTCAAATAGTCTAGCCGAGTTTGATAAAACCGACCGTTTAGTCGCTACAGACGAGCATTTAATGTCGGCAGGAAAGTTAAAGGTGTCTGTGCTTGGGTCCCATTTAAGACCCAACGCACTAGACTGTGAGCTGAAGTCTAGATTCTTTGGAATAAATGAATTTGCATTATCCTGGAGGACTGAACTGATATTTGTACGAAATTTCCGTAGTGGCAAGTGTGCCGAATGAAGAGTTTCAGTGACAGCGTTAATGATATAACATAAGTCCTCCTGGAAATTACTCCCAGTAATGACGTCATCAATATAGAAATCGTGCCTTATTACATTGGCAATCTTACTATCTTGGCAATCATTAGCTAGCTGAACTAAGCATCTTGTACAGAGGAAAGGCGCTGAAGACGTACCATACGTAATTGTATTAAGTAAGTATGTTTTGATAGGCTGGTCCTCGTGTTCACGCCATAAAATCATCTGGAGATGACGCTGTTCAGGCTGCACTAAAATTTGGCGGTATGCCTTTTCAATGTCCGCCGTTATGACGTATTTATGCTGTCTGGATCTAAGCAAGATGGAGAAGAGGTCATCCTGGATAACTGGTCCTACATGTTGGATATCGTTATACGAAATACCTGTTGTCGTTTTAGCAGACGCATCAAAGACAACCCGTAAGCGTGTTGTTTCGCTGCTTTCCTTAATAACAGCGTGGTGGGGTAAGAAACATCCCCGAACTGGTTCAGTTACTTCACTCATATGTCCTAGGTTCTCGTACTCTTGCATAAATTTAACATATTCCTGTTTAAATTCAGGTCTAGTCTTCATTTTTCTTTCCATTTGAAGTAAACGTTTTCTTGCTATACTATAGGAGTCGCCTAGAACATCTGGTGAATCAGAAAGAGGTACCTGAACACAGTATCTACCAGTTTCATCACGATATGTTGTATCCTGATAAAGTTTCTCACAATAATCTTCACTACTTGAGTAAGGTTTACTAGTGGGAACCTCTTCGATTTCCCAGAACTTGACCAGTAGTTGTTGTATGTCTTTGCTAAAGTTGCAATGTATTTTAGTTGAACGTTTACAGTATTTCCCCCCAATGGGGCCTGCCACGATCCACCCAAGTTGTGTTTCTTGAAGGATTGGCTTATTAGGACCTAGCTGCACTCTAGAGGAACCCATAATATCCCAAAAGATATCAGATCCTAATAATAGATCAATGTCTGATGGACGAAAGAAGGCTGGGTCTGCTAACTCGATGTGGCCGGGTATACCTAGCTCGTGAAGACGCACTTCTGTCTGAGGAAGGTTGTCGGTAATAACTGGCACGACATAACATTTGATAGAAGTGGTGAACTCGTTATACGTTGATTTAATTTGCAAGTTGCAGTGCTCGGCAATGCTTATTGTTGCATTATTAAGACCTAATCAGAATCAGTATAAATATGTGTCCATATTTATACTGATTCCTATATTTAATGCATGCCAACTTAGTTTGTGCTGCCTCCGTAATGAAAGATGATTGAGAGCCGCTGTCTAAAAGCGCTCGTAACCTTATTATTTTGCCATTGTTTGACACCTCAACCAAGGCCGTTGAAAGAAGAGCCAAGTTTGAGGCGCCAGCAGACATTGTAACTACCGGTGGAGGGCACGGTTTAATAACGTCAGCAACATTCGACAAGCCTTCACTATCTGAAGGTAAATGAGTAGTTGTAGGTAATGATGTAGATGTAGACGTAGACGTATCTACGTTGTTTTGTGTACCTTGTTGTGTTTGAGGTTGTTGAGTTTGACGTGAACTATTATCATTTTGTAATGAACTGGGTTTGTGTAATAGCGTGTTATGCCGTCTTTTACAGATGCGGCAACCAGCGAGTTTACATTGGTAGGATTGGTGATCATAACGAAGGCAATTACTACAGATTCGCCATTGATGAACCTTAGCATTGCGTTCTTCAATCGGCATGGATTTGAATTTATTGCAGTCATACAATTTATGATCCTGTTTACACGCCAAACAACTACCACGGGCTGGTGAGTCTAGTGAAGATGAAATGAATGATTTCGACCTAGCAGAGTTGTGACGACCTTCACTTTTATTATTGTTATTCACTGTTTTTGCGGCGTAGACTGTTTCTAATACAGTTGCCCTTTGCCTAAGAAAAGTAAAGAAATCGTCCAAACTTTGTGTCTCTAATTTACTACGAAACTCCTCCCAATTCCTCGCGGTAGTGGAGTCCAACTTTGATGAGCCAATATAAATAATAAGTGTGCTCCAACTATCTGTTGGTTCGCCTAATATTTTCAAAGCACTCAAATTTTTAGAAATTGTATCAACTAAGTTGCGTAATCCCCGGTCAGACTCCTTTGTAAGCGCCTCAATTGAAAATAGACATTTTATGTGTTCGTTAATTAAAAGACGCTTGTTATTATACCTATCGCAGAGCAACGACCAAGCGATTTCATAATTATCTGCTGAAACATTGACGGAACCAATGACCGATAAAGCGGAACCCTCTAAATAAGATTTTAAATAGTGGAATTTACTAATGTTGTCTATACTTTCATTGTTGTGTATAAGGGACAAGTACATATCTCGAAACTGCAGCCACTTGTTTGTATCGCCACCAAAAGGAGGGAGTTTCAACGGCGGCAGTTTAATATGATGAGCAACTGATGAACTGCCATGATACGAAACTTCGTCCTCTCGCTTAATTCTACTACTGTTGTAAATGTCCAAGTACTCCTGAGCGGTCCCAATCAGCTGGAAGAACTGGTTTTCCGTTTGCTCCCGTTCTTCCATCTGTTTTGAGATATCCGGGTCTAACTGTTCGATTTTACATTGAATTTCATCGAAACTATAGGTTAATTCTTGTAATTTTGTTAATCGCAAACTTAATTGATTGTTTATCAGTTTATTACGCTCAGTGACACTTTCGATTTGCATAAGAGGCGATAAATACTTCTCAAATAACGTTATACGGCCCCTAATATTTCCTCTCAACCTTATAAGTTCCTTTAAATCAGTCATATTGTGGGCGATAACAACTAGAAAATAATTAAATAAAGTGAATCCAACCTCGTACAATGCGCGCTGATAACGCAGTAAGTAGGTACCGGACGGCTGTCGCAGGCGCACCGACACGATGCAACACTGTGCTATCGCGGCGCGGCAGCTGGGAACCACTTCGCGGTGTCGATGCCCGACTTACTAATGATCGCCGGCTTATTCCCCGAAGAACCCCTGAAATAGTCAGCCAATATGTTTAACTATATGTCTACTATAATATTTTAGACGGGGAACTATTCCCTAAGGGAACTTTAACCAAGTTAAATACGAGAGTTAGACACTGTGTTAGACACTGTGTTAAGACACAATTTATAATATTGAAATTTGCAGATAATTAATGAATTTTACGTAATTAACTGTATTTGTTTTAACATTTAAATAACCACAAAGATATTCGACTGCTAATTATAGTTTATATACACAGATTTACGAAAATTTTCGTAAAATTTAAAGTACGTAGGTACCTACATATGTCGAAAATTGTAGGTAAATTAACACTCGAATTTTCGAACTATATTAATACAAATTGAGCACAATTATGTGTAAGAAGGGAATTATGGAATAATAAGGAACGGGCGTACTTCCCTCGGGATCCAATGATGCACTTATTTCGGGATTTCTTCGCCTTCCAGTTGAGTAATCCAAATCACGTCGGGGTCACCAAAAAATGTTCGTTAATTCGGTGCTCTTCAATAAAAGTTATTCCACTGTTGTATATAAGTTTATTTCTTCAGTTTACATTATTTTGTACGAATATCTTTGGAAAGGTAATTAAGTTTTAATGCAACGCTTGTGTTCGCCGCCGCGGTCGAATTCGTCCATATTCTAACAATTCTCCCCGCGCGGGCCCTTCCCCTCGGTCGTCCTAGAGGAGCGTATACAAGAATTATAATTATAGATGTGTAGTAGTTCAGATAGAAATACATTATTGTTTGATGGAGTAGACATGTTTTATTACTATGTCTAGTTGGAATTGTGAATTCATCTCACTACTGTTATGTTTATGTTCTTTATTTTTACAACAAGCCCGCTCCATGAGCTGGTTGTAACAATACAGGCCAGACCTATACGTAGGCAACAGGAAGTCGGTTATGGTGCCGTATCACAAAATACAAACCATAAAAAATACATGCAATAAGGCAATGCATAATATTACTACCATCAAAATGTAAAAAAAATTATGTATCTAGTACTCGTTAATGTACCAATTATAAAATTGTAAGCACTATTAAACTAAAATTATAGGTTACCCTCGGTACCAAAAATAAAAGAAATTATATGTTATGAGCAACGGTTAAACATTCTAGGCGTTCTCCTGAAGATTAGCAGAAGGCTAATTGTGCTAAACATTCAGGATTGATTTCTTACAGCTGGAGCCGGCTGTAAGCAATCAACCTGAACTCAAAATTAAACAATAATCCAACTTGAAGGAAGTTGACAAAAAAGAATTATATCAATGTTACTCTATACGGAACAGACTCCGTCTCGAAAATGATGCGGCGTTGCGCTAGAAGGTTGTAGAGGACGACGGTGAGACGCGGTGTACTCGTACGCCACGTACTCGTACGTGTAATGGTTAAAAATAAATATATAATTTTCAATGAACCTACCCGACTGGACAGTGGCAAATGTATTGATAACTTTTTGTCTAATATGCGAGGCAGTCACCATGAGGTCTTTGAATTTGCGTTATCTGACCATACAGCTCAATTATTCCAAATTCCAGTGAAATTAAGGCACATATATAGATATTGGTACATTGAAAAACGTGATTATCGTAAAGTTAATATCAACAAATTTGTAGAATGCGTTAATGCCCTTAGTTTTCAGGAAGTCTTTGAAAGTGATGATCCAGGCACTGCCTTTACAGAGTTTTACCAACTGTTTAGACTTTTTTACGATCTTTGTTTTCCACTTTTCAAGATAAAAATCTATGCGAAGACCAAGCCTAAATGGATTACTAACGGAATAAAACTATGCTGTAAAAGAAAAAGACGTCTATTGTGGCTGTATCGTAAAGATCGCACTGAGCGTAATAAAAAAAGTTTTACAGACCTAAAGTCCAGATTAGATCGAATAATAAAGCTGACACAGAAAGCCCAAAATGATAATTTTATAAATAAATCAAGCAACAAATGCAAAGCCACTTGGGCTATAATAAATAATAATAAATGTAACAGTCCGAAAGATGAAATTGAGCACATAGTGGTAAGCAATAACATTATTAGCGACCCCAGGCAAGTAGCCAATGCCTTTAATAATTTTTAACCAAGTAACTAAATTAAATATAAACTCGTCACAAAGTTATGTAAGTAATAATGTCAATTCGTTATTTATGCCCGCAACATTACCTGGCGATATAAATAAAATAATTATGAATCTCAAACCTACCAATAGCACCGGTTACGATGGTATTTCTGTTAAGATTTTGAAGCACGTCTCTATCAAACTATCTGTTGTACTAAGCCATGTAATTAACTTGTGCATATTTCATGGTATATTTCCGAAAGAGCTTAAAATAACGCTTATAAGACATGATATGAGTTGTTACAGACCGATTGCTTTAATTCCAGTTAAGTCTGAAATATTTGAGAAGGTTATTTACGAGTGCTTGTATAATTATTTTGAGAGCAAAAATATGCTGGTTGATGAGCAATCAGGCTTTAGAAAGAATAGAGATATAAATATAATCAATTGAATAGGTTCATATAATAACATGTATCACATACACATCTATAAAGATATATTTGTGTTTCTTTATAAGTTCTTAAGATCTTTATATACATGTTCTTTATACAAAATGGCTTTATCGAAATATGCAATAAAAAATATTTGAAAACATGCCTATCTGTTTTTTATGTTCAATTTCGTCAATATTCAGCACTCTTATGGTACTTAATCCACTATATCCACTTACGTAAGCATACCACATAGAAATATAACGTTTATTTCTATGAGTTTTCAAGTCTGGCAAGTCATCATCATCATCAAGTCATCATCAAAACTCGGTTGCATCCTAAATTTTCCACCCTGGAGCCCGGATTTGTAGGGGCGTAACTGCCAAAATCAAATCGTCTGCTACAGACTTTTCCCATAATCAGCAGGTGTACCACTATTCGTAAATTGTGATGTAAATCTTACCGCTGTCGTTCTCATGTTTCCCATGTTGGCCCTCCTAGGGGAGACATCAGGATTTTTTTAGAACTGTTCTCCTCCCTAGGCTGGGGAGACATCAGAATTTAGTTTTAAAATTATATTTTGAGTATTCGGGTCTCCCCTTGTAAATGTCAAGCGTTACATTAAGACCCTTCCAAGCTTCAATCTCGGTTTTAGGCGTTTGTGCCGAGTAGAACTTCTCTTTTATTTATTTAATATCATATTACAAAGATATATAATGTACGTTAAATTATCTGAGTGCATTAAAAATCACTGAGGCTTGTGGAAATGCAACACATTTTCACATTACTAATTAAATACAATATTATAGCTTAATATTAGAATAGAATAGAATAGAATAGAATAGAATAGAATAAAACTTTATTTGTACACAATTTACATAAATAACATTTTAGAATTAAATATAATTTATCCTCTACACTTGTTGTACAAAGGGCGGCCTTATCGCCATGATAGGCAATATCTTCCAGGCAACCTTTGGATGGACTTGAGTTAGGTGTAAGAACAGGTGGTAGTTGGAGCGATTGGAAATGATAGAAAATGATATATGATTATTATTATACAAATATGAATGAATATACATGCGCAAACGCAAAATATATACACATTTTACAATCACATACTTACATACATATAAACAATATATATACCCACATATACATAAATACTACAAACATACATACCCTCATACATCCATACATACATACTTACATACATATTTACATATACCTACAGCAAAATGACACAGATAATTTATATGTCTCTCCGTATTATCAATTTAATATTATTACTTAAATTAACTTTACCTCTCAATAGTTGGATACATAGATATATAACAAGTACTAAAGTGATAGAAAATGCTCATGTAAAAGTTTTTTTAAACTTGCGCTAGTTTGTGCTCGTCTGATAGAAACTGGCAACTCATTCCACAAACGCACTGCTTCTACGGTGTAGGATCGTCCAAAGAAATTCGTGGAATGCGTCGGCATTTTCAGTCTTAAGTTCTCCGATGACCGTAGGGACCTCGAATGTGTGTCATGTAGGAACCTAAAACGTTCTTTAAGGTAAGGGGGTGCTTTGGGGTTAAAAAGGATATTGTAAAGAAACGTAAGAATATGAGTATTCCGGCGAAGGCGAATTGGCAGCCACTTGAGTTTTAGACGGTATTCTGAGACATGATCGTATTTGCGTAGGCCAAATACGAATCTTATACAATAATTTTGAAGTCGCTCAAGTTTATCTAATTGTGCTTCGGTGAGATTTAGATACCTGACATCGGCATAGTCGAGAATTGGTAGAAGGAGGGCTTGTGCAAGCGCAGCCTTTGTTGCCGTGGGCAGAAAGTTTCGTAGCCTTCGTAAGGAACCCCCTGAGGCAAATAGCTTGCGACTTACCTCTTGCAGCTGGCGATCCCAGGACAGCACTTTGTCAAGGTAGATCCCCAGATCTTTGACACAATCCGATATAGGCACTACTGTACCTTCAAATTGTATCAACGGCATAGCGGACCAATCGATATTACACATCATTCTGGAACTACCGACAACAATTACCTGAGTCTTTGATGGATTAATCTTTAAACCATAATTTTTACTCCATTCACTAATATGCGCCAGATCTAGGTTCATTGTGTCAAGTGCCTCCGATAGCTGGTTAAGTGGGGCCTGGCTGTATATCTGTAAATCATCTGCATACAAGTGGTAGGATGAAACTAGTTTCTGGGAAATAGAATTTATAAAAATCGCGAAGAGCAGTGGAGATAAAACGCCGCCCTGCGGTACGCCAACTGTTGTATTGCACCATGAAGAGAATGACTCTTCTATGCGTATACGTTGTCGACGACCAGACAGGTAACTTTGAAACCAATCAATTGCCGTTGGAGATATGTTAATAGAGCGAAGTATACCCACCAGGACGTCGAAATCCACAGTGTTAAATGCATTGCTAAAGTCAAGGAGCGAAAGAACTGTTATGTTTCCCCGATCCATGGCTAGTCTTATGTCATCTGTGACGTGTTTTTTTTTTTTTTTTATAAATAGGACACGTCAATTTGACTTTACCTCGCCTGATGGTAAGCTGAAGGTAAAGTCTCTAGAAAGAGGGCCACCATTATATACACGTGCCATGTTAACAATGGTGGCACTCAGCTTGACGGCCTCATCAGATGCTTTTTCACGCCCCGCTTAAAGGACCCGGGATTGTAGGAAGAGGGAAACACGTGAGTTGGCAAGGAATTCCAGGTCTTAATGGTGCGACAAAGGAAGGAGTCACCGAACCGCATGGTTCTTGAAGGAATGTTCTGCACCGTATAGGGGTGACATCTAAGTCCTGCACGTGTCGTCCTGTACAGGAAGGGGGAGGGTGGGACTAATTGGAATAGCTCTTCAGAACATTCACCATGGTAGAGACGGTAAAAAACTGCCAAGGAAGCAACATCTCTACGCATCTGCAGAGACTCGAGGGTACTCGTGACCTCAGGATTTCCGATAATGCGAACCGCACGTCGCTGCAACCTGTCGAGAGCATCTAATAAGTACTTTGCGGATCCATCCCAGAGATGTGAGCAGTACTCCACGCAGGAACGAATTTGTGTCTTGTAAAGAAGACACCGTTGCTCCGGCGTGAAAAACCGTCTCACTCTGTTCAGGACTCCGAGTTTACGCGAGGCTGCTTTGATGATACTCTCGATGTAGTTTTTGTTGTTCAGTTTGCAGCGAACATCCATACCGAGGATATTGAGGTTGTCCCGCAGTGGCAGTGGCGTGCTCTGAAGAGTGGGAAGGGGAAGGAAAGAAGATACCTTTGCTGTAAACGCACATGCCTGCGTCTTCTTGGCATTGAACTCGACCAAGTTCTCAGAGCCCCATTGGGAAATGTGATTCAGGATCCGGTCAAGCTCAGTGACAAGAAGCTGCCTTTTTTCCGCAATATGCGTCTGCTTATCCGCAGGACGTTCATGATAACTCCCGTGTAGGGTGCTATCATCCGCATAGCAATGAATGCTGCCGGTCGACAGCATGTCATTGATATGCAGAAGAAAGAGAGTTGGCGATAGGACAGATCCCTGCGGTACGCCGGCATTTACCTGCAAGAACTCCGAGGCTCGTCCATCACAGAGGACGCGAATACGGCGCTCCTGCAAGAAGCCGGCAACCCAGTCGCACAGTCTAGGAGGCAGACCAAAGGCTGGTAACTTGGAAAGAAGCGACTTGTGCCAAACTCTATCGAAAGCTTTGGCGATGTCAAGGCTAATTGCCAATGACTCGCCGTGCTTGTCCATAGCCTCACCCCAAATATGGTTAACATACGCCAGAAGATCACCCGCTGACCGTTTCGGCCTGAAGCCATATTGCCGGTCATTAATTAGGGAGTGATCTTCAAGGTGACGCATGAGCTGTTTGTTAATAATGTGCTCGAACACCTTGCACAGCACTGAGGTGACGGCTATGGGTCGATAGTTGTTTGGGTCTGAGCGATCCCCCTTCTTGGGGATCGGCTGTACATTCGCCTCTTTCCAAGCCGAAGGCACTGTACCAGAGCTGTAGGACAGCCGGTACAGCCGCGCAAGCATTGGAGACAACTCCGCTGCACATTTTTGCAGAACCACCGCTGGAATACCGTCCGGACCACTGGCTTTCCGGACATCGAGTGACTGCAACACTGCTCGGATATCGCGTTGCCTGATACGAATATCAGGCATTGCATGGTCACTGACGGGCAGTGTCGGCGGCTCCATACCACAATCATCGACTCGGGAGTTGGCCGCAAAGAGATTAACCAGCAAATTTGCTTTCTCTTGCGGCTCATGGGCCAGGGATCCATCGGGATTGCGCAGCGGGGGCAGCGAAGGCTGGCAGAAGTTGGCTTGCACGGCTTTGGCCAGTCGCCAGTAGCCACGGCTGCCCGTGGGATGCTCTACTAGCTCCTGACCAAGCCGCGCTATGCGCTGGGCATCCGCTCTGACATAAGCCCTCTTGCAGGCCTTTGTGGCTCTGTTGTACGCCGCCTTGAAGTGGCCCAGGTTGGGATCGCACGTAGCGCGCGCCCTGATCCAAGCGCGGTACGCAGACTGTTTATGATTAACAGCCTCCGCGCACTCGCGCCCGAACCAGGGGCGCGCCCTGCGGACACCGGCGACATCAGTGTAGGGGATATAATATTCCATGCCCAGACTGATCTCACCGGCGACAGCAGTTGCGGCCTCAGATGGGTTCTTACCTTCAAAGCAGCGTTCAACCCACGGGATGGACGCAAAATAATCACGCAGTCCATCCCAGTCCGCTGACGAGTAGTGCCAGAGACGCCGCTTCCCCTGCACGGGACGTGGGGGCGCTAATATGGGCACCTCGGAACGGACCAGACAATGGTCGGATTCACCTAAAGCGGCGCTCACCGAAACACTGTACTGGTCCGGGCGACTCGTCAGCAGAAGGTCTAGCAGAGAGGGCTCATGGTCCGACCTTTTTGGTATCCTAGTGACCTCGTGTACCAATTGGGTCAGGCCATGCGCCAGAGCAAATGCATGGGCGGCTCTTCCCGCGTGGGTTGTTTTGGCGGAGCCCAACCAGATCTCGTGGTGGGCGTTAAAATCCCCCAAAAACACCAGTTCAGCGTTCGGAAACCGCTCCTGCGCATCATCTGCCGCCTGACTCAGGTATTCAAAGAGTCGAGTTGTCTCGGCATCTCCTGTATGGGAGCGGTAGAGGCACACATAGATCTGACTCGTAGAGCCATGGTCTATGTGTACCCAAAGGGTGGAAAAGGATGGGTCCTCTAGGCAGCGCAAACGGCGACAACAAACATCCGCCCTAACAAACACGCACACCCCGGCTTTTGCGCGGAAATTGTCCTCAAGGACATAGCCGGGGTAGAGTAAGTAGGTCGTGTCATCAGGGCGGCGTATTTGTGTCTCCGTAAGAAACAGCATTGCTGGTTTCGCCGACTCCAGGTGTTGGTGGACGGCGTTGAGGTTTGTATGGAGCCCACAGATGTTCGTGGACTCCACCTCAAATAGCGAGCTCGAGGGAGAGTTTCTTGTCGCTGTGTAGACCAATCTACTGTTATTATGCGCTGCCATGAGAATGAAGAGGAGGGAAGGCGTGAAAAAAGAGGCGATTGTTGTCGCAGCACAGCGTGACAAAGCGTGGGATATTGGTTTTATCTATGAATGTGAGGTATGGCGAGAGCCGACGCGCCGAACGGAAGGGCCCCCGTACCCCCCCGAGTATGGTCGCCGGGCTCCCTCGTCCGGTCACCAACCGGCACGACGAGCCATATCGGGATTATGCGCGACCTGGTGGGGCAGCCTCCCAGGGTGGTTAGTCCCGGTTGGGCCCCTGTACTATGCCGCGGGCGGCCAGCGGCACCACCGTTTCTACAGGTCTCCCTGTTCGGCGCGTCGCCCCGCGCCACCCCCCACTAGACTACGCCAAGACCCACCGGTCCCACTCGTGCTGCGACCTCAATCCCCCCCTGCCCGGCTATGCACTTGCTGACCCCTGAACGCAATCCAACCGAGATTGGATTACTATGGAGGATTTTTCGCAAAAGTGCACGGTGGTACTCACCCGGTCGAAATTTGTGACAAATTTGTGCCATCAAATTTCTACCACCCTAAAAAGTGTACCAAAGCAGAAACAGTGCTGTGCCCAGGTCGGAAGCCGGATTGAAATGGATTTAGTATGGTGTTTCTACTAAGGAAGGAGCTAAGTTGGGTATGGATTAGACGCTCAAGGACTTTGGAGAGGAATGGTAATATAGAAATAGGTCGGTAATCAGAGAATGTGGAGGGCTTGGATTTTTTTGGAAGAGGTGTAATTTGAGCTTCTTTCCATGCAGATGGAAACTTGCCACTGGATATGGAGTGATTGAGTATGTGACACAAGATGGGTAGGATTTGGTCGAGGATAGGGAGTATCATATTCCGACTGACACAGTCACTGCCTACTGCGTTTGATGCTATTGACGTAATGCTCTGCTTAACACCACAAACCGTAAATTGATCAAAGACAAAAGATGGATATTGAGGAGTTGGAAGTGATGAAAGATAGTTAAGTGTGTTTATTTTAGTTGTCCCGTCAATATTGGACGAAGATGAGAAGTGATGATTTAGTGTATCAAGATTTAAATCTTCAGGAATTGAGTCATGACGAAATTTTCCAACTCCCAGTGTTCTCAGGAACTTCCAAACCTTAGCCGGTTCTTCATTCTCAACAGAGGTGTGAATATGCTGGCGTTGCGCTTTCCTACACATCTTGTTGCAGAGATTCCGAATTGCTACATATTTATCCAAATTAGATTGAGTAGGTCGGCACTTGTACCTACATTTAGCAGCTGCTTTCTTAGACATAATTAGCTTTATGTCCTCGGTAAGCCAAGGAGAGGGTAAATGTTTGACTTTGACTGCTCGAGTCGGTGCATGGACATTATAGAGACTAATCAGATTGTTTGTAAGCAGTGCTACTTTAGAGTCAATACATTGGGTTTCTAAGAGAGGGGTCCAATCAATGTTGCGGGCATCCTCACGAAGCTTGTCACGATCCATAGTTCCAAAACTGCGCTGCAAAAGTATTCTCGGCTTTGCCTTGGGAGGTCGGATTTTATACGATAAATATATCAAGTCATGGTATGAGAATGCATCAGCTGAACATTGGCCATGCTTGATGGCATGTCCAGGTGATGAAACTAAGATGAGGTCTAGAAGACTAGGGATACAGTTAAAAAAGTGGTGGGTTACATCAAGAGGAAGTATAGATAAGTTGCTAGATTCAACTATACGGGTAAGTAATGACGAGCGATGGTCATTTTTCTTAAGGCACGTGTTGAAATCACCCATTATAATACTATGAGTATAAGTTGGAGTCAAATTTTCTAGAAGAAGTTCAAAAGAAGAGAAGTAGTCAACGTTTGAAGAAGGAGAGTAGTACACGCCAAGAAGAATCTTAGTATGATACAGTTCTACCTCCAAGAAAAGATGCTCGCCAGCGTTTGCCGGTGGTGGTTGTGCAGATATATTCACTATTGTGTATGGAATATTAGAGCGCAGGTATATAGCAACACCCCCACCACGACCAATAGCGCGATCGTTTCTGATTAGAATGAATCCTGGAAGAGTGTAAGAAATGGAAGGCAGACATGGCTTGAGCCACGACTCTGTGATTAGGTTTACATGGATGTTTTGACAGTTAAAGCTTGCCAGCATATCTGGGAAATGGGCTGGAATACTCTGGGCGTTTATATGGATGACATTAAAATTCCCCGGTACATCGGCAAACAGAGACTGAAGGGTATATTCAAGTGTTGGTAAACTAGAGAAGCTATCATCGAGACTGTCTGCTGTGTGAAAACTTTCATTATCACTACAGGACAAATCAGACATATACATATATATATATACTTATACTATTAATATTTAAATACAATATATATTTGTTAATGATATTAATTAAGATAAATTAATGAATAAAATAATATAAATATGACTCTCAAATACACTCAAATGTATAAGTCCACCGGCCAGTTGCGTGTTATAACAGATACAATATACAGGTAAAATAAAATACCATTAAAATGAAAGAACAAAATTACAATTAATAAAAGTATTAAATAAGTTAATATGAAATTGTCCAGGTTAAAATGTTGGCCCAAAAGCCTCTTACCCAATATCGATTTTGGAGTTCAGAATATGAGGAAACAAAACGCATAAAAGTGACATTTAAATGAGTGAACGTGAAGTGAGTTGACAGTGTTTGAAAGTTTTGTAATAAGATAAGTTTTATGGGAACTACCTTAAAGTTTAACAAAGCATTATAATTATATAGTTTATTTTATTATAGTTTAAGAAGGTAGTGAAGGAGACAGAAAGAAAGTTAAATAGTTAGGTATAAAGTCAATAGAAAAGTGGGTACGAGATTACGTTATCAATGGCCTGCAATAATATAAACAATATATACCTGGACAATGTTTGGAATAACGCTACTGTTACTTTTTCGCCAAGGCAGCAGCTCTTCGTGTCTTCGGGGCGGGCTTTATTGAGTCTGGGATATTATTTAAGTCAGCGACAGTTGCTATCCGGAGTCTGTTACCATTGGGCTCAGGACATAAACAGAGCCTTCTCTGGACCAGCAGTTTGTGACCCCATACTTCTCTCGCGCCGCCATGAATGCCGCGTGTCGCGTGCGTGTCAAAAACTCTGAGAGAGTCACACCTGTGCCCTTCAACTTCTTCTTAGACATCCAGATGCTATCTCTCACTAACACCGACTGCAACTTCACCAGTATGGGCCTAGGCTTGCCTCCCGGTGCTATTCGGCCCATTCTCTGACACCTTTTGATGTCCCCGGCTGCGAAGGAGTCCACCTTGAGGTCACGCTTGATGGTGTTTGCCACCAACTGCATAGTCTGCTCATCCTTCTGCTCAGCTACGCCATGAAGAAGCAGGATCTTGCGGCGGCTACGTGTCTCCATGCTGTCAACCTCCCGAGCCAAATAATTCATCTGATGCTGAAAAGCCTTCAGACTTTCCAGCATAAACACCTTAAAGGTACCAAACTCTTCTGTCAAGTTGGTCAAGTTAGATGTACCTGGGGCTCTCCTTTGAAGCTCTGCCTCGAAGCTAGCCATTCGCTCCATGAAGTTAGCCTGCATATCCATCATAGACTGCCTCATGTGATCCATATTGTGAAGAAAATACTGCTATGTAACTGCTGCCTTAATCTGTGTAGTTATTTTGGAGATAACACGGAACCAGCGGGTATGCACACTTAAGTACTTATTTTTAGCATATAACTTCAAAATATTATTATTTATATATTTAAATTCAAATTATAAATAGGAGCAATTTTATACTTGTGTTGTTGTTTCAACTACCCACTTTTAATTTAAATTATAATATAAATTATGGTATAAGTGTGTAAGGGTCTAAAGAGAGCCGAACACGGTAATCAACAAAACCCACGTGAAACATACGACGTTTTTCATTTCACTTGTGAATAATATAATCCTAAAATAGATATTTATTTACCATTGCAGTTTTCAGATAGTAAACATTCCATAACGTTAAGGACTTCACATCAATCACATCTTATATCGGACGTTGTTCGTACATGTGCTACAACCACGTGTACCTTCCCGTTTAACGCTCTTTTCGGGGCGACAGCTAACAAAAATCCATAATATATCATTTCCGATATATCGACCCCGGAAATTTTAATCGTCGTAAAGGACATTTTGACGAAAACAAGTTATATATATATATATATATATATATATATAGCGAGGAATCAGCGTCGCGAGCTCTATCGAATGATATACTAAACATGGTCATATCTTCAAAAAACTGTCCTTTATTACCTAAATTCTCAACAGCTCTGACTTGATTTTTCTTTATAATTAGGGTGTATCATTAAAGTAATTTACATCAGGGAGCGTAAAGTCATATTTTTATTATTTATAAGGTTGTATACGCTTTTATGCATTGAATGTTCTATACGACATTTTAAACAATAATATTATTACAAATGAAAAGGTCGTAAATGTTTTATTTGATAATTGATACCCTTACGACCTAATCTATGCTTTGCTTTATTTTCTGTAAATACGGCGCGCATTTGACGCGCCCCGGTGTAAAGGTCACACGGAGGTGTGCAACATGTTAAGACCTGTGACGATTCACTGCGCGGAAGCACGAAGCCTAGGGCACGGGGGGTTTAATTAACGGGTGCGGGCATCTAAGCCCTGCACGTGGTGTCCTGTATAGGAAAGAAGAGGGTGGGACTAATTTGAATAGCACATCAAATAATTCACCAATGTAGAGACGGTAAAATACTGCCAAGAAAGCAACATCTCTACGCATCTGCAGAGGCTCGAGGGTACTCGTGACCTCAGGATTTCCAATAATGCGAACCGCACGTCGCTATAATAAGTACTTTGCGGATCCATCCCAGAGATGCGAGCAGTATTCCACGCAGGAACGAATTTGTGTCTTGTATAGAAGAAACCGTTGCTCCGGCGTGAAAAACCGTCGTACTCTGTTTAGGACTCCAAGTATACGCGAGGCTGTTTTGATGATACTCTCGATTTAGTTTTTGTTATTAAATTTGCAGCGAACATCCATACCGAGGATACTGAGGCTGTCCTGCAGTGGCAGTGGCATGTTCTGAAGAGTGGGAAGGGGAAGGAAATGAGAAAACTTTACTGTAAACACACATGTTTTCGTCTTCTTGGTATTGAACTCGACCAAGTTCTCAGAGTTCTCAGAGACTTAGTGACAAGAAGCTGCCTTTTTTCCGCGATATCCGACTGCTTGTCCGCAGGACGTCCATGATAACAGTCGCACATCCACATTTAACATTCGGATTTCCGCCACATGCAGTTGTCTTTCATTCGTCGCTTTCAAGACCAAACATGTCGATCCATATATCAGCAAGTCTGAACATGGACTTATAGATTTTCCCCTCAAACTTGAGGGGAAATTGAGGTTCACATATTGTGACTCTGACCTACCGCCATTTCATCCACCCTGTATCTATTCTGTGCTTCACTGCTCGATCAGTATCCTCATCCGCCTGGATAAGAGAGCTGAAGTAGCGAAGATTGGAGAAGACTGGTGTTAGTGAACTATCTAATACCATGGGTGTAGAACTGGAGAGACTGCCGAAATCACAGAACATTCGTCTTGGTTCTACTGCGCGTAAGAGCCCTCGCGGTGGATACGATCGCTCGGGGCAAGGTGATCGTCAGCAAACAGCATACATCAGGAGCTGTATCTCAGATGTCAAGGCATCCATTATCAACAGGAAGAGATAGGAGCTTAGCTCCGAGCCCTGATGCAAGCCTATCGCCACATTGAACTCGTCGGTGTTTCCGGCAGCGAATCGTACATAGATTTTTGATCGTCAGTACATCGCACAGATTAACTCTATGTACTTCCGCGTTCTCTTTCAGGGCCCACCACAAAACCGTTCTGGGTACCCGGTCATATGCTTTCTTGAGATCCACAACCACCATGAGCTTTCACACAGTCGGCGAAGAGAAATAATGGCGTCTGTGGTCCCGTGGCCAGGCATAAACCCGAACTGGTTTTGGGTAACCACGCTTTCGCCTCTCGTACACGCTCTATCACTTTCTCCCAAACTTTCCATACTGTGTGACATGAGCTTTATTTCCCGATAGTTGTCGCAGACTTACACATCACCCTTATTTTTAAAGATGGGGATTAGTTACTAAATAGTTGATACCAAAATATTGTATGTAACCTATAAAATTTTGTAGTATTATTAATGGAACCAGCTTGGCTTAAAAGTATTTAGTAGGTCACGAAGAGGAAGTGCGAAAATTACCGGGCCATGGCAGAGCAATGTTTGGGAAACACGTATACATAGTCACAGAATAGATAATAGTACTAGCGTACAGAATGGAAGCTCACCCCCTCCCACCGATTTCATTTCCTCTCCCCGCAGGTCAAAATCATGGACGCTTTCATGGGTGCCTAAAACAAAGGTTGTCGCTAGTAAAATGTGTAGGAACGGCACTTCGGGAAGAAGAGTGAAAAGTTCGGCTAGCTTCGGTTTTTAAGGCGTCTTTCACACATGACTATAGTGAAATTTAACCCTCAAATGCATCTTGCTTTTTTGTATAAATAACTAATGAACTACACATAGTAAGAACATTTGTACTTTTTCCACAGTATTTATTATTGAACCTGACCGGTTTCGCCTTATGGTAACTTCAAAAGTTTACATTGATGTTTTTGAAATGTTTCTAATCTTAAACACTAGAGGTGTTTACGACTAGAAACGTTCATAAACATTGCGAAACTGGTCAGGCTCAATAATAAATACTGTAGAAAAAGTACAAGTGTTCTCAATATGTGTAACAACAAGTTCCACCAAGGGTCATCAATGAACAGTATAAAAAAAAACTAATGAACTGGATGTCAGGTCCCAGGAATAAATTCGTGAAAAATCTTATCAATTATAATAATTTTCATAATAGTCCGGGTTTTTTAGAAAATTACTCTAGAACTAGCATGTTAAGTGACATTGTGGTGAACCGATATTGATTATAGGTGTATTATTTTTTTAACATTATAAAGATTATAACTCCAAAGCATATGATGCAGATTTAGATTAGTAAACATTCTAGGGGCGGTAAAAAATTCCGTAAACTTTCGTTTAGTATAAATTATAATTGATACTTAAATAAATTAACACTATTAAATTAAAGTGTGCTCAACTGCCATTTTTCTAATTTCCTACTCGCCGTTGACAATTCTATAAGTATTAGGATAGTTATTACAAAAACCGGGCATAAAATCCGTGTCATACAGTTGAGGTTCAGCAACGTTGGTACGTAATAAAAACACCATTTATAAAAAAATGTTCTACCTCACCCTTGGCAATGGAGCATTAATTACTAAGGGATAAATACTAGTAGTTTTGTAAAGAGTTCCAGATCATTTTTTGGCATCTTTAGATCAAATCTGGTATCCTCACTTAAATTTCTTTTATATCGTTTTGTATCTTTATTTTATAGCTCCCTGGATATTTCATCAATAAATATTGTCAATCCGTTCTCAAAAAAGCCACAACAAACGTCTCCGCCTTTTCTCATGATTTTTTTTTCCACAACTATCTGTAAGGAATTATGTTATTTCAGCCAAAAATCATCAATATCCGTTCATAAATAACGCGACAGAAAAGGCACCCCTTTTCTCCTCCGATTAAAAAGCTCTAGGCAAAAATGATGTTTTAAATCAAAGAACATCATTTTTGGCTAGAGTGACAATCGGTTAAGAAATGTGCCCTATAGACCGAACGGAACGTAGACTATTTATAATTAATGAAAAATTTCACGCGGGCGAAACCGTGAGCCACAGCTAGATTTTATAAACACAATCGGTTTTAATTACTCTATAAACATATCAAAGTCGTGTTGTAGTATTGTTTTGTTATTTGTGCCAATTCTGTTGATTGACAGGACCAAAATGTATCGCCATATTCTTTTCTTCCGAAGCGAAGAAAAAGATAGAAATACGTTTTAATGTAAAAATCATTAATATGAATTTTTAAGCTATTGCATAGCTTCTATCGAGGGCCTTGAGCGCGGGGACCGAATCCAGAAATTCCGTAACGAAAAAACCTCACGCTCGTTTCTTTTCGGCAGTCTTCGACACGGTGTTCGTGTGCGTGCAACTAGCCGTATTGTACGACTCTACGAAGCTCGCACGAATCGAGACGAGCTGCTCCGAAATCGGACGAATACATAAGCAGCTGTTTATGAGAAAGTATATAGGTATATAGGTATTTATGTACAACAATGAATAGCTGTACTTGTAAAATTTGTCGATAATCACTTCTTAATATCGTTATTTTTTTTTAATGAATAATTTTGTTTTGGTGTGTCATTACACTATTTATACCTAATTATTTATACCTATTATTTATACCTAGATATTTTCGTTTTATAGAGAAGAAAAGCGTAAAGAGCTAAAAAGAAAAAAAAACTAATGCACGTCAAAGGGCATATTATCATAATTGCATAAGTTGATACAAAATGCTATGCAATAGCTTTACCGCGGCAGTCCCCGAGTGCCACACGTCTTTTATTTTTTTACTGTTTTTTTTGCTCGATATTAATAATTGCTACACGTAGACGCTAGAAATTATTAAGGTTTTATATTTTTACTTTTAGCCTTTTTTCTGGTGCAGAACCCTTCGTGCGTCCCACTCGCGCTTAGCCGGTTTTATTAGTATTTTTGTTATATTTGCAACAGAAATACAACATCTGTTAAATTTAAATTTTTCTCTAGCTATCACAATTCATACATGAGATACAGCCTGGTGACAGACAGACGGGCCACGGAGTTAGTAATATAGCCTTTTTGTTAGCCTTTGTTGTTCTGTTTTTGTTCCTTGAGTACTTAACCCGAAACAGAAAGCAATGTCTGCACGAAGCCACTAATAAACGATAAAATGTTGTCAAGTGTTCCGAAATATATCGATTAGAACTATAAATTGCACACTTCTCACGGTCGCGAGTCAATACTAGTCTCAAACGTTGCCCAAGCACACGCGTATTGTTAATTACTGACACGAAACCTAAACAAGCCAGCAAGCAATAACATGCATAATCCCGAACTTTATGCAGAAGTTAATTTACTCCACAAAAGAGATGTGATCGCATATTTGGAAAAAATCACACCAAAAATGAAATGGAAGAATACCAATAGGGTCATAGATATAGGATGCGGGGATGGCAGCGTAACACGCTTGTTAGAAAACTTTCTTCCCAGGGATTACAAGTTACTGGGCTGCGATATAAGTAAGGACATGATCAAGTACGCGATTAGCCGTTACACCCACGAACGCACTTCTTTCACCGTGCTGGACATCAAAGATGACTTACCAGAGGAGATGAAGGGAAATTTCGACCAGGTGTTCTCGTTCTATGCCTTAAACTGGATCAAGGACCAAAAGTTAGTATTTTTATTTATCTTCCCATAAATAAATAATAAAACAGGACGTTTAAAAAACCGACTTCAAAAACTGAAAAATATAAAATAACTTAGAGTAAAATAACTGAATATACATATTTGCTGTTTTGTTAGAAGTCGGTACCTAGCCCGAGAGATCCTATTTCAATTGATTCTAGCAGTGAGTGTGCACCACAAACAAAGTTGGCACTTGAACAATATGTAATTCAGTTATTTTTCTCTAAGTTACTGTATGATTTTCAGTTTTTGAAGCCGAGTTTTTAAACCTCGTTTTTTTTTTATTTTTGAACTTTTCCGTGTTTGTAATAGGTTGTTCTTAAAACTGTATTGATTTTTGCCCCATTTAGTGATTTAATCCAGTCCAGTATGCCTTCGACCATAGTTTTTGAGTTTTGTTCCATAAAATTGACATAATGCTCTCAATAACATAAACGAGATATTCATTATTACGGAGTTCTGAAAAAACTACATAAAAATATATCAAATGATAACTATCCCGCATCGAACTAAAAAAATCACGTAAATCGGATAAAAAAATTCAGAGTTATTTGTGTAAATCTCCTCATATTATAAGACTTCATTAATAATGTACACAAGACTACCTCTCATTGGACTGCAATTCCTCTGTGCACTCCCGGGTTTGCTGGAAGAGAACTCAACCTTGAGTTAAGCTCGCCTTTGTACATATTATCTCTCTTATTTGATTAAATACTATGTAAGTGTACAATAAAGAATAAAATAAATAAAAAATAAATAAATACATAGTAAAAAAAGATACCGATCGAAATTAAGAACCTCCTCTTTTTTGGAATCTTCATTTGACAAGCAACGGTTGCCAAAATATAGTTGGTAACATATAATTTTACAAACTATTGTTTAATAAACTACCTGGGGGTCGATTCCACTAATGAAATAGTGTTTGAATGGTGTATCGTCGTAATAATTTTGCCCTTTTCGTATTCTGCTAAAATTTAAGAGCGATGGCTTCTCAGTTGCCACCGTGAGCGTAGCGTCCTTGTGGTCTTATGATACAAATTAGAGTCATGTCTGCTATATAAATAGTCTTTCGATGGTGTATGGTCGGATTAATTTTGCACTTTTCGTAGTCTTCTACACGTAATAGTAGAGACATTGTGGTCAATTTTACAAATTTGTAGTCCTGTTTGACAAAATACTTATTTGGACAAATTTCGTTATGCCTTGACATCATTTGACAAATTGATTATTTTTAAACATTTAAGTTGGCAAAACAAGTTTTGTCCTTCAATTATTGTCTTGAATAGTCAAAAGTTAGTGACAGAAATGAATCTCTGCAAATCCGACTTTACGTGGTCTTGTTTGCCCTACCCCTAGAGTGTTATTTAAGCCTGCGCAGGCGCAGAGGGGTGACGCGGCCCACGAGCTGAGGAGCAGGTGGTTATAAAGCCCACGGCCGAGGCTGACCCGAAGCCGACAGAAACGATGTTTGCTACATGCTACATATCTACTGTACGCTATACGTGTGGTTTATGCTTCCTTGTTTGATTGTTTATTAACTGACTTTATTTTGTCAAATGACCATTTTTAAAATAAAATTTTAAGAATTGAAATATTTTCTATGTGTTACATTTGTAAACCCTTTATTTATCAAATGATTCTTTTTGAATTATTATGTTTGCGAAATGAAAGTTTGTCAAATGAATAGTTTTTCAAACGTTTGTCATACGTTTTCGTCAAACAATGGTGAACCAAAAAACAGTTCCCATGGTTCACAACAGGGGAGGGAGTAGAATTCTACGCGGCCGAACCCACAGGCATCAGTTAAGCATTAAAAATGTTTAGTTCATGAATCACGTAAGTGATTTTTGGGTCGAGACCAGGATTAAGGGAACCAGGACCAAAATTCCACGCTCGAAAAACTGCGGGCATAATGTTGGTTACAAATAAAATGTTGAGCCTATGGATTACGTAAATGGTTTTTAGGTCAGAATTAATTATTAACTTTAATCCTAATTGTCCTAATATTTCACTAAAATTAAACACGACAACCCTAAGCGCTATGCAAGTTTAGGCATCAAACTCGCCGAGCGGCCTTAGATAACCTACTCGTCTGTTTATACTTTGATAATGATTTAAATAAATTACATGGCTGATAAATTTATAATAAGTATTTTTTGCAAATTCCACGTAACCACAGTTTGTAGATGTAATCTCTCTTTTCATCCTATACATATGAACTTGCTGTTGCCCACGACTTTAGCCGCGTTAAATTTGGAATTGATCAATTAGTTAGGTATCTTTTTTTGTTTCAAAATAGAAATCATGCTCCATTCTACGTATTTGTTTATGTTTTTCATGCCATACAACCATCGTCAAATATTACCTTTTCATTACGTCACCGTGGATCGGTTTTATGCTGATAAACATTCTGAATCGACTACATTTTTTAAATTTTTAACGATTAAGTTACGTTCCTATGCGTTTTGGTGGACCAAGATAGACTAACTCCTAATCTGTACAAAGTCGTGTCGTGTCTAGTTCACATTATCTATGTTGGTTTTATGCTCTCATTTACTTATGCTGCTGCATTGATTTATTTTGTTATTTCCTGCTGTTTAAAAAGATCGAAACAAGTTTTTAGCAGGCGGTACCCAATTGTCAATCATAAACCAAATGAAAATTAATGGCTACCGCCCTGCTATCAAGCATGTTTTGATCTTATAAACAGCATTCGATTTTTGAAGTGAAAACTTCTTTCTTTCTTCTTTCGTTGGATGGGTGTAAAATGTTAAGGAAGCGTCAGGATTAGTTGACCTTTGAACCGTAACCGACGACTGACGTCATACAAGATTAGGTACAGACTATCTATTTTGCAAGTTACGATCGATAGCGTCGTAGCTTAAACGGTAAGCACTTCGACTGTAAGTCCTAATAGTATCAGATAGTATCAGGTTCAAACCACCTGGCCTTCAGGGATATTTTGTGATTGTTTTTTCTTATTATAATTTATTACTTTTGGTGATTATTTTTTCATTTTGTAATTTATTACTTTTTATGATTATTTTTTCTTTCTGTAATTTATTATTTTTGTGATAATTTTTTCTTTTCATAATTAATTTCTTCTGACAGATAATTAGCAGAAAATAAGTGATAGGTTCTATGATTAGCGCTATGTTATAGGTATGGTATGGGATGTTCTTTTTTATCTTTTTCTATGTATATAACGAAGAAAGAAAAAAATAAAATGTTTTCACTTCTGCCGGCACTCCCAGAGTGCAACCCGTCTTTTTTTTAATTATTTATTTCTAACTTTTGGGTATGAAATATGACATACTAATATATTTTTTGTAATCGCCAAAATCCAAATCGCTATTTCAAACACATTTTACACTGAGAAGCCATTATCAAATAATGTCGAAGTTTGTATTAAACTAGAGCAATCTCTAGGCACTGGTAAAGTAGTATAGTTTTTTTTTTTTTTTTTTCAAAAAATATAAGTCCTCTAAATTGCTGCATTTAAGCTCTCGTGGCCATCTCTGTATCTCCCGGATTTTATATTAGCAGTGCGATGAGTACGGACGTCGCTCTGCAACCCGACCTTAACCCCTCCAACCAACTAGATTACATTTCTTGTGAGTAGTTTCACGTCATCGGTTCTTAGGTACTGTAATGGCCAGAATTCGAAACCGAGACGTCTCGATTGTAAGGCCGACTCCACAACTACTACAATATGTTGTTGTGTGTTTTAATTGATTTTTTATATTTCAGGAAAGCTTTCAAAAATATATTCGATCTACTCCCAGCCGAAGGAGGCGAATGTGTCATAGTTTTAGTAGCTGACAACGCAGTTTTCGAGGTCTATCGCGTCCTAACACAAAATAGTAAATGGAGTACTTGGGTACATGATATTGACCGCTTCCTTTCACCTTACCATGACTCAAAGGTACGTCATAATCTTTACAAAACGACAGATGGTACCCGTGGTCCCCTAGGAAGATTTCTTCTTTTTTGTCCAACCACATATCAATGCCAACCACAATGTAATAGGTCTACTGGTAATTGTATAACAGCGGTTGAATAACTTCAAAATATATTATCCTCCAACTGTGGACGTGATATTTTTGGTTACATTTTTATGGGCGTGGGGTCACTGACAACCATTCAATTTCAAATTCAAAAAATCATTTATTTCATAAAATATTATTTTTTTATTTGAATCATCATTATTTTTTCCCCTACCGTGCAGTGCGTGACATGGCAACTACTGAGAAACACTGCAAAAAAAAACTCAGTAGGAATCCTTTTTTTAAAAAAACGTCGTCATGTATGTACAATCATTTTCTTGCGTTGACTTAGAGCTACTTAATTCCAAGCATTTTTGTCATTCAAATAGTCTGAAATGTAATAATGTGCCCTGCTACACAATTTGGCCTTAATAGTTGTTTTAAATTTATTTATGGACATTGTTCTAATTTCATTGGGGAGTTTATTGTAGAATCTAATACATTGCCCCATAAAAGAGATGCTTATTTTTTGGAGACGAGTAGTATGTAAGATTTCTTTTATGTCTAGTATTTATACCATGTATATCACTCTTTTTAATAAAGGTTTCTACATTTTTATGCACATAAAGTAAATTTTCGTAAATAAATTGCGATATAAACGTAAGAATGTTTATTTCTTTGAACTTTTCTCTTAGAGATACTCTAGGACCAAGTTGGTATATTGCTCTTACAGCTCTCTTTTGCAATACAAAGATGGTATTAATGTCAGAATTACCCCAGAGAAGAATATGATGAATATGACATAACACTATGGAAATAACTAAAATAAACTATTCTAGCTGTCTCAATATCAGTAAGCCGTCTAATTGTTTTGCAGCATATGCGCTGCAGAACTTAATTTGCCTGATAATTTTTCAATCTGCGGTCCCCACTGCAGTGATACCCAAAAATACAGTAGTCCCCACAGTCACCTGCCTTACATTACGTGTCGAGAATTTGATTACTTTAGTTTTTTTATTATTCAAAAGAAGATTATTAACATTAAACCAATGAACAACCTTTGAGATTGCACTGTTAACTTTGTCATAATTGTGTAATTGTCTATTATTTTAAACGTCAAGGAAGTATCACCTGCAAACAATACAATCTCATGCTCATCCCCTACATAGTAAGGTCAGTCATTTATGTATATTAAAAACAGAAATGGACCAAGGGTTGACCCATGCGGGACGCCTATAACAACTGGGCTTCCTGCAGATCGTTTACCTTTTATTTCGACCCTCTGAACCCTTTTACTCAAGTAAGAAGTCAGAAGACCGAGAGTCCTGTTTCTGATACCATAGTGGTGTAGTTTTTTTAGACAAGAGTCTCATGGTAAACACAATCTAATGCCTTAGATAAGTCGCAGAAAACACCCAAAGCATCCTGCGAATCCTCCAAAGCCTTTAAAATACTTTTTAGTAAATTAGCCCCCGCATCTATGGTTGAACAACCCCTTGTGAATCCAAACTGTTTCCTGTGAAGTAAATTATGTATATTAAAGTGACTAAGCAACTGACCAAGCATAAGTTTTCAAAGATCTTACTAAGAGTAGGTAGAACGGAAACAGGCCAAAAGTTAGAGGGGTCTCCAGTATCACCAGTTTCAAATAATGGAACTATCTTACTATTTTTCATCAAGTCAGGAAACACACCAGATGCGACACAGCAATTGAATACAGCTGCCAGGTATGGCTATTACAGGAATAATACGTGAAATAGTTTTAACAGATAAGCCACATAAATCTTTTGTGTTCTTCATATTAATTGATTTAAAGGCATTTGAAACATCTCTAGGGCTAACAGCTCAAAATTCAAAGACTGTGCCGCACTCATTCACGCCGTGCTTAAGAAGCTGCTCGGCAGTTTTAGAACAAGACATAAGGGGTTGTAACGAAGAAAATGTTTATTCTTGTGTTTTAGGTGAAGTTAAATCAATTGAATAAAAGTGACTATGGAAGCTGTAAAATTAATAATATAAAGTCTATACCGGCTAGGGTATGAGACATAAATAATAAGATAGATTAACAATTGATAACAATTATAATCGAAGTAATTAAGTGGCGTTACATAAATTTATAATATATGGTAATTGGAAATGAATCTCAGGGCGGATTCGCAATAAATATTCTGCCGAGGCGTTGTTTGATCCGTTGTGCAGAGATGGTAGTATGCACTTAGCTCGTTCACTCCCGGCTGCTGATGTTGCCGGCGTGCCAGGGTCCTCGCTGGTGTGCCTCACGACCGAATGATGGCGTGAAGCCCGGTGCGAAGACCCTGGAAAAAGAAAGAGTGCGGGTCAGTTTGTCACAAGGGAACTACGTCCAGTGACCCGCTAAAATAATAGCAGGTGAAGATAATCCCCCAGCGGCAGGACAGCGTAGCTAGAAGCTATAAGAAAAAATATTAAAAGTAGTGCAAGCTGATGACGTGACCTCTGACCATAGGGGTCATCGGCCTCGTGTCACTAATAGGTAGGCTGAAATAGCACAAAATATACATATTAAATTAAAACATAAATAAGCCATGCATATTAGCAGGCATAAAGCTGCGCCGCTGAGAAGTCTTCACCTGTTGAAAGAAGTAGGAAATGTTGATCTCAAAACTTACCCGGTGCCGACAGCAGTTGGCCGCCGGGGTCAAGAGTGACCTCCCACGGCAAAGGATAGCCGAAGAAAGGGCCCACTTTAGCGCCGTGAATAGACACTTAGGTAATGTTGTCCAATCTCGCTCGCACACCCATAGACAAATTAGTTACCTATTTAGTGTCGAAAATACTAAATTATCGACTATTTTAGAGAATTTATTTCAAATAGATTTATGAAAAATCCACAACGTTACAATACCCCCCCAATTAGTTCTGGGTTTTTGTTACCCAAAAACCCGATACTGGACTGCTCAATAAAATGCCTGACTTACGCTTACACATACATACTCCTTACATACCTCCCCTATCATGTTCATCCAAACTTAGCGGTTACCACTTCAAAAATGTAGCACACGCGTTCCTTTCAAAGAGAGTTTCCAGGCTAATAGGCACTGGAGACTCAGACGTAAATCAAACAAGATGGAAAACATTGAAATGCCACAGACAACAATTTCAATGGGAAGAAAAGAAGCAATCGAACCACTATATATTTTCGACTTTAAAAAGGGAAAGTGTTATGTTTTTAGTATAGGGCTTATTTTAGATGTATACATTACCGCATCTGCAATAAGGCTTATTTCACGAGTTTGCAAACCGCTCGGAAGAAGACATAACAAAAAGGGATGCAATGAGGCTTGTTTTTAAACTGAGTTTGCACGACCGCTCAGCATAATGGTATAAAACCATAAAACAGTACCCCGATACTGGTTGAATTCCCAGCTCGAAGAAAAAGGTATCTGTTGGTTTAAAACGCCAACAGATCCAACAAATGGTATAAAACCATAAAAATTCCCGGTGACTGGTTTAGTATCCCAGCACCAAGATAAGGTATCCGTTGGTTTAAAACGCCAACGGACCCAAAAACAACATCGGTTGGTTTAAAACGCCAACCGACCCACAACAACCATTACTAGGCAAAGCCTAATAATAAAGGAATACGAACATGAAGTTCAAAGTTCCATCTCAAAGAGAGGAGAAAAGAAGAAGAAAATATATAGCAGTGGTAGGGTAATAAGATTTAAAAAGTTAACTTTATTTAAGCTATATAAGTGTCATTGTCAAATATAAACAATGCAAAAGTATAATTAACTACTTTTAAAAGTTATGACCAAGTCAAATTATTATTAAAAGAGTTATTTTCAAAGGAAAATTGCTTATTATTTAACCCACATACAGTGAGTATATTATATGCAAACATGAGTTGCAAAAGGAACAACGAGTGTTCAAAAATTTAAAAGTTTTAGAAACTTTCCAAAGTTAAAAAAAGTTCATAAAATCAGAACCCAAGGTTCAACAAACTAATTTAATTAATTTAATGTTTTGTAGTTGTTTGCGTTTGTCTTGTCACAAAAGGTTCCAAAAAAAATTTTAACAAGTCAAGAAAAAATATTTTTTGCAAAATGTTAAAATTAATGAAAAATGTTTAAGTTCCAGTTCCAAAGAACAAAGATTTTAAAAATATTTTATATTTTTAATTGATTTATTTTTAATAATTTTATATTTTATTTTTGATATTATTATTCACCATAATATAATCGTAGTGAATAAATGTTGATATAAAAACAACAGGAACATAAAAATGAAATAGCCATCCCAGAAAAAATCAGACAACAAAATACGGAGGCAACCATAGGGTTAAAAGATATTGTATAATATTTAGCACAAAAGACCAAAAAGTTGTTATTCTCAAAAGAATAATTTTATTTTGTTTTAAAATAAACAAGGCAATTTTGAAACAAAATTAGTAGTTTTTTCAAATTATACTACTGGCAACACTTTTTGATTGTCAAACTATATGACGTTTGACAGTTCAAGTTACATTTTTCTTTCAGAACAAATTCAAAACAATGTTTTGATGAAATTAATTTGATGTTCTATTATAAGAACCAAAAATATAAACAATAGAGAAGCAGTATACTTGTACGCAAGAAGACTATCAACAGGATATATGTGTATTTCAAGATATAAAAAGTTTTTGTAAAAGTGTTCAAAGTTGGGTACATGAAATTAAAGTTATAACTGTTGACCCTTTTATAGGTAAAAGTGTATATCATTACGACCATGAAGTGATTAAAAGGTTGTAGGCAGTGTACCAGCACAGTACAATAACAAGAAGAAGTTTGTAAAATACAAGTTTTAATTACATTTTAAATTACAAGTATGTGTTGGTAAATACTTGTTTGCCATAACAGTGGTGTAATATTATTTAAGTGCAATGTTAAGTTTATTGAAATTGAGCTAGAATTGAGATATGATTACAACAATAGTTATTATTAGAGTAAAACAAGTGTTTACCATTATCAAGAATTTACATTTTTACTTTGAATTAATTATTTTAATAGGTTAGGAACTTTTTGTACTTTTTGTTTGATTAAAATAATTTATGTGAAATATGTGATTATTTGGATGACACTGCTATATATATTCGAATTAAATGGTTTACAATAGAAGCTTACTTAACAAGTAGGTAATAACTTGATAGAAGCACACAGTTTGTCATGTAACTCCATTAATACACAAGTCATCTTAAAACGACTCGGGGAAAATGGGTAATGTATACTTTGTACGGTAAATTTATATTAAAGGTAATTATTTTAAAGACTTGAATCACAGACATAACAATCCAATATGCAGAACAAGATGAGGGACTATCAATTTAAGTATTTATTATCTTTGTTGTTCTTTTCAAAGTTTTTTTTTATTGTATGGAGATCTTTTGTTTTTCCTTGTATTTCTTTTCAAGGAATATATATATATATATATTTTTTTTTAATAAAGAAGCTAATTTGGATACAGAGATCCGACAAAGAGCAACATGACTACAAAACAGTTCAGTATAAAATTTAGATGGTAAAGTAACCCAAAGTTAGTAATAAGTAAAAACTATGGTGCGATGAGCGAGATTGACAAAAAGTGAAGTAAGTAATTTACTTCAATAAAGTAATTAATTTACTGAAATAAAGTAAGATATATGTAACCTGTCAGTGAATAGTAAGCTATTTGTGTTCAAAACGACAAATAGTTTCAAATAAAATATAAACAAAATTCAACCAGCAATAGGTTGATATAATAACACATTATATGTTATTATTATGCATAATATATGCACATAAGGTAAGTAAATGTAAAAATATTATGAATTCACTGACGGGGTACTCAGTGTGTGTACAACAGACACACCAGAACAAAAATTAATAAAAAGTAAGTAGCGAGATGATATCAAATTGAGATCAACAAGTCCATAAGAAGTAAAAGAAAATAGAACTACTTTACCAGTGGGTATAGAAGTACAGTTGAAACAACTGCAAAAAATAATAAACCTGTCTAGTTTAACTAGTACAAAGGTTTTCATCAACAAAAGTGTTAATGCAAAAAAATATTGTAAAGTTAATGATAATTACCTTGTTTTTACATGAAACAAGAGTAGCAAGTTAAATACATATGCAATTTAACTGATATAATAGACAAGAATGGTAATTAATCAGTTTAAAATAGAAATAAAAATGTATTTTTAAGTACCCACATTTGTAGTAAAAATAAAAATTCACTAAAAATTGGTGAAAAAATCACCACACTGGTAAAGTAAAGAGGAAATAAGAATAAATAAAATATTACAGACCAAACACACAATACATGCGGCAGAATAATACCTTTGTAGGGGCGCCAATGTAACGAAAGAAAAGTTTTATGCTTGGGTTATAAGTGAAGTTAAATAAGTGAATTAAATGTGGCTATGAGAGCACTGTAAAATTAATAAAGATGTTGTCTATACCGGCTAGGGTATGAGCAGAGATAAATAAAAAGATTGATTAATAATTGATAGGTAACAATTATAATCGAAGTAAAGCGTTACATGAATTTATATATAGGTATTAAGAAATGAATCTCAGGGTGGATTCGCAATAAATATTCTGCCGAGGCGTTGTTTGATCCGTTGTGCAGAGATGGTAGTATGCACTTAGCTCGTTCACTCCCGGCTGCTGATGTTGCCGGCGTGCCAGGGTCCTCGCTGGTGTGCCTCACGACCGAATGATGGCGTGAAGCCCGGTGCGAAGACCCTGGAAAAAGAAAGAGTGCGGGTCAGTTTGTCACAAGGGAACTACGTCCAGTGACCCGCTAAAATAATAGCAGGTGAAGATAATCCCCCAGCGGCAGGACAGCGTAGCTAGAAGCTATAAGAAAAAATATTAAAAGTAGTGCAAGCTGATGACGTGACCTCTGACCATAGGGGTCATCGGCCTCGTGTCACTAATAGGTAGGCTGAAATAGCACAAAATATACATATTAAATTAAAACATAAATAAGCCATGCATATTAGCAGGCATAAAGCTGCGCCGCTGAGAAGTCTTCACCTGTTGAAAGAAGTAGGAAATGTTGATCTCAAAACTTACCCGGTGCCGACAGCAGTTGGCCGCCGGGGTCAAGAGTGACCTCCCACGGCAAAGGATAGCCGAAGAAAGGGCCCACTTTAGCGCCGTGAATAGACACTTAGGTAATGTTGTCCAATCTCGCTCGCACACCCATAGACAAATTAGTTATTTAGTGTCGAAAATACTAAATTATCGACTATTTTAGAGAATTTATTTCAAATAGATTTATGAAAAATCCACAACGTTACAGGGTCATGTAACGACAATTGGAACATTGGAAAAAAATTCTCAAATTCAGTTGCAACCTCAGTCTTCTTTAATATCAATATTATTTATTTTTAGGTGAAAATCCTGACTACGTACTTTCGTTCTACCGGTCTCACTATTTATGACATGCCAAGTTGTCTTTTCTTTGAACATTTTATTTTATTTTTGAAATACACCGTGGCAGCCTAGTGGTATGGGCAATGGACTGCTGAGACGAGGTCTCGGGTTCGATCCCAGGTCTTACCATGGCACACACCAATGACTTTTCGATGCTTTTCGAAGTTATGTGTGTATTTATCGCAGGTTTATAAGTGCCCGGTTAATGGCAATAGGCTCGCCACCTATTACATTGGGACCTAAACATAAGCTGGCGAAATGTGGGTGCTAGCACCTCTGCCTACCCCTTCGGGGATACAGGCGTGAGTTTATGTTATGTTATGTTAAATACATTGATTTTGCTCTGAGACAGGCTTGTCTAAATATTCTTGAATATTTTTTTACAAACTCTTGAAAATTTGACTGTGATTGTAAGATCTCTCTTCATAGAGTTCATACAATTTATTACGGCTTTTAAAAATTCCAGGAGTTGCCCAATCACTAAAAGTTAGCTTTTCACTTATAGAACAGTGTCTAGGAGTAAAAACTGAACTAAACTCGCCATTAATCAGGTTGAATAATGAGTTGTACATGTGATTCGCATTTCCGTGACAGGGCAACAATTGGATTCTTTTTTTAATATTATATTTAATTTTTTCTATACGGCTTTCACTGAATGTTATAAGACTTATTTGTTTTCCTACAATACTTTGGGTACTCGATAAGGAAACCAACTGCCCTGTGTGATAAGATTTAACCTTATTGATTATTGATTTATGTATAGGTTTACATTACTAAATATGCACCTTGCACTAGTGCTCGTTATTCTGGTTGGTTCCATAAAAATATTAATTAAATTAAATGATTTAAATAAATTCAGAAAGTAATAACTATCAGAATTTTTTTACAATATATTTATGTTAAAATCTCCACAAACAACAACTGTTTTATGGTTATTACATACATACTTTATTTAAGGCAGCCTCTGCTATGTCTAAAAAAGGATTAATAGATGCGCATGGAGGTTTATAAAGATTCAGTACAATGAATCGCTCCAATTCAACACAAGAGATCTCTAGATCTCGCTCAACAGTAAGGCTCACAACATAAGAAGAAAGAAAAGAAAAGAAAGAAAGAAAAAACATTTAATTCAGGACACGCACAATGTACAACCACTAGTTACATAAAAGTCATGTAGATTACATGTAAGTTTACACTGTGCGATCCCGAATATGGCCCCATCTCAGCATGATTGCTACGCATAACGATAAAATTATGCGCAGCGCTGGTTGTCAGATGGGGCCACTCACATCTTTCTTTAAATTATAACAATTTATGCACTAGTATTAAGGAGCCACCATGTTTATAGTTTTTCCTGATCAACGCGCTTGCAACCTGATGATTATTGAAGCTGAAAATGAATTGATGGTTATAAGTCTTCAGGATTTCACGGCCGGCGTTGCATGTAGAATATACTGCTTCCGGGCTGTTTCGCCGTGGTCTATGTGAAACTTGCGTTCTAGACGTATCGTCGATCACTGCGGTCGACATCTTCAGTGGCGCAGGGCCGGGCGAGGACGACTTCGGAGACCTTGCCTCGTCGGCGGCTGAGTTGCGACTGATCCGAAGTCTTGAATCACTGCCTTATTTATAGGCACGGTCTGTGGCACCGACGTACTCGATCCTGATTGGTCGTTTGCACTGTGATACCGAGTGGCTTTCAGTGTTGGGTACCAATCATTTTGGAGCTGATGGGATTTCAGCTCCAAAAAGATTGGTACCCGGAAAGCAACCCGGAAGCAGTATATTCTACATGAATTGATGGTTAATTAGCCAGTGATCATTTAAACATAATATATAAATAACAAATAAATAATAAATATTCCACAACATTTCACACAACGCTATCTAGACCCATGGTAAGCATAGCTTAACTAGCTTGTGTTATGGAATCTAGAATGCGGATAAACATACTTTGATACGTTTTTTTTTTTTGTAAATACATACATATTATAAATAGAAACACCCAGACCAATGCAAATATACATATTCATGTATACAAATATTTGCACTGAGCGGGGATCGAACCCGCGCCTCCTGCGTAGCGGCCGCGTTCACTACCGCTACGCCACGGAGGCTATCAATATTGCTACAATTCATAAACAACTCCAATTCTAGCTCTTTTCCTATCACACCTTGAATATTTCGATGCACCAGGTTAATACAATTTTTCATTGTTTTTATTAATATTTGTAATAAGCGAAGGTTGCTTGCTTGTTGCAATGCAAGACAAATCCTCTGTTGTCGTACTTTTTAATTTAAATTACTTTTTTTTTCTTTTTTTTCTGAACATGCTCTGAACAATTAAATTTGAGCTGTAACTGTCAGTTTTAAAATTACTGACATTACAATTGTCAACTAAATGTTGCTCAATAGGAGCAGTCATTTGTTTAGCCAAGTTCTTGGCTGATATATAAAAAAATAGGATAGCGAAACAGCTATTTGTCTCGCCCAATACTTGGATACATAATAATTATCCTGTGTCAAATAAAAAGATTTACTAACATAATTGTTAGTGTCTATAAAATGGAATTTCTCTTTGTTATTGATACATAATGTATGCAATGTCATATTTAGCTTATATCTAAAAATATTTTCTTCCTGTGACGAACCATCGCTATAAGGGAATGTGAACATTACAATATTTTCTATGTTTAATGTATTTAAACTATTTAGATACTTTATAAGAGAGGATTTGTTCAAATTACCCCTATTTGCTATAAATATAATTATTGTTTTATTATTAGAAGTATATTCATGCTCAATAGCACTTTTTACAATATGGTGGTGAGAGGCACCAGGCATACCATTGTTGATTGTTGAATGTCCCATTTCAGATAGTAAGCACCCTAAATTTTTGCCAATTTCATCACTAAATATTATAATTTCATGCTTTAAATTTAATTTTATATTTTTTGTTTTATTTATCAATAAACCAGAAAGAATCACTTTCCAAACTTACACTGACAACTATGTTCATTATTATAATTACTTAAGTCAATTACCTTATTCATACCCAGAATGTGCTCCTGCATTTGTTTTTCTGAAAGCTCATACTTTTTAGTTATTGAACGGAGAGCATCTTCAAGCTCAATGATTGTAGATTGCTGAGTTTGCATATCAGAGGTATGTTTTAATGTTCTATTCTGTACCCTCATTGAATATGCTTGTAGTTTCTGTCTTAATTGCAACCTCTCCCTATTATACCTTTCATACTTAAAGGTAATTTTATGTTTTTTAATTATTTTTTGAAATTTTCTAATAATTTTGCTAATTTTAATATCTATACTTTTTTAATTTATTGAGAGTTGGCATATATCTTGGAACAGAAACCATAGTACTGTCTCTGTCTATCAATTCATCATAGAGGGTCTGATTTGCAGTAGCAATAAACTGATGTTCTGATGTTTCTAGCTGTGCTTTTAACAATGATATTTCATTATTTGCCTCATGTAGTTCTTGTTCTAACCTATGAAACTTTTGCAAACCAAAGTCATACTCTATGCGACATTGATCAAACCCATCTATGACAAACTGCAGGCTATTCTGAGCATCAATAGCATCTCTATATTGAATATGTAAGTGTGCCAATTCGGTTTTTAAGGATTTGATTCGCTCTGATGCTTCTTACAAAACCCTTTCGCTATCCTCTAGCTCTCCGCTGTTCTGGCTACACAACTGCTTTGAGGCGTGGAGTTCTTTATGGACCTTTTGGAATTTTTCTTTTGCCTGGCACGCCAAGGTACCACGAGTAGTAATGCCAGCCATTGTTAAATGATATTAATATAATAACAAGCCAGAGAAATCGCGTAACCAGTCAAATCGCGTAACCAGTCAACCAGGTCTGAGGTTAGCCGGGTATATTTACGTATTAACCAGTGTTATACTATTTTTAGATATTATAAAATCAAGTTACCATATATTACTTTATATACTACTAGCTGTTGCCCGCGGCTCCGCCCGCGTAGATGTCGGTTATCGCTTAATGTTGAGCCGACGCTATTGAGCATTAAATTCTTCTCTCTACTCAACTTTGTCTACGACTATGTACTCACCTCTGTTCTCAACTTTCTACTCGCCTCTATATTCGACTCTCTACTCGACTTTCTACTCGCCTCTATACTTGAATTTATACTCGACTCTCTACTGACTTCTCTGTTCCCCTCTCTACTCGACTTTGTACTCTTCTCTATACTCGCCTTTCCATTGGCCTGTCTACTTACCCATCCATTTGATTCTCTTTTCACCTCTCTACGTGACTCTCCCCACTCGCCTATCTACTCGCACCTCTACTCAACTCCCTATTCGATCTCTACTCGCCCCTACATTCATCTTTTTACTCGCCTCACTATTGGCCTCTCTACTCAACCCTTTACTGCATTCTATTTGATTCTATACTCGCCTCTCCACTGGCTCTCTAGTCGCATATCTACTCGCCCCTGTAGTCGACTCTACTCGACTTTTGATCTTGACACGCCTATCCACTCGCACCTATAACAATCACTACTCGCATCTCCACTCGTTTCTATATTTGGTTCACTACTCGACTATGTCCGTTGCGAAGCTCTCATTCACCTTTGTACCAAATTTCATAAGGACATCTTAAAAGAAATTCTTACTATTTATCCCATATTCACCCCCCCCCCCCCCCCTATTTTGTGCCATTGAAAAATGAGAAACTTTAATCCCATAGCCTTATTCCCCTTCCCCCTTCCCCTTCTATCCCTTTTTTCGCGATAAAGGGTAGCCTATGTCCATTTCCAAGCTCTAACCCATCTCTATACCAATTTCATCAAGATTTCAAAATTGTTTAACTAACATACCCTAGCCCTATTTTTCACCCCCGTTCCCAAGCTCTAAACTATCTCTGTACCAAATTTCATCAGGAAATCTTCAAAAATTACAAACTTTCATCCCAAGGCCCTAGTCCGCCCCCCCCCCCCCCCTTCTAACCCTCTTTTCGCGATAAAAGGTAGCCTATATTCGTTCTCAAGCTTTAATCTACCTCTGTACCAAATTTCATTAAGATATCTGTAGAAATGACAAAGTTTTATACAAACTTTCATCCCCTATTTCCCCCCCTTAAACCCCTTTCTCGTGACAAAAGGTAGCCTATGTCCGTTCTCAAGCTCTAATATACCTCTATACCAAATTTCATCAAGATCGGTTCAGTGGTTTAGGCGTGAAAGCGTAACATACAGACAGACAGACAGAGTTACTTTCGCATTTATAATATTAGTATGGATGAAGAAAAAAAGCAAGTTTAGCGTGAAATTGTGAATAATTACAGATATTTTTACCTTACAATAGAAGTCAAAGTACCCGGCAACTGTCATAAATATTATACTGTACTTACGGCAGTTTCACTCCAGAAAACACAAAATTAATACGCAAACCACCTAATTACACTTTTATTTGATGATTAATTGGCAATTGGGCATTGATTCATTGGAAAAAATAAATAAAAATCAAATTAAATTTGGGGCGATTCAAAATCAGCTGTTAGCGATAGTCGTTCACTTTCTTTCACATTTACTTTATGTTTGTATATTACTTAGATAATTGTTTAGAATGAGAGAGTAAATTGTGTTTTAACTATATTGTGTAAATTTAAATGAACTTACACTATAGTGTAAGTTCATTTAAATTCACGCAAACAATAAAACTAAATTTAAAGCAGTTAGTAAAAAGTTAAATGATTGAAATGAATGAATGAAATCATTGAACTTTTTACTAACTGCTTCTTGCTATTACCTATTAACTGGTTAAACATAGGTAAAAATCGGCTGGTAGAAATACCTTCGATTGCGTCGACTAAAACCGCATGCTATCTGGGTCTGAGGTTCAGACCAACACATCAAAAATATTGACAAGCATCGAACTCGCAACATTGCAAACCCCCACCACTGTCATTGAGAATACACTCGAGAGCAATGAATCCGGGTCACTCAAAGAATCCAAAAAATCTCGGAAAGTAAGAATGCTAGGTTAATGCAATAAATTGTATTTAATAGACAATTTAATACTCCTTAAATGAAAGTATTAAAACTTCTTAGTTATTGTAAAGTTATATCATAAAAAAATCAAATTTGAAAAGGGAACACTGTCGAAGATGGAACTACGAAATTACAGGATTTGTTTTTGCTTTTGTTTGTAATCTGTCATTTATGTTGGTACATAAACCAGGTTGATAGTGCTCAATATTCATTATTCAAGCTGAAATCATGTCGCTTACACTTGAAGAATGCACCAGAATACTTACATTGGTGGAAACCGGCCGGAGTCAGCGCGATACAGCCAGGACTGTCGGTGTGTCGCTGTCAACAGTACAAAGAGTTCTCCGACGTTACGAAGAAACTGGTTCTAACCTACGCAGACCAGGAACGGGCAGAACTAGGTGTACCACAGCACGAGAAGACCGATACTTGGTGAACACCATGCTTCGAAATCGCTTTCTCACAGGAACTGAACTCACAAATCAGTTTCGACGCCTCGGAGGAAGTAATGGACAGTAAGACGTCGGCTTGCTGAATCTAACTTAAAACCCCTTAGACCTGCAAACGGCCCTAAACTGGAGCGTGGCCATCGTATTTCAAGACTAAGATATGCCCAGAACCACGTAAATTGGAGTATTGAAGATTGGTCGAAAGTTATGTTCTCCGACGAATCAAAATTTATGCTCTACAAGCACGATGGAAGACACAGAGTGTATAGAAGACCAGGGGAAAGATTCAAGCAAGCATGCATCGAAGAAAAAGTAGCCTACGGTGGTGGGTCTGTACTTGTGTGGGCCGGAATTTCCTCTGAAAGTCGCACAGAGCTGGTGATCATAGAAAACGGCTCTTTAACTAGCGTAAGATATGTGGAAGAAATCCTCAACGAACACGTTGGTCCATTTATGGTCAATTTGGGTGAGGATGCTATATTTATGCATGACAATGCCCGACCTCATACAGGTAGGATTGTGAATGACTACCTTCAAGAGATGAACATTACTTGTATGGAGTGGCCAGCGCGCAGCCCGGATATCAACCCGATCGAGCATGCTTGGGACGAGCTAGGGAGATGCGTAAAACAACGAAACCAATCACGCTTCCTGAGCTCAAAATTGCTCTCACAGAGGAATGGGAGAATATTCCCCAAAATCGTATAAGGAACTTGGTGTACAGCATGCCAAACCGCGTAAACGCAGTAATGGAAGCACGAGGAGGTAATACGAAGTATTGAAATTCAAGAAAATCGTCATAAAGTTCAAAAATTTCATGTTTCCTATTTTTGTTTTAAGGAGAGATCAGCAGTTTTTTTTCTTTATGTAATTTTGTGTAAATAAAATGTATGGTGACTCATATTTTTTTAACTTTCATTTAAGGAGTATTAAATTGTCTATTAAATACAATTTATTGAATTAACCTAGCATTCTTACTTTCCGAGATTTTTTGGATTCTTTGAGTGACCCGGATTCATTGCTCTCGAGTGTAGATAACATGTCGAAAATTATCATTATTTACTGGCATTTGACCTGTCTTTCAGGAACCACATATAGACATTATGAATGTGATGAAAGATGTTGGATTCGTTGACATCGAGGGAGGGTACAAGGACACGAACTACCAGTTTGAGAATAAAAATATGTTGAAAAGTAAGTAGGTACCGATACTCATTTCTTATCAACTTCCAAGACACATTGTACCCGAAAATAAAACTAAAAAAGTATATTCCAACTCCTACATAAGCAATCTATTACCTATCTCTAAAGATATGATTCCGAACTGCCTTCAGTGCAGCACTGCTGCGTGCTTCAGGCGCAGCAGTACTGCACTGAAATGTTGCGCGGCAGTGCTGCACGACAGTAATGCACAGCACTACTGATTCCCATATAATCTCTAAGAGTTTATGAGATGGCAGTGTTGCGCAGCACTGAGCTGCACGCAAATGAATGAGTAACATCAGCGCATCACCACAAACAGCACAACACTGCTGTGCAGCACTGCTATGTAGCACTGCTGTGCAACAGTGCTGTGTGCTACAGAGTTCGGAATCAGTAGAATGTTATACCTATTGTAATATGTAATACAATTAGATAAAATACGATGTTCTGTTTATAATATCAAAATATAACAATAATGAGGGTACTAAATGCAATTAATGTATCTGAAGTGCTTTTATAACCTTAGTAGGAAGTAGAGGATTCCAAATCCGTTAAATTAAATACATAACTATAGCTACATTAAAAATATCGTAAATATATATATCATTGTATACAATAAAAAATAACGATTACTATGGATTAGATTAGATTGAGTATAAATGTAATATTTACTTCAAGACGATTTCATTTCAATATTCAATTTCTTATCAATCCTGTTCTAACGTTATTTCAAAATTTCAGAACTCTTAATGGCTCTCAACCCATTTGAGATTCCGGAGGACAAGTACGATGACTTCATGGAAGATCATATTCAAGTGCTGAATGAGGTTCAGAGTCTTAAAACTAACAACAAGGCCCCGAAGGACACTGCGTTTTATTATACATCGGTTACAGTGTATGGTCGTAAACCATCGTCGACTAACAATTAGTGGACTTTTGATTAATGGAGATACTGTAATTTAGAATATAGTAATCGGTAAACTTAAAGAACCCTGCTAAATGCGCATTCTTCGGTCTCTTTAGAGACGCGGGGCGCGATGATGGAGGCGCTCCAATCATTGATTAAAGTAATCACAGGCACACCGGCTCACGTCATGAGTTGATCATTCCTTTTTTTTTGGCATATTACTTGACCAACACACAGGCGCAATATTTTTGATGTCAGTTCATGATTTTTACCGATAACTATATGGCTTTTGATTTGGCATGTCGCGAAGAAAAGTAACAGTGATGCTAGACACGCACAGAGTAAATGTAAGTAGACATGCTTAGGTTTTGTAAAGCACTCTGTCTATCGTATGTCTAGCTTCATATGTTTTTGAAGTAGGTAATATGTAAGTTATACCTAGTAAACTTAATATTTTTACTACTCAGCCCCGGATCGACGATTTTACGAACCGGAGCAAACCCTTGATAGTGGCGCCCCCTCTCTTTAGTGTTTGAGAAAAACTGTAAAAACTGCCAATGAGTAGCATTTTTTGTAACCATTCGTGATAATAATAAACCTTTAATAAATTTAAACTTTTTATTATCTAATACCCATAGCTCGGAATTAGGTAGAGTTATTTATGAACAGTCGACAAAATCGATAGTATCCCACCATTACATAAAAAGTTGGATGTAAAGGTGGGATACTATTCATTTTGTCGAGTGTACTTACACAGGTTTTCTGACAAGTGGATATGCCTCAAATCCCGAGATTAATTTTAAAAAGCAGACAATATCACGTGTTCACAATAAACTATTAACCTATCCGTGATTTATTAATTGATTGATTTATGATGCTTTGTGACGTGCATGGTTCCAACTGTGCAAAAATGCATTTTAAACATTTTTCAAAAGAAATGTGTTGCAATTGCAAAAATATGAAACTACCTTGTGAATACTTATCGCGAAAGGCAGGTCCTTCTGTTCACACACGTCAGTGACCTGACAGTGCCGTGGACACAAAAAATAATATGGACTCCACTAGTTTTCCTAAGATTTTATTTATTTTATGTACATAATCGTTCATATCTTGAACAACAGTTAGAAAATTGATTTATTTCTGCATGGTTATAAAAAAAAATCGCAGCTATCACACTAAACCATTTTTCCCGAGGAGGGCCAGGTTCCCGAGGAGGGCCAGACCGAGAGGGATGGCCCTGGGTCAGCCGGGGTGCGAGGGATATGTCGTATGACAACCTCACCTTCGGCCTAGCACTACGACCCAGAGACAGTGTGCGGTTTAGTCGGTTCGAGTCCGACATAACCTACCCCTCCGGCTCAGGGGTGGGTATCCGTGGGGATTTACCGCACGTAAAAAAAAACACTAAACCATTTAAATCTGGCTCGGGTCGGGTGGTCGATGTAGCGCAAGTACTATCGATTTGGTTTACTGTCGATGTAGCATACCGTCGTTTTAGTGTACTAACGATGTAGCGTACCAACGATTTGGGGTACTGTCGATGTAGCCTACCTTCGATTTGTGTGTGTGATGATGATTTGTGTGTGTCGATACATTAGCCCGTCGATGGAACATTTCCAATACAGCGATCATCGATGTAGTGACTGTCGATATCATGAACGAATACGCCATAGGCCACGGTAACCAATTTCCGTCAGATGGGCCGGGTGCTCGTCTGCCACATAAGTGGTTTAAAAAATAATTTAAATAATTTTGTTTTATTTGTGTTTTATCTTTGAGGTTTTTATTATTATTTATTGTCGATGCGGTCAATAATTATTTCGCCAACATAGGTTAAAACCTTGCGGAGAGCATTAAAAATGCACAATCACGTTACCCACACTCACCATTACGGGCTAGTTGTAACACGCCATCACATTCAATGGTAATGCTTCCAACAGATGAGGAAGAAGTGAACAAAGTGGTGGATTCCCTCAGAGAGGGCTGTACTACCGGGTGGGATAATATATTATATCCGTCAACGTAATTAAACAAAATAAAATAACTATTGTCCCCCCGATGACGCATATCTGCAACTTATCAATGTCCAATGGTACATTTCCCAGAACTTTTAAAAGGGCCTTTATACACCCAATCTACAAGGCTGGACATAGAGACCGAGTCACTAACTACAGTACAGTATTGCTGTCTTACCCGCACTATCCAAAATACTCGAGAGACTCATGAACTCTAGATTAACAGGCTATCTCGAGAAAAACCAAATTCTGTCTCCGTCCCAATACGGGATCCGCGCGGGCCGATCTACTAGTGACGCAGTTCATGATCTAACTAATCACATAGTCCGAAAACTGAATGAGGATAAAAAAGTACTGGGTGTCTTTCTGGACTTGGCTAAAGCCTTCGACACGGTCTCTGTTCCTATCCTTTTAGAGAAAATGGAACAAGTTGGAATAAGAGGCGATCAACTCAAATTATTTGCGGACTATCTCAGTGGCCGTGTACAGAGCGTTAAGATAGATAGTCACATCAGTCAAGAATTAGTTCCTTAAGGGAGTGTCATCTCACCAACTCTTTTCCTCATCTATATTAACGATCTGTGCACGATAAATCTACCGGAGGGCAACATATACACCTTCGCAGATGATACTGCACTCGTATTCCACTCCAATTCGTGGGAAAGCGTATTCAGTTATGCTCAAACCGGGCTTGATACTGTGACCAAATGGCTATCAAAAAATTGTCTGACTCTCAACGCAGAAAAACCGCAATACATACCATTTGCCATTCGGAATAGCGCTTCTCTTTCCGCTCTCTCCTTACCTATCACAGTTCATACATGCACAACTACACACAATACAATCTGTCGATGTACACACCTTCGGAGGGTTTCATCAGTAAAATATCTTGGTGTATTACTAGATCCTTTCTTGGATTTCCATCTGCACATAGAGACTCTTACATCTAGAATCCGCAAATTAATATACGTTTTCAAAAACCTCAGACATGTAGCAGATGAAGATCTGAGAAATACAGTATACTTTGCCCTCTGTCAATCGCTGTTATCCTACTGTATCACGACCTGAGGTGGTGCAGACAAGACACTTGTTATCCAGGTGGAAAGAGCCCAGCGAGCGATACTGAAGGTGTCTCATTTCCTACCTATTAGATACCCTACGACTGAGTTGTTTGGGAAGTGCAAGGTGCTGACCTTCCGTCAATTGTTCATTCTCTACGTCATAACAAAACAACACTCTCTCCTAAATTACAACCCAACTGCAAATGGGTTTCTATATCAGAAATGCCGGGAAGATTCACATTAATATTAACATTTCGATGCTAGTACATAAATAACTCTGCCTAATTCCGAGCTATGCTAATAACTATTAACTTTCTTTTGTAACATAAAACAGAAGCACAAATCAAATCACATTCATGTATTTCCTCGAATGTATGTACATAAAATGGTCTTAAAAAAGGGGCGTCCCATGTACATTCTACCATTTCATTACGGTGTGTAAATATACAATAACACAAAAAAATATATAACCAAGAAATAGTACAACTTTACACGGCATGCTTTCTTTTCTGCGAAATAATCTATTAGCTCCTCAAAGTCCGTCGCATAGGCAGTTTTCCCCTAGGATTCCCCAAGCAGAAAGACCTAGCACAATAAGCACGCGTTCAAAAAAAATGGAGGAAATGATTGATGATTTTTATTTTCTTTTTTACAACCTTAGGTCACCAGCTGACGCATTTTTCACCGCAGTATGGGCAGCTGACAATTGTTTTCTTTCAAGACATTGGCTTAACCTTAATATAGCCAATTTTCAGCCGGGAGGAAATGACTGATTTTTTTAATTTTTTTACGCGTTTGAGCGGTCGCCGCTACTTAAACCGTCGCAGCTGACAACCACGAAAATTCATAATTCAACATCCATAATCATTGCACGAAGTATCATCTGGAAGGCGATTGGTCATGCAAACCTGTTGCTGGATATCTTGATGTTGCTAGATATCACACGCGTTTAATTTGGATTAGTGCCTAATCAATTTCATACGTTCCTATAATAATACGTTAGGCATGAAATGTATAAAGATATGTTTTTGGCTTTTTCAGTTCTTAAGTTCTTTATATAACTTCACATTCTTTATACATAACGGCTTAATCGGCATTTATGTATTAAAAATAATTGAAAATATATTGTTTTTTTTTTTTATTGTTCTATTAAGTTGACGTCACCGTTTATACTTATACTATTATCAATAATAACTGACTGTAGAAATAAAGTAAATTACTGAATTAGTCAATATTAGGTACATGAAGTAAAAATATGGCCAATATTGGCAAAAAATAAGTCTTAAAAGTAGGTACTGACTATCATTACGTAATTTAGTATAACATGTTAATAGCGAGCATACGTTGAATAGCCGTGTACAGACGTACGAACACGAACATAGTGAACATAAACATCAAACATGAACTTTTGATTTGTTTTGTACCTATGGTCTGGACGGCATGTTCGAACACGGACGCGAACATACTTTAAATTGAGTTCGGGCACAACGCTCACTATATAGTCGCGAATTCAGCGCCGTTCGTACCACGAACTTCGTAGTGTTTAGTGTCGAATTTTGTTTGAAGTAACGAAAGATTTTTGGTGATTGAAAGCGGATCCTAGATGGTGTGAAACAGTTTTTGTATAAAAAATAAACGTCTACCCTTCCAAGTTTTGTTATGTAACATTTATTAAAACCATTCGAACACCGTCCATACGGAACATACAGAGCGAGTGTTCGATGTTTGTTACTGGTGCACACGTGCAAACCAAATTGTTGTGCATTCTGAAACTCAACTAATTTATTCGTACGAGTGCACGCTGCCAATCAGGACGGGGACAAGCCACAGAACAAGCGACTAACGAGTCGCAGCAGTACCTCGGGTGCGAAGGAAATGCCTTACTGTGCCCTTATACCACGGTATTCGAGACACGAGACGGTGTACGGTCTTAGTAGTTTCGAGCCTGTGACTTATACTATGCTTATAATAATAATAAAAATCCATTTATTGCATTTAACTTTACCGCCTCGCTGGTCAACTTAAAGTATCCGTTCGGCTGAACGCACGATATAAAAAGAAATCTAGATACTATCGGCTCGAATGCTCGATTTGTGAAACAACTACGGTTCGTTAACCCATTAGTTAATAGGTGCCCATACGATCATTTAATTAGCCTGTCCAAAAGTGCATCCCAGCCATCTTTTTCAGGTCATCAGTCCGTCTGACTGGGGGGCGTCTCACCTTCCGGTTACTTTTTTGCGGTCTCCATTCTAAAACTGCTGACATGAATTAAATCTGTTTCAAAATCTAGAGAGAGAGGTAAAAATTTCATTATCATAATGACGGAAATAATTTAATGAAAAAAGAGGAATTGTAACTACCTATAAAAAATAATAATACTAAAACTAAAAGTAAAAATGCGTCGTGGAATTTATCCGCATCGCATGCCTCTTGTGGTAGCGTTCCTAGAAGACTGGCAGCATTGCCCCGTTGTATGGCAATGCTTAATCTATGACCTAAAAAGAGGCCAGCCTACTGGTCACGAGAAGCGTCGACCATACGCTACGCAATCTCCCTGAAGAGATTGCGGGCGCTCGGACCCCAAGGCCCAAACGTTTCGACTTCAAACGGCACAAATTCATAATCTCCACGACGCATTTTAACTTTTAGTTTTAGTTATTTTATTTTATTTAGTATTGTGTATATAAAGTAACTTTATTAATTTAATTTAATGTTTGCCAATAGATCTTTCAATATTTATGTAAAAATTGTGTAAATAAAGAAATCAATTTTCCTATAAAAACAAACAAAATACATGATTCACTAAATACCTACTAAGTATACATAATTACTTCAAATAATGTGCGATACGATTATAAAACGTTTACCTAAACCACACCTGAACTCACATATCAAAATCTAATTGAGTAAGATTATTATCAATTAAGCTGTATCCCATGAATTACATCATTAGTTCATAAGTGGTTATAGTTAAGTACTTTGTTGCTTAATTATTTAAACTTGTATAGTATAGAAAGCCAAAAGACCATGGACATGAATTCTGCAAGAATAGAGGGTGATTCCCGCGGTCTTATTCGCGTGAAATATGTTTCCGTTCCTCCAGGAATAACTTGCTGCGTTTATCTAAACCATCTCACCGCGTAAAAAAGGCGTGAACGGTCTATCGCTATGGGATAAAAAATTCAGCAAAATTTATATTATGCCATAAAAATATATAAATACTAGCTTTTGCCCGCGGCTCCGCCCTATACTTGAATTTATACTCGACTCTCTACTGACTTCCCTGCTCCTCTCTCTACTTGAACTTGTACTCTCCTCTATACTCGCCTTGACATTGGCTTCTGTACTCGCATCTCTACTCGGCCATCCACTCTATTCTCTTTTTGCCTCTCTACGTGACTCTCCGCACTCGCCTACCTACTCGCCCTCTACTCACATCTCTACTCAACTTTCTATTCGATCTCTACTCGCCTCTACATTCGTCTCTCCACTCGCCTCATTATTCACCTCTCTACTCGACTGTCTACTGCACTTCATTTGATTCTATACTCTTTAATCCACCTTTGTTCCAATTTTCATGAGTATATCTTCCAACAACAACCTTTTAACATTTTTCCCTATTCACCCCCTTTTTGCGCGATTGAAAAATGACAAACTTTATTCCCCTTTTTCAGGATAAAATGTAGCCTATGTACGTTCCCTAGCTCATATCCATCTCGTTACCAAATTTCATCGGGGTATCTTCAAAAATCACAAACCTTCATCCCGAAGCGGCGAGTCTCCTGGCCGGATCGCCACCGTGGATCCTGGAAGCGAGGGCCCTTTCGGCACTATATCAGTTCCGAAAGGAGGCGCGGGAGCGGGGATTCGATCCCGAGCCCGAAGATATTCGGGCCGAGAAATCCCGGCTCCACCAGGTCATGATGGCCGAGTGGGAGCGACGACTTGGGCAACCACGCGCAGGGCACGCCGTCATTGCGGCGGTAAGGCCCATCATGGGGGTGTGGCTAGAGAGGCCACACGGTATCCTCTCGTACCGTCAGACGCAGATTATCACCGGGCACGGTAGCTTCGGGCGGTATCTGGATCTGATGGGTATAGAGCCAACGCCCGAGTGCCATCACTGCGACGCGAGCGTGGACTCGGGGCTGCACACGCTCACCGAGTGCCCGGCGTTTGAGACTCCGAGGCGGGAGCTTGTGGCGGCCCTGGGGGTGAGAGTGCTCACGCTCTCCACCCTGCTCGCGGTGATGGTCCGCTGCGCGGATGCGTGGGCGGCCAGCGCCTCCTTCTGCGAGCAGGTCATGCTCGCGAAGGAGACAGCAGAGCGGGCGCGGCGCGAAGAGCGAGAGAGGCTCGCTGCCATCGCTGCACGCGCCCGAAGGCGGCTCGGGCGTCGGAGGGCGCAAACTGACCTCCGCCCCCCATGAGCGCGGGCCTGAGGGTGACGGGTGGAGCCGCCCGTCACCCTAGCAGAAGCAGGCCACGGTGGCGGCGCGCATCGTAGGACGATGCGCGCCTCCCCACACCGGGGTTGAGTCGGGGACCGCGTGGTCCCCCCCCCCCTTCCCGAGGAGGGCCAGACCGAGAGGGATGGCCCTGGGTCAGCCGGGGTGCGAGGGATATGTCGCATGACAACCTCGCCTTCGGCCTAGCACTACGACCCAGAGACGGCGTGCGGTTTAGTCGGTTCGAGTCCGACATAACCTGCCCCTCCGGCTCCGGAGGGGTGGGTATACGTGGGGATTTCCCGCACGTAAAAAAAAAAATCCATGTTGATGTGTGTAGTTAAGTAGGTTATGGAAATTTCTTCCAAGCAACCATGATATGCGTTACATTATGTTTGCCAATAAGATGGCCGTATCTCTATACCACAGAATAAATAATAGTACCAGCGTACAGAATGGAAGCTCACCCCCTCCCACCGATTTCATTTCCTCTCCCCGCACGTCAAAATAATGGGCGCTTTCATGGGCGCCTAAAACAAAGATTGTCGCCAGTAAAATGTGAGGAACGGCACTTCGGGAAGAAGAGTGAAAAGTACGGCTAGCTTCGGTTTTTAAGGCGTCCTCTCTTTCACACATGACTATAGTGAAATTTAACCCTCAAATGCACCTTGCCTTTTTGAATAAATAACTAATGAACTACACATAGTAAGAACATTTGTTCTCTTTCCACAATATTTATTATTGAACCTGACCGGTTTCGCCTTATGGTAACTTTATGGTAATTCGTGAAAAATCTTATAAATTATAATGATTTTCATATAATTGAATGAAATGTTGAAGCATTTACTATGCTTACTTTTCAAATCGATTAATATTCATTCATTCATTCAATTATTTGGGCGGAGTCATCGAAATAACAAAGTTTAAAAGTGATTGCAACATCATTGATTGTTTCCGATATTTCGTATGAATGTCGGTAGATGGCTCCCACCGTCGCCCTAAGACGGTATTATAGGAGAATTTGGATAGCGTCAGGTGTGGCTCGATGGCTCAATGATCAGAGCATTCCCCCTGTAAGAGAAAGATCGTGGGTTCGAGTCCCACCTGAGCAATTCACTTTTTCCTATCTTAATCGAATTTTCATATACTCCGGGTTCTTTAGAAAATAACTTTAGAACTAGCGTGTTAAGTAACATTATAATGGACCGATAGTGATTATAGGTGTATTATTTAGAAACTGCATTTTAGTGGCATTAAATAAGTAAATATTAAAATATTAACATGATTTTTTCTTATTACTTTATTACTATTCGAAAAGTATGATTTTATTTATTTAGTTAAGTGAATATTTACTTACATTGGATAGTTGTAAACCGGAATTAAATTTTACCCAGAAGGTGCGCCAACATTGAAAATTAACACGGTCTATAAAATAAAGGATAGAATACCCAGTTCTTAATTATTATTTTTTTAACATTATAAACATTATAACTCAAAAGCATATGATGCAGATTTAGATTAGTATACATTCTAGGGTTAAAAAATGGGCGGTACCTGGCAATGACGGAATCCATGATGGACGACATTAATTGTGATACATTCAAATCGAAAAAAAAATGCCACACTTCATAGGCGTGAGCTGTCACAATAATGGCTCTTAAATTTTATAAAGTATAGAGCGGTTAAAACCATTTGTATCTAAAAAATATAAATAGATAGATATCTTTCCGTGAACTTCCGTTTAGTATAAATTATAATTGATACTTAAAAAAATTATCAATATTAAATTAAAGTGTGCTCAACTGCCATTTTTCTAATTTCCTACTCGCCGTTGACAATTTTAAGTAAGTATAAGGATAGTTATTACTAAAACCGGGCATATAATCCGTGTCATTCAGTTGAGGTTCAGAAACCTTGGTGAGTAATAAAAACACCATTTATAAAGGAATGTTCTACCTCACCCTTGGCAATGGAGCATTAATTACTAAGGGATAAATACTAGTAGTTCTGTTAAGAGTTCCAGATCATTTTTTGGCATCTGGAGATCAAATCTGATATCCTCACTTATATTTCTTTTATACGATACGTATCTTTATTTCATAGCTCTCTGGATAGTTCACCAATAAATATTGACAATCCGTTCTTAAAAAGCCACAACAAACGTCTCCCCCTTTTCTCATGTTTTTTTTTCCACAACTACCTGTAAGGAATCATGTTCGGATATTTCAGCCAAAAATCGTCAATATTCGTTCATAAATAACGCTATAGAAAAGGCACCACTTTTCTCCTTCGATTAAAAAAGCTCTAGGCAAAAATGATGTTTTAATTCAAAGAACATATATGCCAAGTTTGGTGACAATCGGTTAAGAAATGTGCCCTATAGACCGAACAGAACGGAGACTATTTATAATTAAGCGAAGCCGTGAGCAACAGCTAGTTTTTATAAACACAATCGGTTTTAATTACTCTATAAACATATCAAAGTCGTGTTGTAGTATTGTTTTGTTATTTGTGCCAATTCTGTTATTTGACAGGACGAAAAAAATGTATCGTCATATTCTTTTCTTCCGAAGCGAAGAAAAAGATGGAAATACGTTTTAATGTCAAAATCATTTATATTATATGACTTTTTGTAAGAGCAGGATTGTCGCCTCCGTCGGATGTGACGTAAATCATGACACCAAGGGATAGAGTGAGAAAAATCACGCTATCTCACTCGAAATTTAGCTCAAATTTCAAATAGTGCCATCCATGACATTTCTAATTTTCTCACACATCAACACTACCGTGCATGTACACGAGCTATGTTTGTAGTAATTACAACGCGATTGTTTCATACATTTTTCCGAGAGCTTCCGAGGTGTGTCTATACTATACGAAAGAAATTGCTTTAGGTGTAAAATGTTGTAGGTCAACCTACTTAGATAAGTATAATCATAAATGTTATGTCACTGTCATATATGTAAGACATAATGACAATGTTATAAACAAACTCAATAAGAAGAAGAAGGAATATAAATATATAAGTCGATGGTTCATTAGAGGAAGTTGAGTAATATTTAGTTTAAACCAGATTTATACAAAACCACAATCTGGAAAATGTCTAAGAAATCTGTAAGTTCCCATTATTCAAATGACAAGATTTAATGTTCACGAACCTTGCGAAAATTGTACATGAACAATGTACAGTTTTGTTTTCCTCGGAAATAAGTTTAAACTGGGACTGGACCAGAATTGCAAGCAGGCGAAACCGCGGGCAATAGCTAGTCTCTCATAAACAATTTGAAGACCTCTCTTACCCATAGCTTAACAGTGAAGTAAGTAGGAACTGAATATTTGATAAGTATCATCAAAGTATTTTCATTTTAGAAAGCCTCTTTAAGTTCCTTTTCGACGGGGGCACTTAATGACCTACCAGAAGTTTACGAAACGCCACTTGATACCTTAAACATTAAGATTCATAGTCTTCGGCTGCCTGACGAAGATCCCAAACTTTTTGCAATAAAAGTGACTTACTTCGATCAATTGATAGTGTCCAGTGTAATAAGGTCAATAGGAGCAAGAGATGTGGAGCAAACTAAAGTGTTAGCTCAAGGAACGATGAGCTATGATCCTTCGGATTACGAAAAAATGTGTCTGTTTGCGGATTGCCCACTAGTTGGTATGATGTAAAGCTATCTTTATCTATAATATTATATTCCTAAGGGCTTTAGTAAATAAGTAACTATACGGGTCACGTACATAATAATATGAAAAAATGGTGACATAATCCACATTTCTGGGAACGGCGTTGTATACCGGTCCGATAGCCGTTTAGTACGTGTAGACGAACTGTGGAAACATTGTACAGTTTTTGCGGTACCTTCCATCTTACTTACGGGAATTGGGTGCAAGCAAACCGAAGCCCCCCGGCATATAACGTAGCCCTTTGTATCTACTAATTTGTTAAGTATGCTTATACAACCTAAAAATTATATAAAATATATATTTGTAATCGGGAACCGAACTCTCTACAGAAACGGCAATCAATGCTATTTATTCATCGCTTTCACTTTTAATTTCAAGGATTCCTTACAAAGATTCCCAATTTTTATTACTTATTTTTCTTGTGGATATAACTTACGTTATATTAAATAGGATTTTTAATATTTGCAGTGCGTTTCAGAACTAGGAAAGTCTAGTTAGAAGAGCAAATTCATATCACTCATGCGAATGAAACTAATGAGATACTGTTTAAAATATTGCAGCAGCCAAAACACGAATCACATACATTTTCCACATGCAATATGATTTAATGCATTGAATTTCAATGTTGTAGTGACCGTCCACCCTCCAATAATGCTTGAGTCAGACGTGTCTGAGCCAACCACGAGCACGTCTCAAACTACCAGTCGCACGAGATCAGATTCTACCAAGTCTACCTCCATACTAAAACCTTCTGATCCACCTACTGATCCACCTACTACTGATCTACCTACTAATCATCCTACTGAACATATCTCATGTTGTAACGTCGATATTTTGTCTATTTTTGTAGAGGAGGAAGGTGAATATTTATCATTTTTTTAGTGACCTTGGAATATAGCATTTTCTTAATTTAAATATTCGGAGCAGAATTTCTTCTTTTAAGCATATCCCAGGCATGATCAATAGGTTTTAAGTCAGGTCTGAAGCTAGGATATCATGCTGTTGTAACCATACGCGCCGTATGAGGACGGGCATTGTCGTGCATTAGCTGGGAATTTTGTCCCATTTGCTGTCATTGATCCTAGCTATTAAGCTCAATTCATTTTTTTATGAACTGAGGTAATGACTGTACAGCCCTAAATGAACAAGATTCGACGTCTTGAACAAGTTCTTAAGGCCTTTCTTCTTAACATCCGCGTAGGATGCTCATGCTGTGGTAGTTATCTACAAGTTTAAGTGGAGTCATTCGAATAATTGAAGATGTAGGATTGCTCTTCATGCTATGGTAGGCGTGCAAACAAATTATAGTAGAGAATAGGATAGGCGTTAGAACTTTTCATGTAGATGGAAGACATTAACTTGAATCACTACTAGATATTACATTTATGATTACAGAGAATACAACAATGCGTATAAAAAAACGTTTGGAACCAAAGATTAAACCATCCGTCCTGCAGTGCAAAAGCTGGGATTGTTTGCCACTACTGACGATGGAGCTCTGTGCCACTCGGCACAAAGATAACGCAGTACATCACAAACACCTGAAGGAAGCCAACTGGTTGAAGTTAACACTAGTAGCAGCGTACAATTTGATTGTGCCTTACGACAAGGAACTTATATATACAGCGATATCAAGAACACCTCTCTATTGTGAATATGTAAGATGTTACCAAACATATTTTCTAACTGTGGAACTATTTTGCAAGTAGCGTTAATTCATCATCATCATCATCATATCAGCCATACACAGTCCACTGCTGAACATAGGCCTCTCCCATAGACTCCCAGAATGACCGATCCAAAGCAGCCCGCATCCAGCGCTGCCCGGCGACCTTGATGAGGTCGTCCTTCCACCTAGCCGTTGGGCGTCCTACACTGCGTTTGCCCGTACGCGGTCGCCATTCCAGAAGCGTTAATTATGCATTATAATATGAGCTATCTGTCAGTGAAAGTCCCCTAAAAACCTGCCCAGCCGTGAATTGAAAGTGACAAAGTTTAAAAAAATGTATTTTTTTTGTATGTAGTCAGCATCAAATCGATCTTATCTTGCAAAGTAATAGTAATTAATAGCAATTAAAAGTAAGTATTAGTAAGTTTTAGTAAGTATTAGTTAGTAACAGTAATAAATAGTAAGTAATAGTAATTATACTACGGCCGTTCAGAGAATGCGTTCCTGACACGTCGCAATTGAACTGACGACGTAACTTTGTAATGGCGTTGCAATTACGATAAAAATATTTTTGCTGGTTGTTTACCGTTTTAACAATTGATGAGCATTAAAACAACATTATTATATCAATAATCAATTAATGTTATAATTTTGTGCCAAACTGAGTGTCAAATAACTTGTTAAACAATATTTTTCTAAATCTATACTGCGCTATTACAAGGTTATGTCAGCGCTTTATATTTGTAGTGTTGTGCTAACAATAACAGGCAATAATAGTATCGTAATCTGTTCTTATACAGTTATACTTTATAAAATAATACGTTTTGTTTTGCTTTTTAAGAATTTGAAAATAATGGACTATAAGATAACTTATATTAAATATAAAAATAAAAACTACGACCAAACCGAACGCGCGAAAGAAAGTATTTAGCATTTTTATATTTAGGTTGAAAATGGTAACACCAAATGACGTTACTAGCATTTTTATACTTAAATTAAAAATGGTAACCCCAAATGGCGTTATGGGCCGCCATTTTGTGACGCTAAAACAGTCGTATGTTGTCGTTTCGTGCGCATAGACCACGTTCTTTAAGTGTTTTCGATCTGTTTTTATTTGATTAACCGGCTTTCGTTTAATGAACTGTTTCTGCTTTTCAAACTGACATCGGCGCTAAATCGGACTTCGATTGTGTTTTGTATTGCGTTCTTTTTACTTTTGGTGCATAATAATGCCTAAACGTGGACAAACATTGAAAAGTGGAGCCCGTGAGCTAATCATCAACCTGCAAGATTACTTTGAGCGGGAGCGGCAAAATGACGGACCCCTGGTACCTGTCGAACAAGTACAAGAACGCGTCTCTCAGGCGCTTGGAGTTAGCAAACGAACTATAACAAATATTAATAAAGAAAAGTTCGGCTCGGATTCGGATAAGAAAAATATTATCTTCGATAATATTTTACGTATGCCGAAGAACAAACGTAGAACTAACCCCGTGACAGATATTGACACCTTTGACGCCGATGCAATCAGAAATCATACATATGATTACTATTCCAGAAATGAATATCTCAACAGGAAGAAGCTTTTTTCATCGTTAAAAGAAGCTGGACTATTAAGCGTCAAAATCTTGAAAGATATTAGTTTTTCGTATAAAAATAAACAGACAAAAGAAAATTTTTATTAGAACGATACGACATAATTTTAAACCGGGTAAGTTTTTTGAGAGAATCAAAAAAAATTGATAACTGGGATAATGTCGTGTTCATTGACGAGAAATGGCTAAATGCCAATCAATCACACGGTTTCCCGTTCTTGGACGGATGATACACAAGCGTCGACGTCGAAAGGGGGCCCGGCTGATAATATGCCACGCAGGTTCTGCAAAATACGGCTTTGTGGAGAATGTGTTACTGGCATTTAAATCAAAAACCACAAATGACTACCACGAGGAAATGAATGCCACTATATTTAAAAGTGGTTCCAGAACGTGCTTTTGCCCAACCTACCAGAGCCTTCTGTAATATTCATGGATAATGCCTCCTATCACTCGGTTCAAATACAGAAATCACCTACCCAAGCTAATAAAAAAGAAGAAATGGTGGCTTGGTTACAAGCAAAAGGCATTGACGCAAATATTATTTAAAGAAAATAAAGCGGCAAATGTGCGATACAAAATCGATGAACTGGCTCTGGAGTACGGTCATCGCGTTCTAAGAATGCCACCGTATCATTGCCAATATAACGCGATTGAGCTAATCTGGGCTCAAATAAAAGGTTACGCCGCCCGCCACAATACTACCCCGCCATTCTGCAAGAAAAAGATGATGACCCTATGAAAAGAAGCCTGCGGGGAAGTCACAAGAGATGACTGGGCAAAGGTTGTTGAGAAGACTAAAAACCTGATTGTGGACCATTTTGACTGAGATATCAGGATTGACTCTGTTATTGATAATAATATAATTATACATGTAGGCGAAGATGATGATGAAGACACCACCTCCTCAAGAATCGGAGTCTGATTAATATTCTGTACGCACATTCAATTCAATGTACTTTATGGCATAGAAATACAGATTGTAACTTTGTAACAAAGAATAAATAAAACAATTTTATTATATTAATATTACCTTTTTTAGTTTCCACTTAAATAACTAAAATATAAATTTTAAATGATTCCGCCAATTTAAACACGTTAACTCAGTGTTATGTTTTGCCCATCACTAGTCGTGACTAACTGATAGGAACGCATTCTCTGAACGGCCGAACTTTAATAGCAAGTAATAGTAAGGATTAGTAAGTTTTAGTAAGTATTATATTAGTATTAGCCATTACAATCTTGAAATAGTTGTAAGCCTCCTGAGTGGTCCAAACTAAATGACTTATGTTAGGAGTAGGTTCGCGGAGTGTACCATCACTGGGTAAACTTTGTTTACGTAATAGCTACCTAATAGGCTATTTGAAAAGGTCGTCCGATTCTTCTCAATACGGCCTAACATGTCAGTTTATTCTAAAAAAATATGCCTTGCAAAATAAAATGTGTATTGCTTAACTAAACCGCAATCTTGACTATCCATTATTTTTAATTCCCAAAGTAAGTCAAAATATAAATGGGCTTTAAAGAAATGGATTTTTCAAAATCAAATATATTGAAAACTATTTGTCGTAATAATATTTCACTGTAACAGTTCCTTAGATATTAATATACAGCGGTCACTTTTCGAGAGTAAAAAAACAGTCAAACAGCCTACTCCAAGGCCAACAAGGATTAGATATAATAATAATTCTATTACTTTCCAGAATGTGGGACTAGCTCAATTCAACGAAGGTTCAAGAGTCCCCAAAAAGTTCAAACCCACAAACTTCTATGCAAAGTGGGAAAGCTTAAGTGTCGGTGATAACATTTTTGCAAAAGGAGACGCAAAATTTGTATGTAATTTGAAGGACATACACAATGAAGATAATTTAGATCTACGTCGTTACATGATGCAAATGCCACAAGACAGTGAGTTAGTGGAAGGACAAATTATATAAAAATAATTTAGAAGAATCTTACTAACATAATAGATATGTTTGGATGTTAACCTTGCTCTAATGGCTAAACGAATCTTACTGAAATTTCGTAAAGGAATAGATTTTACAGTCTGAAATCTTTCTGTTAACAAAAAAAGTACTTTTTTAATGTCTCCAATATACAGACATGATCACTTTAAAATTACATATAATAATAGTATAGAGAGATGAACGCAATGAGACCGAGTAGCAAGTGCTAATTATTTTCCTTCATTTTGTGTTTATTACCATAGAAATTGAATTTTATTACAGACACAATCGCATGGGCTTCGTTTCATCGTAGCTTGCTGATCAAAAATTCATCGGAAGAGTGGTTCGGTGAACAAATTCAGCAATATAAATGGCCGCTAGAAATCCACATTCAATCTCAAGATACCACTATCACTTATAGTTTCATGGCGTTTTTAAACTTGTTCGAGTTACTTTATCCAGGAGGTGATTAAAGATCTTATTTAGATGATAAAATAGAGATTACTCTGTAACTTTATGCGATATTATTTTAACTAGCTATATAATATTGGAATCCAATTACATAATGCGTTTGAATATTATCCGAGAGAGATAAAAGTGGCAAAAGAACGAGAGAAGACCAAATCTTCCCCTCGCTGGCTTGGTAGTGTAGTGAACTGACATAAACAGACCCAAGAGGATGACACAATAAGTCATACAACATGCATTTCTTGGTGCCATACGGAAACAAGGCTTTTGGCTCAATTACGACTTTGCATCCTAACCTACAGAGGTTCTATCGGTATTTCTGCTGATTTCTTTCCTTTCAATTTCTGCTCTGGGTTCTTGAAAATGATTGATCCATATGATACCATATGGAATTCAGATATGTAGTTCGATTCTGAAAAAGTTATCGCAACGTTTTGGGGCAGGGAAGGGGGAGGGGGGCGGTATTGTCATTTTTTAAAGCGTTCATGTGCAATAAACCTTTGTTGTTTTAGAGAAAACAGTCCGCCTGGCGGTGCCTCTGCTATGGTTTCACGAGACGACTATGGTACAGGAGTGCAACTGTACGTCATTGCTCGGCGGCAACAAGCCACCCTCTTCTAATGCGACAGTGTTGAAACCGGAAAAGTCAGTCCAATTTTACTGGAAGCTATTATTATAATATATTAGGTTTTTGATTTGGCACTGACCAAGAGTGACTGCAAGAGCGACTCCGGATTCCGAGATGAAAGCCTCGGATACAATCTGAGCTAATGCGAAGTTGATGGTGGTGACTGGTGAAGATTGAGACTCTGATAAGATTTGCTAGTTTCAATTTTGTAAAGCGTCCTCTCACGTACCTCTAGCGTACATCAAACTGATTATATGATTTTATACCATATAGAGTAGTTAAAACATTTGTATATGTAAAGTAATAAAATTTATAATAAAATAAGTAATAAACAAGAGCTCACTGGAGAGGTTTTGTGCTGTCAGTGGGAAGACCAAAGGCTATTTCTGATTTGTCTTCTACACTGATGGCACCGAACTCTCTGTGTTTACAGGGTCTGAAGCACGAGTGTGCCTCCCCTTAGTGTTGCACACGTCCATAGGCTACGGTAACCAGCTACCATCAGGTGGGCCGTGTGCTTGTCTGCAACCTCAGTTGTATAAAAAAAACGCTGAGAATGGTCAGGACGAAGTGCATTCCAGTCATTATTATTAATACAATTATATATTTTTGATAATCAATAACGCTCTGACTCAAATGTGAGGAACAGATCTGGGCAAAAAGTACAGGGATATATTAAAGTATGAAATAACACATAGGCTACATTTTATCCCGGGAACGGATTCATGCGGTCTAAGTCATGGGCGTGCAACAGTTAGTAATTCGTATTCTTATTTCTCATTCAAGAGTAACATATTCATGTACTTAGTGTAATTTGGTATGTTGAAATTACAGATTAGCAGATTCGACCGCGAGCACTGAGTTGACTGCTCCTATTCTAAACAACACCGGTGCTGACGAGAAACCAGCATTTGTCATCGTTGAAATTAAACTGGCAAGGCCCTTGAAAAAAGTCTTCATACCAACACCCATTACGAAGTTAGTCATTAGTGTCTAAAATGCCTAGTGCCTAACATATTCCATAGGTAGCATAGACACACTAGAACATTGGTAGTTGATTTATCTGAGAAACGTATAAACAACTCTATCTAAGGCTAAGCAGCAGCTTTTAATGCAACTTTATAAAAAAATCAAAATGTATGAGTACTATCTTTTATGTCAAATTAACTGGTGGTAAGCTGAAGTCCAAAAAGTAGAGAAAATCAAAGTCAAAAGTCAAAAGTCACTGTTCTGTATAGACCATTTAAAGTAACAGCACTTAACTATAAAAAGTCAAATTTAAAAACATAAAATTCCAGATTAATTTAGCAAATGGATCACCGCAGTTTCGAAACGCGGCCCCGACCTTAGAAGACTCCGACAAGTAACTCAACGGGCACCGCGATGGTATTTCTTGCACTGTATGAGGGCGCCCGACATTAGTCCCGCACATATTGGTCGGGATAGGATTAAACTGGGTGGATACGAAAGAGGAGGGATTAGGTGCTATGACGTATAAAATGAGCAGATAGATAGACTCCAGGAGTAGACTGATTCATCGATGAAATTAATTGGCATAATGGCGGGGCTGATAGATTGTATTTCCAATTAAAATTGCGATCAGACCATTATATAGTAAGACAGTAATACTGAATCTATCGTCACATATGTTATTCATATTCGTAAATTTGAAATTGCAGAACCGAGATAGATGCAATGTTGAAAACATCAGAAAATATGGGCGCAGCTAAGCGTCGCTGTACGGGACGGATTGCATTTGCAAGGAACTGGCAATCTTCAGTTCAACTTGCTGTAACCGCCTTACGACGAGTGCCATATTTTGGTATTTACGTATCATTATTTTTCCTCTTTATTCCTTTTAAAAAACTTATAAATTAAATTTATAAATACGTTCATCTACTTAAAAATATAAAAAATTGTAGTAGGGACCACACAAAACTTCCTCACGATGCGCGCCGTATCAAGGAGCACTGCCTTCTGCATCTGGCCACTGACCCAATCGTCTAACCCGAGCCACTTCACGTGTTGGTCGAGGTTCTTTGCTATTAGTCCATTGACTAACACGGCTATCGGTACAATGATTGCTGAGTCAACTTCTACATGTCGACAACGTCGTGGGCAGCTTAGCTCAGCTTTCACGAGATTCTCGTCATGAGGAATGGTGACATCAAAAATCAATGCTCGTCATTCGGATCGGTCTATCACCACAATGTAAGGTTTGTTGGCTACAACTGTTCTATCAGTGATGATAGATCGATCCCTTTACAATGTGATATGACTATTTTCTAAAACTGGCTCAGGAACATACCTATACGTCACCTCAACTTCCACGAGGTTGTATTTCAGAGAACGTCGTTGTAGCTTCTTACTCTAACATTCCTCCTGACGGCTGTCAATACCAACAACTGTAGGCCTACGCCAGTTTTCCTTAGTCAAACCGAGCGCGGTGAGCCTGGCATCTCCGTTGACTACATCACGATGCATATCCGCGTTGGACTTAAGAAAATAGTCTCTGAGATTGCACACCTCGCGACTATAAAAGGTCTTATCATTTAAAAAAATGTTGTATGTCATCATATGCGTGAGGACTATGGCGAAGGGTGCAGTTGTCCGAAACGTAGAGACAACCCATTCACACAGTCCTAGTCCGTGTAAAAGTCCATAAGATGACAACTTCGCAAGCAGAACTCTGTGTCAATCCGCTAATGCCTCCAATTGACTCTCGATGGCTTACGCCCAACGTGTTCTGTCACCAAAGTTGTGGAACAGAATACTGAGGCCTGGATCTTACATGGGCCTCGAAGCGTGTCGCCTGAGGAATCCAGTCTTAGTTCACGCAGGTGAACTCTGAGAAAGGGCATTTCGGGATCCACCTGTTTCGGATCAGGGAGGAGTAATGCAAGCAAGGACTCTGAGCTGCACAGTGCAAACGCTGTAGTGGGAGACACCGAGGCGGGCCCTCACGATTGCCATCGGAGTGGAAGTCCTCTCGCTCAGCGTCTTACTCACCGCGATGAAGCGGAGCGCAAGTGCGTGGGTTGCCATAGTCGAAGCGGGTCTGAGAGAGACTGGGCCAGCCGGGGTGCTAGGGATACGTCTTAGGCAATATTGAACCCTGGCATCTGAAGATACAAAACCACGCACACACACATGTTATAACCACCCACACCAGGCGGGAGGCTCCGCACAAAAAAGTACAACAGGCGCAACGTACGCCTTGTAAATAACAAAACATATGAATAATATTGAAATATAACGATTCGTAAAGTTAAGAAGCGGTTCATAGATTTAGCCCACAGGCGCAGACGGGGGTCGGTGCGGCCCGGCTTTAAATTAGCCATTTAAAGCAGGTGGGAAACCATCTGACCCTCTTCTCGTAGCCTACAGCCTAACCCTGAATTCACTAGTAAAGTACTAAGTGGGTTCAGGGCTAAGCATAACCACAGGGGACTCAGACTATTCTCTTGAAAAATATTCCGCTCAAGTGTTATCGGCTCGCCACTACCCTAACAAGCTCGTGGATAGAAAAGAACCGTTCTCCATTGCCCCATACATGACTTTAAGAAGGTACTATGAGTTGTATTCACTTTATACAACTCCAGCACCCTCAAAAGCGACGTATGCGGCACGAATTCAAACACTTTCTTGTAATCTATCCAGCATGCCGTCAGGTCTCTACGGTTGCGGTGAGCTTATTGGGTACTAGCCATATCGATGAGGAGGAGCTCCTTAGTATCCCGGGCCCTATTTCTACTTCCATCCTGAGAGGCACGCATAATAGAATTATTATATATATGATTGTTAATTTTAACTCTCAGAATGAATGTAAGAAGTTTATAGACCGTTGGGCAACATGTAATCGGCCTATAATTATTGGGTTTCACAGTACTACCAGTTTTATGGAGTAGGTGGGTAGCGCTTGTCGTCATAAAAGCTGGTAACGTCAAAGCCAAAACAAACACAACATGCGAGCTCCGTAGCCATTTTAGCTAGAAACTTATTGTATTTATTATTAGACGTCACCTTGTAAGGCTGAACCCATTAATGTGTCTGTCTATGCAATACTCGATTTAATCGATCGACTCGATCTGTAAACTCAATTAAAGCGACTCAAGAAATTGATTTGAAAGGTTGAAACTGTTCCTAAATAGGGTACGTAAATTTCCTATATATTTATGACATTGTAAAACGATTTTATTGAAATTTACAGGAACCACAGAATTTTCGGTATTCGTCCGTCAACTCAGCGAGACCAAAACTCGAGTAGAACTTACAACAACCTGCTGGCAAGATGGTGCCCTTTTTGTGAACAATAACTTCGTCGTGCAACAGTATTTGCATTCTGAAGAAATATTCGAAGTAATAATACAATTAATATTGCATTTACTTTTAAACTCTCGTGTTCCCTGATATATAATTAAAAGAACAGGAATTAACTCGATCATGGTATAGGTACTTACATACCTTGGATTGCCTGACGTTTCGGCCACCGGCCGTGGTCACAGGCCTGCGACCTGGTCCGTTCTCTTGATTAATAATATATTGCATTTACTGTTTATAATTATTTTTTTCTAATGATGCAGACATATTCTCTAGGAAATGGTGATGATGACCCATGCTTGTCTCGTACGACTCGCATGTGATCAACTTATAGAAAGTAATCAAGAAGAAAAAGATGTCGATCCCGTACTAAGGGCGGCTAGACAGGCGAGACAGATGCGAGATAACCACCATGCTATGGACCTTTACTTGCAGGCAAGTGAAACACACCGATACTTCAGATCCATACACTGACCCACACAATTTTCCAATACCTGAAATATCTATCAGAAATACATAGTATGATTATGATACCTACCTTAAAAGGCAATTAGTCTGTAGAATTGATTTCATTGATCAATATATGGATTGACATACGTTGACGACTATCATAAATGTCAAACTACGTGTCAGTCCCATACAGCCATCATTCTATTCTACTTACGCCATTCAACGAATTGCCATTGGTCTAGGGGTCTGAGCGCAGTGAATACGCTGCGCCGACACAACATGACCGTAAAAAGTCAATGCATGAAAATTTTCTTATGTTTAGAGCTAGCCTCCCATATCATTGTTTTATTATTAGCTATGTGTATTCCGAGTACATAGCTGTGTGGTGACGGAGAAAGAATACAAGTATCACCACCACATCTCATCTTGTGACGGCCCTGGGGGTGAAAGTGCTCACGCTCTCCACCCTGCTCGCGTCGATGGTCCGCTGCGCGAATGCGTGGGCGGCCAGCGCCTCCTTCTGCGAGCAGGTCATGCTCGCGAAGGAGACAGCAGAGCGGGCGCGTCGGAGGGCGCAGACCGACCTCCCTCGCCCTCCCGCGCTCTTGGGGGGTGACGGGTGGAGCCGCTCGTCACCCTAGCAGAAGCAGGCCAGGGCGGTGGCGCGCACCGTAGGACGATGCGCCCCCAACCATACCGGGGGCGAGTCGGGGACCGTGTGGTCCCCCCTCCCGAGGACCAGGGGGGTATCCGTGTGGATTTCCCGCACGTTAAAAAAACCCCATCTCATCCGAAGGATGTCGTAAGAGGTGACTAACGCAAAAATACGCAGACGATATCACTGCGAGAGAAGGCACTCGAAATAAAACCGAGTACCAAGTACCAACCCGTCGGGCCAACGTGGAAACTGCAGGCTAAAGCCTCCTAACATTGGGAGAGGCCTATTTCTAGCCATGGACTGCATTACGCAAATTGATTGAATTGATTTTGTATTCTCAGGTGACAGTGAATAAACCACGAGATCCGAACATTTGGCGAGAACTATCCACTTGTCTTAAAGACATCGATAGAGACTGGGCCAAAGTCAGCCTTAATCATGCTGTGGTACTTAATCCACGGCACCCACTTACGTAAGCATGACGTTCATTTCTACAAGTTCTTAAGTGTGCATATGTCAAATTCAGATGCATCCTAGAATCCTGGTTCTGGTTCAGGGAAGTGACTGACGGGCAATCCCTTAGAAATGCGTCAGATATATTTGTAGTAGAGCAGAGGTGTTAGATCTATACATATATTAGTTAATCACTACTACAGATGTAACTTTTTTGTGCGGAAATCTTCAGGGATTCTGCAACGCCGGCCAGGCCAGCGGGATGGTTATGTCGGCTTCGAAATTGTCAAATTATATTATTTGTATTTTCTCAATGTGCTTGATTGCCTTTGCAATGACTTTGCACTCATGTGTTCCTCCAATATGTATGGACTAATAAAGTAATGTATATTTATATATATACTTATAATGTATACTTTTCTAATCCCCAGACTTCTTTCTACATGCGGTATGGTATTTGAAGAGGACCCTGTTGCTGCTGAACAGTTCTTTGAAGCTCTTTTATCGTTCTATCCATTCTGGATAATGGGCTGGATTATCGCAAGTGTTTATTACTATGACCGACAGCAATATTTGATCTTCGACGTAATTATGAGAATTATTCAGAAGTAAGTTATGCAAACAAATTCTGGCGGTTCTGGAAAGTGCATAATAATGAGAGCTGTTTGTGAATCTGTATCTGTGATCTATTATATAGATTTTGCTGCGTGATGCATGTGGTAGTTTCGGCACGGATTTTACTCTAAAATCATGCGATACAACATGTGGGCAAGAAATTGGGCGTATGGAGTCCTTTTAACACCTTCAGGGTGCTGACCAACCGCACCTGCTAGCTCAGGTGCAGGCTTTTCAAGGACCTTACACGATAGCTCCGTATCGTCGCTCCCATCTAGTTCCGTAAGCATCGTACGAATCTGGAGCTCACTACTTCGGCACCAGTAAGTCAATTTACTAATTACACAATAAAAATTGTGGTGGTTAATAGAAGTCAGCGAGAGGGGCAAACAGAGGAGATTCCATACACCCGTGGATGGGAACGCGAACTTGGTGACTGGTGGGATTCCACACAGCTGCTGCCAGGAATGAGCCCCTTCTTCGATGCTGCTGATGTATTACTTAGACTAAGATGCATAAACGTTAGTAAACTTTTGTCAAACTCAGGAGTTCGATCAGAAGCTGTGATTGGTTCATAAGATTCATAATTTAGTAGGTACATTTTCTTTTTATCAGAAAATAGACCTTCAAACCAACATTCAAGACTACTGGATTCGTGATAATATGATATCTTCTAATTTAAAATGGATTGCTATCATAAGTCAAGGCCTGTGACACCCTATCAATATAAGCATGTGAAAAACTGTAACTGTAATAAACTAATCAGATAGTCCATTTGAGTGGTATTTTACAGAATTGAATGGGTGGAGAGTGACGTATCTCAAAAGGAGAGAAGGCCTTACTTTAGTTTTGATTACGGGCCATAAATGGAGACCAGAATATTTAGGAACTCTGCGTAGTAGGCCAACCACCTCACCTAACAAATAGATCTGATTTCGGACACGCAGTATTATTAAGTTATTTTGCCTTCAACTTATGGAGGATTTCACATGAAAGCCAAAATATTGAATGTATGCTCCTGTATTATACAAAGTCACTGTAGAATTTCACTATCTTTAGTAGTATCTCGTTATTATACATCAGTATAAGTATGAGAGTATGAGTAGGTAACATTACTAACGTTGGATATTGATATTGGATACAATAAAGTGTATAATAAATAAAATAAATTAATAAACAGCCTTTTTTAGTTGGCAGAGTTATGCTTGGCCCGTGCGTTATCTCAAGTGGGAGAATCATGTGTGTACTATCACCTTATTGCTTTGTGTTGTCGCTTACGGGGAGAGTACAAAGACGCTCTGTGCCACCTCCAGACCGGCATCAGTAAATATGGCAATGTAAGATTTGTTAATCGCGATGGATATCATAAAATATTTGTGCTTATAAATAAAATACAAAAAAAAAATACTTTACTACTTTTAGGTCAGTTATTTGAAGAGTTTAGAAGGGGAGTGTCATCATATGCTTGGCAATATTCAGAATTCGATGGCGTCTTACGAAAAATGTAACAGCAGTAGAATGCCACACACGTACGTAGACTATTTCTATAAACATTTTATATACTAAAAAGTAAATTTTAGCAAAGTATTACAGGAATTCTCTTATATCTAAGGCATAGCAAGACAGAGGAAATCTACCTAGTAAGCGGTTAGATAGGCATAAACTTCCTAAGACTTCATCATTTATTTAATACTGTTACTTCTCATTAAACGGCTCATCAGTAAGGCCTACCTTGTGAATTTTTCCATAAGTTCAATGGTATCTCCTAAGTCCGTAAATACCCGGATGGGCCAAACTACCTACTTATTTCATAGAATTCAAAGTATACGTATATGATGTTTACTGTTATAGTGTTTTGATGATGCAGCCAATTTATTCGGATACTATTCAACGTCGTGCGATTCTATGGGACCTCGTGCGTCGACACCCCTGCGCTTACTCATGGATGGCCCTGGCTGATAGCTGCTCCACGGTACTAAATAGCTTTAGTTGCAGAAGGCCTAATTCTCTGAAGGGCTTATTTTCTAAAAGCTTAGTTCTCTGAAGGGCTTATTTTCTAAAAGCTTAGTTCTCTGAATGACCAATTCTCTCAACGGTTAATCTCAAAATGACACATTTTTCTTTCCTTCTCCTCTAAAATTAGGTTAATTATGTATGATATCTTCTAATTTAAAGTGGATTGCTTACGTTACGTTACGATTGCGTACCTAATATACTAATCAGATAGTCCATCTGAGTGGTATTTAGTGAATGGGTGGTGAGTGACGTATCTCAAGAGCGGAAAAGAGTTTAGTTAGTTCAGATTACGAGTCCAAAACCTCCTTCTCCACCAAGATTAGGTTAATTTTGTCTGCTTTGGAAGTGACTGCCGTTCGACCCCGAGAGGAAAGCCTGCACTTGAGCTTCGGCATTGAGTCGGCAGGTGAGGTTGGCTCGGGGCCCAATATCTATAGTGGAGCTCAAAAAATACAGACAAATTCGTCAAACATACTAGTTTACGAGCATACCAACGCCCGATGTCCATTTAATATCATGGTATCCAAAAACTAATGTTAAGATACTTTTTCACAGATCATTACCAAGTATGACGAAATTGAAAAACACGAAAAGTACCCATCTGGCCACAGTGCCAGCGCGGTCGCTTGCGCGGTACAGGCTCTAAAGTGGGACAGGCGGGCTGGCAGTGCTTGGGCCTTCCTCGCCAACAGCGTGAAGCCGAGTGCCAGACGACATTATTGTGCTAAAATGGCGGCCTTGGTTAGTACTGAAATAACTAGAATCTAACTTTACGTTATGTGTGCGTGCGTGGGTGAAATGACTATCATAAATTTACTCACCTAACTTCGGAAACCTTGTACCTTTTAGTTGTATGTAAAGAAAGAAGAAAGAAAAACCGTTTATTACCTATATGTTTATTGTGTACGTATCTCCTTTTCCAGCTGTAAATACTTTACTGTGCATTTAGTGCTGTGCCGTGATAGCATCAGCCCCTCTAGACAAGTAGCAATTTGCTGGCCGGCGTTTGATGGAATAGAATGACGAATGTATGGGATTTGACCTAAATGACAGTCGTTAAGGCATGTCATAAACGTCAAATCACATACATTCGTCATTCTATTCCATCAAACATCGGCCAACGAATTGCCACTTGTCTAGAGGGGCAGGATTTGTGCCTATCAATTTATATATGCTAAGTTAACCTAAGTATAAGAAAAAATATTAAATAGATTCGATAGAGAACTACACCTTTTTTAGCCATAAATAAGATAATATTCTTTGCACATGGAATAGGGTATTTTCCGTTTTTTTAAAAACTGCTTCATTTTAAAGACCGAGAAGAAATATTCAACAGAAAAATAAAATTTCTCTAATTAACGTCCATTTTCCGCGTTAAAAGTGAAAAAAATCTAATTTATTTTTAATGGTTTTGAATTTACCGCCAAAACGCGCCGTGCGCTGACGTTTACCGTATGACGTCATCTTTGAGTAAACAAAGAATTGTGACGTGAGTGATCTGTGGACTGTGATATCGGTGTATTTGGGGATTTACAACTTGTTTACACAAAGATGACGTCACACGTTAAACGTCAGCGCACGGCGCGTTTTGGCGGTAAATTCAAAACCATTTAAAATAAATTAGATTTTTTTTACTTTTAACGCGGAAAATGGACATTAATCACAGAAATTTTATTTTTCTGTTAAATATTCCTTCACAGTCTTCGAAATAAAATAGTTTTAAAAAAAGTGGAAAATACCCTATTATTTCAGTGCGGTCACAAGGTGGTCAAGAATCGTATGGAAACAGACGCCGACTCGCGGCAATCGTCGTGCTACCGCCTGGGGATAGCCATTACCGAATGTCGCTGTCGTTTCTGTGAGCGTTTACGATTGTAACGAGACTACTATTATTAATTAAATATATTATATAAAGATATAATTATTTCACGTGTATTTATTTCATAGGATTGATAACCTATTTCCTACTTATATTATTAACTAGCTGTTGCCCGCGGCGCCGCCCGCGTGGATGTCGGTTATCGCTTAGTGTTGAGTTAACGCTATTGAGCATTTTTAGTCTGGGTCTAACCTAACCTAACCTAACCTAACCTAACCTAACCTAACCTAGAGTCTCGACCGAGACCCGTGGGGGCGCCCGTATAAGGTCGTGAGTCAGAAACTCCGGCCCTGGGCGCTTCCCCTCACCAGAACTCTCGAGTCCAACCTCCTGGACCGAGTGGTCAGCTCCCTCTTCCCTGCGAGGGAAGAGTGGGTCCCACCGCGGATGGCAGCACCAAGCCAGGTGCCGGCTGACGAAGGGGCAATACCTCCCGTGTCCGAGGCCGAGTTAGGGGTTGCGATCCTGGCACTCAAGTCCAGGAATCGTGCCCCGGGCCCGGACGGCATTCCTGGGAAGGTTATTGCCACCGTCATGCCGGCACTAGAGGAAGAGACGCTGTCCCTCATGTCGGAGTGTGTGGCGTCGGGGAGAGTCCCGCGACGATGGAAGACCGGCAAGCTCGTGCTTCTAAAGAAGCACGGGCGCCCAGCCGAGTCGCCGTCGGCCTACCGCCCCATCGTTCTGCTCGACGAGATGTGCAAGCTGTTTGAGCGAGTGCTAGCTGCGCGTCTCGTCGGGCACCTTGGGGGAGCGGGGCCCAATCTAAGTGATGGCCAGTTCGGCTTCCGTCGCGGGAGGTCGACTCTCGACGCCATATCCCGGCTGCGGGACAGCGTCGACGAAGCGGTCGCCGGGGGTGAGGTGTTGTTGGCTGTATCGTTGGATATAGCCAACGCTTTCAACACCCTCCCCTGGGAGACCATTGCGGAGGCGCTGAGGTACCACAATGTCCCGTGGTACCTCAGGCGCGTTCTTGCGGACTACTTCGTGGACCGGGTCATCATCTACCCGGCCCAAAACGGAGTAGTCCGCCGAAGTATGTCGTGTGGCGTTCCACAGGGGTCGGTCCTTGGGCCGCTCCTGTGGAACATAGGGTACGACTGGGTCCTGCGCGGGGCCAATCTTCGGGGGGTCGGTGTACTCTGCTACGCCGACGATACCCTGGTCACCGCGCGGGCCCCCACGTTCCGCGACGCCGCCGTACTTGCCACGGCGGGCGTCGCCCACGTTGTGCGTCGCATCGGGGCGCTGGGGCTAAAGGTGGCCCTCGAAAAGTCCGAGGCCCTGTTCTTCCATGGGCCTCGGCAGACGCCGCCTCGAGACCAAACAATAGTGGTGGGTGGCACCTCCATCGCTGTCGGGAGCAGCCTGAAATACCTCGGGCTCATTCTCGACAGTCGGTGGAGGTTCGCGGAGCATTTCCGGCAGCTGGCACCGAAGTTGCTGGCATTTGCTGGAATGCTCTCGCGCTTGCTGCCCAACAGCGGAGGACCGGGATCTGCCTGCCGCCGTCTCTACGACGGAGTGGTGCGCTCCAAGGCGCTCTACGGGGCGCCCATTTGGGCGGAAGCCCTCTGCCCAGCTAATGTAGCGTTGCTGCGGCGTCCGCAACGCGCCATCGCGCAGAGGGCTGCACGGGCGTACCACACCGTCTCCTACGAGGCGGCGTGTTTGATCGCGGGCAGTATCCCCTGGGATCTCGAGGCTGGCGTCCTCAAGCGGGTGTATGAGGAGGGCGCCCTGATGCGGCGTGTTGCCGGAGGTCGACCGGCTCCGGAGGAGATCGATCGCTGGAGACAGGAGGCGCGCGACGATCTCTTCCGGAAATGGGCGGAAAGGTTGGGCACGACACGCAGCAGTGCGCTGCTCGTGGGGGCCGTTCGGCCCGTCCTGCGCGAGTGGGTTGAGAGGGGTCATGGGGCTCCAACGTATCACCTCACTCAACTTCTCACAGGTCATGGCTGCTTCGCCAAGTACCTGTGGGAGGTGGTGGGAGTAGAATCGGAGCCCCGGTGCCGAAACTGCACCAGCGGCGACCCCGACACGGCACACCACACTTTGGCCGTGTGTGAGGCGTGGGACGGACAACGGACGGCCCTCACGAGCACAATCGGTGCTAACCTCTCGCTGTCGGCCATAGTTCCAGCTATGGCCGGCAGCGAACAGTGTTGGGCTGCCGTCGCTTCGTTTGCTAGCGAGGTGATGGCGGCCAAGAGAGAGGCGCTGCGGGAACGGGAGCGAGCTGGGCTCACTCTCCCGCCCCGCAGGCCACCGGCGAGGGGACGTCGGCGAGCACAATTCGCCCGCGTCCCTGAATGAGAGTAGCCACGGGCGGCGGGTCGGGGGACCTGCTGCCCTTATGCTGATGTGGCGGAATGCGCCCCTCCGTGTTCCTGGGGCGCATTCTTAAGAGGAGGACGGGCCCCACCATTTCGGCCCGATGGCCGGGATGGTGGGGCCTCGAGAGGAGGGCCCGCTAAATAGGGCGGGCGTCCCTAGCCGAGTCGCGGTGAGCATTCTATCCCGCGGCTCGGATTGGGCGAAGGAGGAACACCGTGGTGGTTTAGTGGGTAGTCTGGCCTCGGCCAGGAGTCCCACACGAAGCGAGCCCCCTGCCCCCGCGGGGGGTGAGCGAAGTGCGTAAATGCATTCCACCACGTAAAAAAAAAAAAAAAAAAAAAAAACCTAACCTAACCTTTTTTTTTTAAGTGCGGTAACACCCCTCCGGAGCCGGAGGGGTAGGTTATGTCGGACTCGAACCGACTAAACCGCACGCCGTCTCTGGGTCGTAGTGCTAGGCCGAAGGTGAGGTTGTCATGCGACATATCCCTCGCACCCCGGCTGACCCACGGCCATCCCTCTCGGTCTGGCCCTCCTCGGGAAGGGGGGGACCACGCGATCCCCGACTCATCCCCGGTGTGGGGAGGCGCGCATCGTGCTACGATGCGCGCCGCCGCCGTGGCCTGCTTCTGCTAGGGTGACGGCCTGCTCCACCCGTCACCCTCAGGCCCGCGCTCATGGGGGGGCTGAGGTCAGTTTGCGCCCTCCGACGTCCGAGCCGCCTTCGGGCGCGTGCAGCGATGTCAGCGAGCCTTTCTCGCTCATCGCACCGCGCCCGCTCTGCTGTCTCCTTCGCGAGCATGACCTACTCGCAGATGGAGGCGCTGGCCGCCCACGCATCCGCGCAGCGGACCATCACCGCGAGCAGGGTGGAGAGCGTGAGCACTCTCACCCCCAGGGCCGCCACAAGCTCCCGCCTCGGCGTCTCAAACGCCGGGCACTCGGTGAGCGTGCATGTGCAGCCCCGAGTCCACGCTCAACCCCGAGTCCACGCTCTCCTGTAGATAACCAAGTACTCTCTTTCTTATAGATCAATATTTTTTAAGGTAGGTAGGTACCGGTAGTGTCCGTTTTAATTCATTGCGTTCACTTTTTTTGTTTTCTATTTGGTTTTGTTGTCTAATCATAACGTTTAGACTTTATAACATTCTCTAACCATTCCTTTCGTAATTTGTCAAAGATTAGCTCATTTTTTGTTATTACGATGTGTTTGTTTGTGTAGGTATACAAACAATTCGTTTTTGTTTATACTAAAACTTGTAATCCACTAAGGATACTACGCTATTGGAAACAGATTTCATAATTTGAACATCAGATATTCTAGGTATGTCATGTGTACCTTTTGTCTGCTTTCTTATGCTTGCTTTCTGCAAAGAGTATCGGTTTTAAGCCGCTGTCTGTTCCGATTGAAACCTCACCGAGTAGGTATCACTCTTTTTGCCTTAAGGCACAGATTACCTAATAGCTGCTTAAGGTAGAAAAGGAAGAAAAACTAGAATAATCAAAGACATTGCCTAGAGGAGATACCAACGCCTCAAACCCTCTTACTGCAGATTGATTAGTTTAATATTATAGCGTAGCATTTCAGTGCACTTCAAACTTATATATAAGCATTGTTAAAAAGGTAACATATAAATCGAATTCGTGCATTGGTTTGATGCACTCACAGAGTAAGGAACTACGCAAGCATACTATTGATCTTTAGTTCAACACATCGTTCGATAAGACCATTTTATAATTCAATCTACCTTTGACGCAGTGACGCAGCATGTACGGCGCGTAAGTTAAACCACAGTTAATATAATATAATATTCTTATACACATGCACAATCAGGAACAATAAATTGTTACACTCGCAACTTCAAAGCAGGCAGGCAGCTTTTTAGTTCAGGAGTTATGACTAGATGGCGACATTGTTTGGCAAACTTTTTATAATATTTAGTATTAAAATTAACTTATCAAAAATAAAACATACCCAAAACACATTATTGAGCAGCATGACTGAATAAAACTAATAAATATTCTAATCTATATTGATTCTGGCAAATTCTGCAGTAATTGTAAAAGTGATAGACATAATGCCCTGAACCGCTAGATGGCACAAAAATAAATAAATAGCACGATTGTCAGGAAATCTTTATTTATAACATTACCAACGAGTTTACATGCTTAAAGTTGAAATAATTAACGGGATTCTAAGTCAGCCAATAAGGGTTTTAACTTTTTTATTTCTTTAAATGAGTCTACTAGTGCCATCTATTCATTTTTGGGTATTAATAAAGATATTTTCTTCGAATCGGTACCCCATGGTTAAACATATCAGCTTGCTTTATGTTAAAACTAGTCATTAGACACTATAATAACAATGCCTATCTTATTAATCCTACTAATACCTATACCTATAGATAATATATAATCGCGAAAGTTTGTAAATGTGGATGGATGGATGGATGGATGAATGTTTGTTACTCTTTCATGTAAAAAAAACTACTGAATGGATTTTTATGAAACTTTACAATAATATAGCTTATACATCAGAATAACACATAGAATACAATTTATAACGATAGCCGATATTATAGCGATAACCGACATCTACGCGAGCGGAGCCGCGGACAAAATCTAGTTATATCTCATTCTAACCAAATATTAGATCCTTTTTTACTTAATCATATTCTGTCCTCCGTGTCCTTTCTCCATCAGGTGATGCACACTAGAGGAGCTCAAATCTAATCTAACCTCACTACTTTTTGTTTGTACCACTAAGGTGGCAGACAAGCGCACGGCCCACCTGTTAGAAAGTGGTTACCGTGGCTTATGGACGTGTGCAACACCAGGGGCGTCACACTCTTTACCGCACCCAAATTACCAAGTATTTGCTGGTTGCGTGTGATTGTGGTAAGTAGAATCTTAAGAGTTTGTTCAGAGAAAAAATTGTCCGTACAGCCCTAGCGCTGGCATAAATGTGGCATGCTCTCAACACGTTGGAGCGACGTGCGGTCCGCATTATCGGAAATACTGAGGTCACGAGTACTGTCGAGCCTCTGCATATGCGTAGAGATGTTGTTTCCTTGGCAGTATTTTACCGTCTCTACCATGGTGAATATTCTAATGAGCTATGCCAATTAGTCCCACCCTCTCCTTCCCTATACAGGACAACACGTGCAGGATTTAGATGTCACCCGCATACGGTGCAGAACATTCCTTCAAGAACCAAGCGGTTCGGTGACTCATTCCTTTGTAGCACCATTAAGACCTGGAATTCCTTGCCAGCTCACTTGTTTCCCTCTTCCTACAGTCCCGGGTCCTTTAAGCGGGTCGTGATAAAGCATCTGATGAGACCGTCAAGCTGAGTGCCACCATTGTTAACATGGCACGTGTGTACAATGGTGGCCTTCTTTCCTGAGACTTTGCCTCCACCTTACCATCAGGCGAGGTGAAGTCAAATTTACGTATATTATATTTTTTAAAAAGAAAAGAATAGATACCTATATATCCGTGGTATTTCCTTTTCACCAAGACGTCTGCCTTCAGACCTGCTGACTTTCAAGATTTGCTCAGCCGTGTATCACAAAATCATATGTTTCATTTCATTCTGTGATCAAGGTATATAAGTATCTATTTTCTACATAAATGTATTTCTACATAAATGTACTTCGTAATTTCGAAACGAACACACAGCAACCGAAAAACTGTTCGCTCGTTCCGTAGTTATGAATGTACGAACTTTAAGTTTGACTATTTTCTACATTTATGTAGAAATACATTTATTTAAATTACGTTTAGTATCAAAATTTTTTTTTATGAAATACGGTAAGTTATAAACAATTTGGAACGTATTTTTCAGAGTGTCTGGACTGGGTATCTTCGTGTATTTCATGCTCTGGCTAACAAAGAAACTGAACGAACTCCCCTCACCACCAACAGACCCGACTACCATTGACCCGACAAAGACGACGGTGTTTGACCGACATCGCCTTATTAGGCCATCGGGAACGGTACCATATCAGGGATGAGAGACTTAAGAAAATGAGTTCAAGAAACGCGTCAGTATAAAATCGTCTACAGAATTAAGGCTTGGAATAAAATATCATTTTGCAAATTAATTACCTCAATGTAAGATAATTTGATTATTAAATTTAAAAAAAATCAGTAGGTTCTTTTTGTAATATGTTTGTTGTAAGTTATTATTTAAACTCACCCTTCATCACCATTTTAACCTTTTTATTTTCTGCTAGCCGTCTCCTACTAGAATCCGCGTTGTTTTGAATAAGTACTTAGATCAAGAAATTTTTCTCTCTGCGAACTCGATCCCAACTCGTACAGGTAAGAATAAATTATTAAAGATTATTAAAAGATTTAAAACCCGACTGCAGTTTTAAAGATCGAAAAAAGTTTGATAGCAGTCATAAATTCATCAAACTTGTTTCGGTCTATAAACGGCAGCAGTGACTAGTACAGACATGTCGTTGCCAACTAGCTTAATCAGCCGTTCAATTAACTGCCTAGGCTGTTAACTAAAAGGTGCCATTCAATAAACGGCCCAAATGATATTCAGCCGTAACGTTTATTACAACATTTAATAACCTGGCTAATGCTTAGGCCAATCGTAAGATAGGGCACTACCTCGAAATAAGATAGAAAATTACATACACATATTTATATACTTACACCTGTAAATCCCCGAAGGGGTAGACAGAGGTGTATTCACAGAAAATTAGTGATAGCTGCGCAATCCGACTTGGTTATGTTAGGTAAGGTTAGAATAACCTCCGTGGTTATTTTTATTAATAACCATGTAGAAATAAGTCATTTTTCTAACTGTTTAATGAACTGTTTAATTACTTGCCTAGGCAAGTAATTAAACGTCATCGATCCAAGCTGTACCTAGCCGTAACCGTACCTGTGCCTAACCTAGCCGTTCACTTAACGGGCTGAACACCATTCAGGCCGTTATTTGAACGGCGCCGTTCAAGAAAGAGCCTAGGCAGTTAATTGAACGACAGATTAAGCCAGTTGGCAACAATAGATATATATATAAAAAAAAACATTAAGTACCCTCGCTGGCGCATTCGGAAATAATAAAATATCGTACGAAATGGTTGGAATCACATCATACTCTACACAATTTATAAAGTGAAAAAAAAAACTTTTATGTATTACTTTTTAATTAACCTTGTAGTGGCACTTTCCTTGTCACCAAGAAACTTTTGTTATACACCACTTCAATAGGTATCAATACCGTGGGTGTCTCCATAATCGGCGCCGGAAGCAACTTAATCAAATGCTTGGTCGCCCAGCCTAAAACGTACAGAACTGACGCCGCTCCCAACGCATTGGCAAAAAACCTGAAACAATGCGATGTTAGTTTCAACATTTCAAGTGATGTGTGATATAGCCGGCTTTAGGTGAACATGACCCAAGCAACATCCAACCTTCGCTCCTAGTTGAATGCATCAAGTAAATAACGGACAACGCTCTGTTGCAGAATTCCTCTCTCCGGATTTCGAGGTCAAATGACAGTCGCTGCCAGAGAAACCGACATACTAATCACAATAAACAAATGTCGGGCTCTAAAATAAAAACTGTGAAAGGAACAGGGAAATCGTTATGAGGATTTTGATGATGTTAATAGGGAGTAAAACAATATAATAGTGGATGTTTAACTTCAATGCTACAGCCCTACAGCCCGTGTTTGTTTAGCTTGACTACCGGACACCTCTTTCTATTGTTACCTTAGTAGGTTACATATTGAAACACGCGAATGTCACACATTGAAATAAAACGACTTCTTAACAGATTCTATCGCGATTTATTTGTAATTATAATTGCTTGTAATCCGACGTTTCGGCTTCTTTTCAGCAGCCATGACATATAACGACACAGTAGCTCATTCTGCATAAATAGTACTAATACGATTCGGGTACTTTGAGATAACTTCATTTTTCTTACAGTTCTGTTCTGTAATGAGAGCGCTCGACTACTGATCTTACTCGGCTTCATCGGGTTGAAAACGGCGAAATGCGGAAGATACCAAGAACAACTTCAAACTATATATTTGACAACTACCATCTTTAGTCACCCTGCGACCATAGCTGCTTCGGGGACCGCGTGGTCCCCCCTCCCTAACGAGGACCAGACCGACAGGGATGGCCCTGGGTCAGCCGAGGTGCGAGGGATATGTTACATAACAACCTCACCTTCGGCCTAGCACTACGACCCACAGACGGCGTGCGGCTTAGTCGGTTCTAGTCCTACATAACCTCCCCCTCCGGCTCCAGAAGGGTGGGGGGAGGGGTTATCCGTGGGGATATCCCGCACGTAGAAAGAAAACCGAGTCCTCCACTTGCCATTCTAGCCACACGTGAAGAGGATAACGTCTAGATGAGCTAAGGGGGTCGCTATAAAAATATGCCTGTATAATTTCACGCCCCCACTCTCTCAAGATCGGGTGTGAGTTCTGACTGATAAAGATGCAATATGAAAAAGTACTAAATTCACTGTGCAGTACAGAGCATTTTCTGTCCCGAATAATATATCTTGCTACTGGTTCAATGGTGTAAAATATTCTATTATAAAAAAAAATAGTCGTACTTACGCCAACACCATCTTTACAATCACTTAAGAAATCCAAATGAATACTAGCAATGCGCATGAGTGGTTAAGAATAGGATATAAGAAAACTCTAAGATCATTGATGTATGAAGTGGGGACGGATATGGCACGTGAAGAAACATACGATTGGCACAATGCTTTGCTCTAAGGAATAAAAAGCTAAAATAATACGCAGATATAATCTGAGTATTATATCTAAAGGTACTAATGTCATAAATACGAGTCTGTTAAACTCTGTCAGTCTGTCTGTTGCGCTTTCACGCCTACTAAACCAGTTTTGACGAAAGTCGGTAGTTACCATTTAGGAGTAGTAAGTACTTATTACTGATGGCACAGTTTACTTGGCTGTAGTTATTCAAACATTTAAACTGCTTATAAACTAGGTGCACACGTCATTCAGAAAATCTCGATCTCAAATCTAACCTTTTTTTCAGTTACAACACCTCAATATATCTTCAGCTCGTCTGATGGTAGGTAAGCAATTAAGTAAGTAAGTAATTGGGAAGTCTCAGGAATGAGGATCACGGATACAAATACATAATGCTACAATGGTGGCTCTCAGCTTTACGGCCTCATCAGATGCTATTTCAGAAGAAGGAAACACGTGTCCTAGTATCTAAAGAACTCCAAGTCTTTATAGTGCGGTAAAGAAAAGAAGTGCCGAATTGCTTTACCTTGGGTGAAATAGGTTGCAACGTCTAAGAGAGTATTTACAATCATCCGATATCTGATATCCGATATCGGTGTCGGACGCCAACAGCCGACACATGTGCTGTTTTCATAATATACAACCGATAAAATCGGCCTGATACGATCATTTGCTCGAAAGCACAGACTAATGAGGAAAGCTAGGGATGAAAAAAAAAACGTGCAAGCAATTTTCGACCTTATTGACATAACATAGTATCGAGTTTTTTTTTTCTTATATTCGTGATCATTGTCATCTATTAACGTTAAAAGACACGTTGACCTCAAATACAACCGTGTGAACCACAATAGATATCTGCCGTACCTTATACCTTATCCATTTATCCCGACGTGTAATCATGATACCTTCTTGGCATTCATAGCAAGAGCATTCAAGTCATCGATGTGTAATCTTATGGATCCTGCCAAGGTTCAACGCAATAAAAATAAATATTTTATTTACGCAGAAATGTATTCAATAATATTTTTATTCTAAGAGATACCGATTAGTTACTTGGCCTTTTCATGATATTTTTTTTCTTAATCCTCATACTCAATACTTTTCAATACTCAATTATTTTTGCACTTCCATATTATTATCCGCTGTTCCGTGTTCCATGTGCATGTGCAAGTCAGAGGGACACATTGAGAGCCTTCGAGCGCCCTGTTCGAGGGGCGGTATCCAATAATTTTCATCGGGTTTGGGATTTGCAAATGGGTACCGCCTGCTATAAAGCTTCTTTCGATTTTTTTTTAATATTTTTAGTTATGTTTTTTTTTCTTCTTTCATTTTGATTTATCCAGTGTCACTTTCACAGTAAATACGAATCTAAAGACACCCCTCAAGCTAAAATCCATCGAGCCATTCAGGTTGCAGAGCGTGCCAAACAATGATACATACATACTCTCGAAAAATATAACCCTCCTTCTGGCGCAGTCGGGTTAAAATAATGCACCATGTGGAGATTCCGGACCAATCATCCCACGTGAAAGCGTTGTAATACAAGTACCTACTTATTCTTGATTTTGAATTACTACTCCTATTCATAGTCCCATAGTCAGTCAATTTATTTAATAAAGTTAAAATAAATTTAAGCATATTTTGTAGATTTTTATTACGGGTTATTTCAATCTGTAAATTAAGTCACATTTATGAAAAGATTACATTGGATTTTTTTCTTTGTAGGTATTTGGTTAGCCCCCCCCCCTCCCTCCATTGACTAATTGTTCTAATATGTGTGCCTAATAGCCGATAGATAACCTTCAGTTCACACGATAATACAATTTAAATCAATAAAACAGTTTAGTATTATTATATCATTACTTAGGTAGGGTCAGTGCACCGGTTTCGCGACCAGCTTTAGTTAGCGACCACGACCGCGAGAGACTCGGTAACTTCAATTAAAGATAATAACTTTTCTACAAAGAATATAAGTAAAGTGCTAGCAAGTTACGGTGTAGGAATCTATTACATGTTTAAATAATACACTGACCCTACCTACTTTGCTAATCATGATCGATTTGATACTGGCTGTAAATTTATCCTTGCAAGGGTGCTGTTGGCGTTGGTATCATCCAACGGTTCCATTCCGTTGTCGTTGTGGTTGGTGGGTCTGTAGGCGGGCCTGGGAATTTGTCAATCTCGTTCATAATCCAAATTAAGAGCATCGAACCGAAAGTTGCACTTGCCCATCTACAAAACAAAAATGTCACAATTCGTTATCAAAATAAAATTTCATCATTACAAGTTATACTTTTTTATTTTATTTTATTTTTTCGGAAAACTTACAGCTAATTTTAACAATAGCAAGGTCAATAACATAATAATGGCCAATTAAAAGTTTTCACAGATAGCTTAAAGTACATACATACAGCTAAAGAAACACTACCACACACCCATACAAGTTAAGTTGAGAAAAAAGAGAAAAGGAAGTTCTATTCATTGCCTAAAGCAAAATACTGATACATTTTACGGGTACCAAGACTAAGTAAGTACCTAATATAAAATTTTCGGTGCCCAAGCCAGTTTTACCGGTGAGGTGAGTTGGTAAATGTAGGTACTAAGTCATTCACGAGACTCTGGCGCAGTCTCTCTTGAAGTCGGAAGGTCAGACGGCAATCGCTCCCGTAAAAGATAAATATATTATTTCTTATAGAGATAATATGTAATTCTTATACAGATGCACAATCAGGAACATAAAACAGAAGTAGCTTTTAAGTACTGAAATAATTTACGTGATTCTAAATATGGGAAATAAGCATTTTAGTAATTGAGACTACTAGTGCCTTCATTAGCTTTTGAGTTTTTCTAATTCCTGTATAAAATTTTGAAGTATTTAGTAGGTATACCTACTAACTATTCAAATCGATTACCTAAGATAGGAAAAATTTAATCGATTCAGGCGAGATTTTCCCCACGATATTTCCCTTACGATGCTCTGACCACTGAGCAACTGAACTGAACCTGAATCCATTCAAATTCTCCTATATTTCCGTCTTTTGGGCGATGGTGGCGCCATCTACCGATACTCGTACTACCTATTGGAACCAATTAATGAAGTTCAATGTTTTTCGTTCGAAGTTCAAAATCATTTTCGACCAATGTTTAAAAATGATTTTAACATCCTCGGGACAGAGACGTGTAGGGGTGGTCCGCAACAAGAAAATGATCTTCGGGAGAGCGAAAGGCCTTCCAAACGTTCGTGAGCGGTAAGGAGAAAGCTGCTTCATTTTTCTCTCGGCTGTTACTGAGGCCAGGGATGGCCAGTAAAATTGGAGAGCCTAAAATATTGAAGTCAGGGAAGAAAGTTCCTTGAGACCAAGAAACCAAGAAACGAATTTATTTGAGCAAAGTGTTGTCGGTCGAGCCTCAGTGCTGCATGGTAAAAATTCGCACTTCGAGGAGTTCGCCTCCAGACCTAGATCTATAAGACTAGGAAAAGGCCGCCAAATCCTGTAGCACATCATCCGGTTTGCCCCCGATTGTGCCACCGTCCAGGTACCAAATGTTAAGGGCAGATTTGAGACCTCGGATCGCCTTATGAATAGCTAGGCTAAACACAAGTGGACCGAGTTAATCTCCCTGTTGAACTCCCGATTAAATGATGCACGTCAAAATTAAATTTAAATAAAAGCATTAATATAGAGGCTTGTTAGAGACAATTAAATGTAGGTATAGGTACTCACGCCATAGGATCCATTGCTACCGTTCAATAAAACTTCCTGATATTAAGATACTGTAACTAGTGAGAAACCCAATATTTATACTAACAAGTATTTAATCCTACTCTCTAACTAAATCAAATAAACAAAATTCTTCAATAATAAAACTTGCGCTACAGTCAATGCTACGTTTACCTAGATGTGAAAATATATTATTAGATACCTACCATACCCATGCAATGCCGTGTTGGTTCCCGGTGAAGTAGAATAAGGCCACCCCATCTCTTTTCCCGTGGGTGAGATGGAGGGGCTGTTCACCATCCGACAACAAACATACAGCCCATGGCAAAGTAGCCGCTTGACGGCAATAGGCATCGCCTCGAGCCCAGGGCTCACTTTCCGGTTTTTGTAAATTAAAGAAATATACATAGGTATATAGATACTTACCACTACTAATTTAAAATCGAAGCTTTTAAGTTGACATTGAAAAATGTTGTCAATACTAATTTGGTAGAAGAGGCATCAGGTGAAACCAGGTCATGTCATGAAAGAACACTTGCAAAAAAAGTAGCGAACAATCGCACTAAAACCGAATGTGAACTCATCTTTAGTGTAAATAAATCTTGTATTGTTCTATCCTCAAAAGCATTATCAGCATACCTACCGAAATAAAAGCATAAATTCATTTAATCATAGCTTGCAAATTGTAATGCATTTTTAATACTCTTTGTGCACCACCCTGACGAGTACAACGACGTTCATGGCACGACAAGCTGAACCTACTTTTTTCGTTCCTGAGGGCTGAGGCTGACTTAACCCGCTTCCACGATGATTTCCAGGTACCTATAACAAAGGTCTTTGTCTATTTTAGGCCTAATATCAAACAGTTTTTTTTCTTATTTATTTATTTATTGTACGCCCTATATATTATTCATGAAACGAAGACTTGAAAAGAGAAAATAAAAGCGCAGTACAGTGTAGTGTAAGGTGGGCCAATAAGGCAATTTAATCGACCTCTGGTTAACCCTAGGCCATTTTTTATGAGATTTAACCCTCAGGTGAGATAACCGACAACGATATCGCTTCACCCTGGGCATGCCACCTTCAGCCTCTCTAAGCCTGCGCTTAGAAAACCCGCCCGCCCCTTGCCTGCTCTCCACTGTGTGCCATCTGCTAGAATTTGACCGTAGGTGGCAGCGTCCTCGGAATAGAATAGAATAGAATAGAATCATTTATTTCTTAGAATAAGGTACATACACGTGTTTTTAAAATTATAGGTTTCACATATTCTACCGTATTTCGGTGTAGAAATACATACCAAATGACATGCTTTCAAGTAGTAGAACAATAATAATGATGATTACAATAATGATAAAAATTGAGTGAGGAGCTGCCGTCTCCCTTGCCCAGGGTGCACCGCTTGCATGGATACTCCCGATCAAGTACCCGTATCACAAACTATCCACGCATTCCCTTGCAATTATTGCATCATCTGTGCATCTCCCATCAATCAATCATGCACTCATAAAATCAATCAATAACCATCATACACTGTAAGTGTCCTGTACACAAGTGTCCTTGACGGGTCACGGTAAGTCTTAGCCATTGTGATAGGGATACAGTGTGTTGCGTTTGTGTAGTTACTTTTTCGTTTTAGTATTAAAGAGTAGGGAGTTTAATCACATTTGATATAGCGAAGGCCTTTGATCGGGTCTGGCACAGAGGTTTTCTTACGAGGCTGCCATGCTATGGATTCCCCGAGGGACTATGCGAATGAATTGCCTGAGCCGTGCAAATATCCCTCAGTCCAAGGTGGAGGAGAGTTGCAAACAACTTGTGTCCGAAATCGTGACTACTTTCTCGGGTGTATCCGATTGGGGTCGACTAAAACTAATCCAATTCAACTACACTAAGACACAAGTACGAGTGTGTATTCACCACTAAGAAAATAAATCCCATTTATTGAAGCGCCCCACGCAGTTCCTGGGTACACCGCTTACCATTTCCGCTGGCATCGAAGAAACTTGGAGTGCTTAACAGGGCGAAGCAGTACTTCACTGCCGGGCAACGATTCCTTCTTTATATGGCACAGGTTCGGCCCCATATGGAGTACTGCTATCACCTTGTTGCTGGAGCACCTGCATACCAGCTTGACCCCTTCAACTCAGTACAAAGTCGAGCGGTGAGGGTCGTCGACAATCCCATACTAGCAGGGACTTTGCCTCGCTGTGTCTGTTCTACCGCCTATACTATGGGCGCCGGCACGGGGGTGCTAGGGGGTGCACTTGCACACCTTGAGAATCTCGAAGAATTATTGAAATAAAAAGCCGTGTGTTGGAAATCTTTTTTTTATTCACAATAATTTGTAGGCAATTAGTAGGCAGACATTATTACACAATTCTCATTTAAAAAGCAACTGCAGCCGGCGGGGTTTTTGACCGAACTTATTAATGACGTTTTCTATAAAGTTATCTTTATTGTCCTTGGTTATCTAGCCTCGGAGGACACTTAACAAGCATAATCCAGACAGTCACTCGTCACCTGTTGTGGACATATTCCAAGTTTTACCTCTTCTCAGTGTGCTAAAAGATCTTTCTACTGTGTACGTTGTGACGGGTAGACTAAGGCCAATCTTGATCACTTCTGCTACCGAAGGAAAAAAATCTTTTGCCTCGTCGATGTAGTCTATTAGATGTCTTTCATATCGATCAACTCCACTGATATTATTTGCCGCTGGCTGTGGATATTTCCACATTTCAAACCAAGTTGTGATTTCTAAAATAAAATTAGGTAAAAGATCGCCATACAAATTTCAATGTCTTTTGCAGCTCTAAGAAAGTCTTTTATTATTTTTGGGTGTAGTTGAAACAGAGAAAATGATTTTTTATGTGTTTCAGAAAATCTTTCTTCTAAAGAAGAAATGATTAAATCAAGGTAAGGGATGTATAAAGCTCTTCTGTAAAATTTTTCAACGTTTTCGGATGGGTGGTTGGATCGATGAGCCTGTCGTTTTGTAACTCGTTGGCATTTAATCTCAATATTAAGGTCTTCGCAACTTTGTTTAGCTTCTCCAAATATAGCAGTAAATTCCTGCGATGCGTTTTGTCTGTGACAAATAAAAATGGGCCTCATCGCTCCAAAAAATGCAATTCACAGTGCGAAATCTCTCCAACATCAGTTCACAGAAGGATTTTCGTAAAATGAAGTCATTTTCTTCAAGTTCTTGAACTAATTGGATTTTAAAAGGATAGAACTTTAAGTCTTTCTTTAAAATTTCGTGAACAACCGTTTTAGATAGTCCCAAAGTGGCTGCTCTTTTCCGCACTGAGAGTCTAGGGTTTTCACATAAACTTCATTCGACCTCTTCAATGTTTTCAGAGGTCCTTGATGTTCTGCTGGGTCCCGGCTGAGGGGTGTTTAATGCAGATGATGTCTGACGAAACCTTTCCACCCACGATCTAATCAAATTAACACTTGGTCCATCGCTCAATCGCCGAATACTGTAATGGGAACAAAACTGTCGGCGCGCAGTCACGTAAGAATCACCGCTCTTAAAAAACGCCTCTATAGCGTACGCTCGGTGCTGCCCCGACCACTGCGGCATTGTGACCAACAAATCCGCATTCTCGGAGCGTCGAATGACACCACCCTCCCCCCGCACCGTTTATAACTTTTTAAAATATGCCCTTTCAAAAACATAAATCTGCCACCGGACACCCTGTACATTAGAATCACTCGCTACGCTCGTGATTCAATCTTAGAATCCCCCGCTTGCTTGGGAGTCAAAATCAGCACTCGCTACTTGTTGCACAAATAACTATTTTGTAATTTTATTGGTTGAGGTGCAATAGTCATTAAAAAAAAGATACAAATAGATCGTTTTCAATAAAGCAAATAAATTAACATATCCACCTATTGTTTGTTCATTTCATGCAACTTCGTATTTAAATAGAAAATTAAATCTTGTACGTTTATAATAAACAAAACTTTTACTCGAATAAGTAAGTAAGTACTTATAACTTTTGTTTTTTCTCTGTTTAAAACTTTAAGTAAATTCACTATTTTCCAGTGGCCAGTGTTTTTTTTTTTATTCCCACCAGTCCACCAGTACCAAAAAGTTTCGGAATTCGGTTTTACTGGTGAAATTATAGTTATTTATTAATTAAAATGTCTACAAGTATGTGCTAGTTATGAAAAAAATTATTTATGTACCTAGTACACCGCCCGATAAATACACATATATACTGTACAACGTCCTATATATGATGTGATTGATGTGAATTGCTAACGTTATGGAATGTTTACTATCTGAAAACTGCAAGGGTAAATATTAATAATTTATTTTAGTTATTTCCAAATGAAATGAAAAACAGCATATGATACACGTGTGTATTGTTGATTACCGTCTTCGGCTCTCTTTAGAACCTCGCCTAACGGCTGGGCTCTCAATATCGCCTCAGCGGTAATCACCAACTTTACACACAATACAATACAATACTCGAGGAGTAAGTCCGGAGGAGATTCTCTAAACGCACGACACACGACGAGAGAAGGCAACTCAGGCGACGGAAGTCTCTTAATAACCACCATGAGTGCGGGTCTGGGTTGTTTGGGGTGTTTGTATCCGTGGTGAATGTAGCGGCCCGTCTATATTTTACTAGCTTTTGCCCACGGTTCCGCCAGCGTGGATATCGGTAATCGCGATCAAACATAGCCTATGTCCTTTCTCAAGGTCCTATACCTAATTTCATCAAAATCACTTAAGTGGTTTAGGCGTGAAAGACCTACAAACAAACAGTCACACACTTTCCCATTTACAATATTACTATGGATTTTTAGGTGGGTGGCGGGCATCAGGGGGCGGGAAATCCAGACTTCGCGCCGGGACGCCCATGGACCGCGCCGTTGACCTGGTGTCTCTACCAGAGCTGTTCGGAGGAGTTATTGGCTCCCTATACCCAGCGCGAATGGTTGTACACGTTCCACCGCAAATGACTCCGCCTCGGTCGCTCAAGGCATCCCACGTGGATGACGACGATGTCCCTGAAGTCACTTGGGTGGAACTAGAGCTTTAAGGTCAAAGATACCACCCCGGGACCCGACGGCATTCCAAGACGAAAGTACGGGGGTGTGTCCGAGCTCTAGGAGAAGATGCTTTTGAGCCCCGAGAGTTTCTTAGCGCATGTTTGTACAGGGACTAGTTTCTGCAATTGTAGAAGACGTCGAAAAAGGCCGCACCCAAGCTTGACGAGATGTGCAGACTTTATAAAAGAGTTTTAATGAAGCATCTCATCGAGCACCTGTCCAGAGTGTGGCCAGACCTGGCAGATGCACTCCACCATAGATGCAATCATGCGCATGAGGCTCTGGTGAAGGACACGATTGTCCAGAGACATCGCCAACGCGTTCAACATCTTGCCCTGGATTCGCATTAGGGAGGCGCTCGTGTATCATGAAGTGCCTTTCTACCCTCGACGTATGGTTGGGGTGTATCAGACAGAGTCCTTTTTTTATACAACTGAGGTGACAGACAAGCACACGGCCCACCTGATGGAAAGTGGTTATCGTGGTCTATGTACGTATGCAACACAAGGGGAGTCACCCTCGTGCTACCGACCCTGTTGACGCAGAGAGTTTCTGTGGTGTCAGTGTAGAAGACAAATTTGGAATAGCCTTTGGTGTTCCCGCTGACAGCACAAAAACTCTCCAGTGAGCTCTGGCTACTAGGGCGGCGGTACTTCCCCAGTCGGACTGCTCAATTGCACAGAAATACCGTCGTGTACTGCCTGCCATAGTCTTCTACCCAACTGTGACCGGCCTTGGACGGCTTGAAATGTCATGCGGTATCCGCAGGGATTGTTCTTGGGGTCACTTCAGTGAAACATGCTGAGAGGCGACTAATATTGTATTATATTTTTTTGTTATTTTTTTAGTTTGCTCAACTGTCACTAAAAAATATGTCTTTCTTTTTAACATCGGATACGGCTGTGTGTATGTGATATGCTCGTAACGGTGTGCAGTGCTACCACCACGAAGCGACTCTGACGGCCTCGACCGCGGTTGCCCAATTAGTTGAGCGGATCGCGGCTTGATGTCTCGAGGTGGCTCTGCTTATAACTGAGACTCTATTCTTCCATGTCCTCGGTATGTTTTCCACTATGAGTCTGGATCCCTCAGGTGGCACGCTACCCGAGGGATCTAACCTCATAGTGAAATGCTTCGTTTTTTTTTTTTTTTTTTTTAGTTTATTATTCACTTTACAATGGTTACATAGAATTTCCTTACAATTGTTCCTCGCCAAACATAATCGTTTACCGTTTTACCATTGGACAGTACCATTGATGGTACTGTGGCAATTTTTATTTGCCGTGGTACCATTACGTCGATGGTACTATTGTAATGACTATTTAGTATTAACCGGGGTACCATTATTCGATGGTACCATTGCAAATATGTATGTGTACGGTGTAGTACGGTGGCAACAAATATTTAATATTAACAGTACAGTGCAATTGTACCATGACAAATAATATTTATTGTGAACTTTGAAATGTTCACACAATAAATAGGTATCTAGATAATGAATCAAAATGTCACTTTATACTATTATTATTGAACTCGCAAAACATTTATTAAAGTGGACGTGGTTTAGGGTCTCAATTACCGGGGTGTAAGGTGACCCAATAAGGTTAAATTCTTCACACCTCTCGCTAATCAGTGTGCATCTAGAATGAGTGCCTAATTGTAATTAAACCTTGTCAAATAAAATAAGACTTATGGGCCATTCGTTAATAGTAGTTTATGATACAATTGCATAATAAGGGTTCTTTAAAGTTTATTTATCTAATCTGATACTATAATACAAAGATTATAAAAATGAAATCAAAACTCTTATGACAAACATTACGCACAGGCCAAAAAAAGTTTTTTCTCAAACATGCTTGGAAATGTGAACATTATTTTGACAACCTTCTTCGAGATAAATCGAAATTGCTGTACATGCGAGCAGCGGCCAGATAAAGTTGTATGAAAATCCATATCTGTCGTGTTTTAGCGGCCAAATAAATTACTATGTAAACTCATATCTGTCGTGTAATTAAAAAATGGAACCATCTTTTACTCCGAACCATGGCAACCGCGGAGGTAACTTATCCAAGGCATTAGGTACAATCAGTTTCGTGAACAGGTACAATCAGGATATAAATAAGTACTAGGGTAGCAGAAGCTAGCAGGAGGTTGTTACAATTTTTTTTTAAGTGACTCATAGTTTTATTTTGTACCCTAGTAGGTACTTTTTAGATATTACTGTAGTAGGTTAAATAATGGTTAGTAGAGAACCTCCTGCTAGCTTCTGCTACCCTAGTACTTTGTACTAGAAATAATGAGTGGATATGTTGCAGTATAATTTATAAAAATTACTATTGTTCGTTGTTCGTCATTAATTTTGAAAAGTAGGTAACTAAAAAGTTCTGCCTAGATACTACTTAGTTTTAATTTCCGCGCACTGTTTGAGAAAAGCACTATACAAGCCTTGGCCACAACTGAGCGTTGCCGGACTCCGTAATGCGTGCCTCGGCTGCGCCTCGGCCCGCATACTTCACGATCGTCCGGCAACACTACAGTTGGCGGCCGCGGCAGTAATGTACTATATTACGATACAGGGTCTTATATGGATACCTACATCATTAAATAACTTTTTAATCATAAAGATACACTTATACAACCTCCAGCTGGACCAAGGTTGAATTGAACCTCTACTTAAAAAAATGGAAGTGCCTCCGCAGCCGGCGCCCTGGCCGCCGATTCAGAAGGAAAAAAAAAGAAACAGGCATGCGCAATCGATGTTTGCGCCTTGGCGCCAATATTTTACATTTAAATTAAACAAAGTTTGGTTTTGTTTGTACAATAAATTAGTTTATGTATTATAGTATGAGAGTAGATAAAGTAGTGTATGACACTGTACAAATCTTGGTCCTATAACACTCGTGTTATAAGAACCCTTATTATGCAATAATATCATAAACTACTAAAATGATATTTCACAAACATGCTTGGAAATGTGAACATTATTTTGACAACCTTCTTCGAGATAAATCGAAATTGCTGTACATGCGAGCAGCGACCGGCAAAAGTTGTATGAAAATCCATATCTGTCGTGTTTTAGCGGCCAAATAAATTACTATGAAAACTCATATCTGTCGTGTAATTTAAAAATGGAACCAACTTTTACTCCGAACCATGGCAACCAAGGAGGTAACTTATCCAAGGCGTTATTTTAATATAGAACTGGCTTGCAAATAGAATGCTGTTTATGAAGAAAAATAAAAAACAAATGAACATTTCGCCGCGTGAAAAATTAGTTGTTCGTCATTAATTTTGAAAAGTAGGTAACTAAAAAATTCTGCCTAGATACTAATTAGTTTTAATTTCCGCGCATTGTTTGAGAAAAGCACTATACAAGCCTTGGCCACAACTGAGCGTTGCCGGACTCCGTAATGCGTGCCTCGGCTGCGCCTCGGCCCGCATATAGGGTTACCAGATCTCCGGATTTGTCCTGAGATCTCCGGATTTTTGGATTCATCTCAGGATTGCGGTCGGATTTTGAAAAGATCCTGAGATTTCATACATTTCATACGACGTGCAACGCGCTAACAGTATTTGATAAAAATGATAATAGGTAATCACGACTTTTGAAAAAAGAAGTAGCTTTTTTCCTTAATTTCTGAACCTGTAATAAATCTCAGGATTTTTCAATGGATCTCAGGCTTTTTCGCCGGACTTTTGATTTTTCCATCTGGTAACCCTACCCGCATACTTCACGATCGTCCGGCAACACTACACTTGGTGACCGCAGCAGTAATGTTTATTTTTTTTTTATTTGTAGTTTATTTGTAGTAGTTTTTGAAGTGAAAACTTCTTTAGTGGCGTTGGATGGGTGTAAAATGTTAAGGAAGCGTCAGGATTAGTTGACCTTTGAACCGTAACCGACGACTGACGTCATACAAGATTAGGTACAGACTATGTATTTTGCAAGTTACACTAGATATCGTCGTAGCTTAAACGGTAAGCACGTCGACTGTAAGTCCTTATAGTTTCAGATAGTATCGGGTTCAAACCACCTGGCCTTCAGGGATTTTTTGTGATTGTTTTTTCTTATTATAATTTATTACTTTTGGTGATTATTTTTCTTTTTGTAATTTATTACTTTTTATGATATTTTTTTTCTTTTTGTAATTTATTATTTTTTGTGATTATTTTTTCTTTTTATAATTTATTAATTTCTTCTGACAGAAAATTAGCAGAAAATAAGTGATAGGTTCTATGATTAGCGCTATATTATAGGTATGGTAGATATGGTATGTTCTTTTTTATCTTTTTCTATGTATATAACGAAGAAAGAAAAAATGAAAATGTTTTCACTTCTGCCGGCACTCCCAGAGTGCAACCCGTCTTTTTTATTTTAGTTGTACTATAGGTGTCCATACAAGACCTGTATTATAATAAAACTTTTTTGTTTGGCCTGTGCGTAATGTTTGTCATAAGAGTTTTGATTTCATTTTTATAAAAATAGGTAAAAATAGTTCAACTTAAAGCAAACAATCATAAATTTCTTAAAAGTAAGATAAAACTGTTATGATTAAATTACTTAGGTCCTTTAGGCATTTAGTACACTACACCTTGGGGCAATTAGTACACTTAATCAATCAATCAATAGGGAAATTAAATTTAAAACAATTAAGGCATTAAAGGAACATTTGCGTTAGAAACAAGCACCTATTCGTCTTTCTGTCTAGCTGTCTGTATATTTGTGTATTTCGCATTTTTCCAAATGCTTTAAATCCACTGACAATACTTAGTGTAAATTGGAATGTGGAACTACGGCAAATAAACTTAGAACTTTAAATAGTACCATGGCAATAAAAACATTAAATAGTGCTTTTCATACGTGTTGATTAGGAGAGTCCAGTCTGGGGCAGTATCTAAAATTGAATAAGATTTATTCCTGGATTTTACGGATGAACCTTCAGACACAAAGTTGATATGAGTATCCTTTTTGGGCTCTAGCTACAGCCAGACTCATTGCTTCACGTATGATGATAAGCACCTTGCTACGACAAGGTGCTTATCATCATACGGCGTGAATATTGGCCTCTATCGAGAAGCACCCTATATCCTACTAATATGTGCCTAGCAGTCCCTATTGCCTCAGCACAGGTATAACATTGCTTTTCTGTGGCCTTCCCCCACCTTACCAGGTTACTCTGGTCTGGGAGGGTCATCTGAAAGGCGTTAAGATAGAATTTTAACAAGGCCAGCAACCACTCATAGATCAAGGTGCGCCACTTTAAGGCCATCGGTATGCAGAACTCTCCCATTGTCAACCATTCGTTTTGGATTTCCAAATTCATCGCATGCACTCGATATTTATCATTTTCGTCTTGCTTCAAAAAGGACCTAAGTATATCCTGGTCCCTTTTTGGCTCTCGTACTCCTAACCCCATTCTGTTCGACTGGGCCACAGCAAATAAAAAATTCCGTACTACTATTGATGGAACCATGGCAAATACAAAATTTCCTAGTACCATTAATAGTACCACGGTAAAAAAGAAAGCCGTAGTACGAGAGTATCGAGACTAAAATTGGTACGCTGTGGGTTCCTCACCTAAGGGGCCATCTCAAAACCGGAGATGGTCCTGGGTCAAGTGGGGTGAGGGTTTCACTCCGGTGGCATCGAGATGGCGTATGGCTTATTACTTGAACCCCAGGGAAATCGGATACCGGATATCCAATCTCTGGTTGCCGATTTCAGAAAGAAAGAGAGGGGGGGGGGGACAATTTTCATTTTTGCTCCGCCTTAAAAAACCTGAAGATCCAGGGCTGCATAATTAAGTTATTGCAGTATTGATAGACGTTCGATTATGAAATTGATTTATTGTAGTTAGCGATGGAGTATTTCCATAAAGAAGATAACTTAAAAATACCTACATTAATCTCAGCTGATCTAACTAACCATGGCCTCAAACTCGCTGATCTAACTCGGTCACTAAAAATACTATGAATACTGAAATAAATTGGTACTATTTTTCACATTAAGGTAAGGTAGGAAAAGATTCATTCATAGTCTAACCAAAGTCAAAACTAACCTCATTAGTGTAGAACATAAACTACTCTGATTCTTCTAGCAATATACTCCATACACAGGATGACTGGAAGAAGTCGCAGACTGATTTACCACCCACTGTAAACTGACAACTATAGACCGCACAGCTCGGTGTGACTTTGAACACTCATGGCGTTATTTCGCTCGGTCTCGACTCATGCTCTTTCTTTCTGTTTCTTTTCCTCGTCCACCCCTCCCCCACGCCACGCTTTGTAAGGCGCAGTTTATACAGAAGAGACGTGACGGGGACGTATGATTTGGCGGACAATTTAAGTAAGACAAAATTAACCTTATGTTTTGTGCAATAACGTCGTTTTTGTCTCAGAGGAGAATTGCGTCCGCACGTCACGTCACGTCACGTCATTGACATTATTGTACTCTACAAGTTTATATTGTGTTACTTAAATTGTCCGCTACCGCCAAATGTTACCGCCACGTGTCTTCTGTATAAACCGCGCTAAAGGGTGTGGCACTGCGGTCACGGTCATATGTACTATCCTTGTTTTAATATGCAATATAGAATTTTCTATGTATCTCGATTGGCACCGTGACGACTGAGTGTTGCCAGAGGTATGTGGTATCACCGAGCCTCTGGTTTGAGAGTAAATCGTTAATAGTACCTTATTTTTCGATCGTTTAGTAAGGATATCAATGATTAATTAAATAAAATAAAATAAATTTTTTTAAAATTAATACGAAGGGATACACAGAAAATTAAAATAATTATTTTATCACTGTGTAAATGTGTTATGTTCATCATTAAAACTCGCAAAGCAATGAACCGACTTTAATTATTATTTACTAAATTATGTACATTATGAAACAAATGAGATTAGGTATATGTACCATGTTCTGAGTATTTATGGGATCAGTACGATCATCTCCCAAAACGGTATTTTCGTAAGGTTATTCAGTCAATAAAAATCTTATCTACTACATTAGTGAAATGATGATGAAGGGAAGATTAAACAAGATTAAAAAAAACAACATGCAGTTCGGTTATGTTGCTTTTTACTATCAATTTTGGATGTATGTGTACAAGTATGAATCGAGGAAAATAAAGGAATATGTAATGCTTCATAATATATATACTCTACATTGCAGTACTCGTTACGATCAAACATTACTTATGTTATTTTCGATATAGTACCTCTACTCAATCATTATTTTTGTTCGAGAGCTCGTCACTTGCTTAAGATATGAGAGCATGCTAATGTTTTACATGTCACAAAACAAAAAAACAATTATCTATAGAAATCCAATCGATTTAAATAAAATAATCTAGCTAAGAAACACCATTCGTTCTTTGCAAAATATTAGCAAATACTGCTTAACATTGCTACTGTACAGACACGTAAAATTAACGAACATATCAAGGAAACATCGTCGGTGTCCATATGATATTTATTACAAGGTCTCGTGTACAGATGCATAGAAACGAACAATATTCTCACTGCGTATAGTAAAATCGGTGAAAAAGTCGCGATAAAAACCTAAAATCCACATACTGAAAGTCTAAAAATATATTATAATAAATTTCAAATGTCTATACATAGATGAGTGTTCACTACGCGCTTATAACGAGCGTCGAGCGCGCGTTCATTACGTTACAATATTTAAATACGATAAAACGAACCGGCGCGCCGTCCGTACACACGGCCGTCCAACCGCAGGTACGTCGCTACTCAACCGTACCGAAGGGACTAGACACGTAACCCAGAGTACCGGCCGCTCCTCGCGACTCGCTATTGCGTTACATAAAGTTCGTATCGAAAGTAAAATTACATGTAATATATATACTATATATAGGTCGTCGGCTCAGACGAACACCTTGGCGAGCCCGTCGGCGCCCGCGCTGGCGATGTAGGGCCGCAGCGGGTGGAAGGCCACGTCGAGGATGCTCTCGTCGAACTTCTTGCGGTGCGCCGTGATCTCCTGCACGCACGTCTTGGTGTCGAGGTTCCACAGGCGCACGGAGCAGTCGTGCGAGCCCGACAGCAGGAACAGCCCGTTGGGGTCCAGCGCCAGCCCCGTGACGGCGTCCAGGTGCGCCACCATGGCGTGCGCGCAGCGCCCCGACACGGCGTCCCAGAAGCGGATGTGGCGGTCCTCGTGCGCCGTCACCAGCAGCGGCAGCGTGGGGTGCGCGCGCACGCGCGTGGCGCCCGCCTCGCAGCCCGCGCGCAGCACCGCCTGCGGCGAGCCAGGAGTGGGTTTGTGCAACTCGCAGTGGCGAAGGGTGAACATTTTGTGGAAATGTTGCCCGGGTTGCTTGGCAGAGCAAGCCGGCCGGAATCGTGTAGGGACCCCTCGCCACTGCCGGCAACTATAAGTATAGTATGTACCTGTCCGGTCTCCAAGTCGTAGAGCAGCAGCGAGCCGTCGCGGTAGACGACGGCGGCGCGCGCAGCCGCGTCCGCGAAGTCGGCGGCGGCGGGCGCGGGCGCGGCGGGCGACTCGTCGGCGCGCAGCGTGGCCAGCAGCGGCCGGGCCGCGCGCGGCGCCCACAGCCGCACCGTGCCGTCGCCCGACGCCGACAGCAGTCGCCCGTGCGCCGCCGCCAGCGACCACACCGCGTCCGTGTGGTCGCGCAGCACCGCGCCCTGGGGACAGTGAGCCACTACTACACATGCTGCCCATACTTGTTGAGCGCTCCCTAAACGATCGAACGACGGATTGCGTAATTAAATAAAAGGAATTGTCAGTCATGGCCAGCACGTAGTTTACATATGGCATGCACATACATCAACACAACTAAACGGTCATGCATGCAGGCATGACATACCGCATGATCGTCTAGGGATCGCCTAATGACTCAAAGTTTGAGTTTTTTTAATAATCTAACACATATCTTGGACCTAAGTTGCGAGACAATCGAGGCCCCGGCGCACGTGAATTGTTATGTAATAATGAATGCTTGATGAATTTAAGCTCGTCCGCCGCCGTAGGACCCCGTGCTATTCTCAAAAAACTACAACTAAGAAACGTGTACTACGCGCATACAGCACATTTTGAGCACTTGAATGAAATTTTCGAGGAATAAGTATACTAACAAATACATACGTACGATAGTTCGTACGACTATTGGTAGATTTCTCCCACCATCGCCCCAAGATGGTTATATAGGAGAATTTGGAGCACTCAAGGCGTGACTCGGTAGCTCAGTGGTCAGAGCAATCCCCTGTAAGGGGCTGGTCGCGGGCTCAAGTCCCGCCTTAGTCGTTTCCCTATGCTAATCGATTTGAACATTTTGAGCACATTCTAGGGTCCACATTTAAGTAGGCATACGTTTATGATACGAATACAAATGCTTTTCGTGCTATTGGCACTGGACTCAAAGCGGATGACGCCGCGGGCGACAGGAATTTTTTTTGTAACTTAAAAGTATACAATTTTCTTAGCCGCCATTTTGTTTAAGCAACAAACTTGACAGTTGTGCGTAAATAATAATAGGGACTATGCATGTTTTGTTTTTATATTTTTAAATGAATATTTCCATTATATAAATATAAAAAGAAACAGTGCCAAACAAATAACATTTAGTAGACTGTGATATCAGCTTTTCATGGTGTCGTGGATAGCTGTAAAAGTGTTTCAGGATAATTATTTACAACTAGACACAAGACGACACGACCTGATAGTTTTACTATGGGATATGACGTGAGAGTTCGCTCCAAGTCGGAAGGCTATTGGTCAGAACCTCCTACCAGTAGCATTGCGTTTAAACTCATTTGAATTTCCCTCTCAAGTTACGCACTTAATCAAATTGAAGTGTAATGTTTTTTAGCTTGAGCAACGTTTTTTAGCTATCAAAATGTTCTACTCAAACCAATCTTCTATTGCGGTGACGCTGAGAAAATTGCGCCCAATTTTCGGTAGAAATCACTTACTATTATGGCTTATAACCAGTGCTTGAAATGGACCGGAACGCACCGGAACGCCGTTCCGGTTCGTGAAACCACCGTTCCGTTTCGTAAAAGTTCTCCTTACATCGTTCTGGTTCGACAAAAAAACTATTTTCAGTTTAAAAAGCGCGCGCGTCTTTGACAACTCACTCTCTGCGGTTTCCCACCTCGACTATGCAGCCAGTCGCAAAAGAGTGCAGAAGATGGATAAAAAATACGACCTATTGTGGATAATTTTATAAAAATATTCTCTTTATGTGTAAATAAAAATTAAGAGTTTCACTTTATTTAATTTGTATTTAAATGCTTTAATTACAATAGGTACCTATTAGAATGTTTGAAAGGAAATGCGTTCCGGTTCGTGAGTAAGTCCAATTCGACCACTGCTTATAACAGCTCGTTTGGTTAAAGGATTTGAACAGCATGGCATTGCAATGAATAAACCAGTCCCCGACCGTGTTGGTAGAGTTCGTTCGAAATAAAATATTGAAAGCGTTCGTGAAAATGTAGCCGAAGATCCGACATTGTCCACGAGGCAACATTCTGAACAACTGAAAATTAAGAGAACCTCTCTTCAGGCTATTCTAAAGGGAGACCTGTCTTCTGAGTTTTTACTATGAGGCTATTTAAAAGGACATATCTATGCTAATAAGCCGACACTTTAACACAACACTTAAAACAGAATATTTAAGAGGTAATCAGTGGGATAACGCTGAGAGTGTGTAAAAGGGTGATGAAAAAAGTGTTAAAAAGAGCTCACATTCGTAGTGCTGCCAAAGTTGGCTAGAGGTGCCCATTTAGCAGCTGTTATCTATGTATATAAAAATCAATTGCTGTTCGTTAGTCTCGCTAAAACTCGAGAACGGCTGAACGGATTTATCTAATCTTGGTCTTGAAATGTTCGTGGAGGTCTAGGGAAGGTTTAAATGGTGAGATAATATGGGAAATTGCAACATTTTTTATTGATTCTGAGGCGGTATGAAGATTGCCGGGTCAGCTAGTTTTTCATAAATAATTGAAAAACTTAATTAAATTATTTTTGAAATTATATTTAGTGATTTCCATTCTATGTACAACTAGATTTTGCCCGCGGCTCCGCCCAATTTTGTGCAAACTTCACTAAACCATCTACTATATTCCGAACAAAGCCTAAACATTTGGTTTGGATCAATTTTATTGAATAAGTTATATACCTCTTAACTGGCCGCCCTATATTAATGATAATTAAGTGAGTGATCTACAGTGCAACCTTTGGATAAAGAACAGAAAAAGAAATATTAATATTTTTCACATTCCTTGGTAAAACGTAAGAAACCACTTCAGTGAACGAATTTTCAATATCAAAATCTAGCCTTACTCAAAAGAAAAACACTGAAATATTAACATAAAGTCAAATCTGAAAAACAACGATAAATACACACAGTACAACAGTATATTACCTGAACCGCCGGATCATACGGATCGTAGGGATCGGCGGTGGGCGGCGGCAAGTTCCACACACGTATGGTGCCGTCGAGCCCTCCTGAGAAGCACTCTTCAGAGCGTGGCGCTCCCATGGCGAGGCACAGTACGGGGGCCGTATGGGCACGGAACGTGTACAGAGGCTCTACGTCGAGCCCGGCAGACTTCTTGGCGGGCACGGTGCGCTGGAGGTTCCACAGCTTCAACGTGTGGTCCTCGGACGCTGTTACCAGGGCCGCCTCGGTGGGGTGGAAAGCCAGCGCTCGTACCTGTAATTGGGATACCCGTATATTATTATATCTTATCAGAATGATAGAAATAAATATGACCTGCCTGGATTATAGTGACCCGTACTTTAGCCAGGCAGACAGTATCCATTTTGGAGACTGTGCGGGGGCGTAAGGGCCGACACGTGCCAATAAATTAATCATAAATTTATTTTGAACCACGCTGTCAGATCAGTCTTTGTATTGGTCCGTCTTTTGTACTTTTGTCCAAATACTGTTACTTTTGTTCAAGATCTGTAAGATTCGAGTGTGTAAGATAAGAAACTGTTGGCGGCCATTCGTCTCCACCTACTCCAGAGGAAACAGCGTTTAATAGATCTTCGATCAACAACGGTATACTCACCCCATCGAAGTGCGAGCGCAGCGTGTACTTGGCGTTCCATGTCTTGCGGAAGGACTCCTTGTTGGCGCTGGCCACGTCGTAGGCCTCGGGCTCGTTGCTGACGGTGAGCTGCGCCAGCTCGCCCAGCGCCAGCGGCTCCTCGTCCGCCTCGCCCGCGCCCGCGCCCGCCCCCGCGCCGGCCGCGGCGGCCCCGCTCGCCCCTCCGCCTGGGGGGACCATAGCACATGCGGTCAATCTCTGTAGGTATGCTCTAAGAACGTGTGACTCGACAGCTGAATCGGCGGTGAGATTTTAATTTTAACATGCTGTAGATTTGGTGACGTCCCGTTGTAGAACAAATACATACAACACTATCGACTTGTGCATGCAGGCACAAGGAAAGTACATGTGCTTGCTGCTGTCTGCTCGTTGGTAAACATAACACAGAATTTTACAGTACCATTCGAGGAGAGCAAAAAATATGGACCAGCGGTGCTTAGAAACGCACAGGCAGTGCTGTATCCTGAAGATATATCAAATCTTTCAATACACGTCACGACTAGTCAATGATCTCACTCCCTTTATAAGCCTCAAAACTACTGGTCGCTATACCTCGTCAATACACTTAGCAGGTAAGACACAATGAGCATTCAATTATTCATTTTTTTTGCTCTATGCAATATGGTTACTATTGTTACAAAGGTGGTATTTTAAAACTAGTACACCATATTCTGCTCTATAAGCGTGTAAATGCATGTTCAATGGAGCAGAAGGAGAGGGTTCCTATAAACCCTCTACCTTACCATACCAACACCTTTGGGGCCCTAATCAACCTTATCTACTAGTCAGTGCACCCGCTAAACAACAAACAAAGCTTTACGCATGTTTTTCTCTAGGAGCTACGATGAAGGTCAAACAATATTCACGTAAAATATAACAAATATAAACTGTCAAAAATAATAAGCGGAACCTTAGTTCCAAAGTGTAAACTTTGGTCACAACTTTGTTACATAGTAAGCTCTCAATGAGTATTGTATTGTTTTGACTATCTGTCGTATTACAGTTTGTATTGAAAAATGCACTTACCAACAGGATACTCGTCGCCTTGGCCTCCACCGTCAGCCTCTCTCTCAGTGAGCAAACTTAGCTCATTCAGAACCTCTTCTGCTTCAAGGTCAATCTCCTCACCTGTAATTTTAAAGAACACAAGCATCATTAATTTTTGAAATACGGAAATCACACCTATGTCAAGGAGAAATTATCATGTTCATCAGTTAAGGGATAAATGTTAATTCAAGTTCATATGTAGCAATAATCAACAACAACATATGAATTTCCTGTATTATACAGTCGCCATTGGTATAAGCATTTTAACATCCACCTTAGCTCTAAAACTAAAGATCATTTTGTAATTTGCATTCTGAGGGTACCTGTAACTTCGAAATGACATACGGCGATTCTTTTTATTTTTGTATAAGTCATGGACCAAGTGATAAATTGGGTATTATGATAAATATGAGAGTTTAAATAATCAGACTCAGGTTCATGACGACTCAACTACGGTTAATTTATGGATGGGTGGTTATAAAACAACCTTTATCTATCCATGTCGAGGCGCCCAGTGTACCTCTCATATTTATCATAATGCCTGGGCACTATAATAATGCCCAATTTATCACTTGGTCCATAACATATATATCTTAACTTCAATACTCTGTTGTATTTGATATTTGAAAAGTGAAATATTTGTACCTTGTTTACAAGAAGCATGGTGGGATTGTTTGGCATCAAGATCGTCTATCTCGTCCATATCCATCTCTTGATTCGTAAGAAACTCAAAATTGGCGAATACAGCCGCAGTTTCTTGAACAGAGAGACCTTCCTCGTTATATCCCCCTCCTGGAGCACTTTTACGCGCTTCTTTGCCACCTGTACATGTAAATAAACATAAACCGATTACAGTAAATGTTCATTACAATGCCAGTTTCAAAATTCCATGACTAACGTTTAGGCTCGCCCCTACGCCTTCGGGGATTTACAGACGTATGTATGTAATGTAACGTTAGAGAATCGTCATTTTCCCATATTTAGGAATCGTAATCTGGGAATTAGGAATCTCGTAATAAGAAACTGTTGATGAACTTTCCTTTTCTTTTTTTTTCTTTTTTTTAGGTTTGGCGCAATTAATAATATCTATTATCTGGTAATCGATATTCCTAGTGCTTTCTACGCTGGAAGCTGGAAGGACTAGCTCGGATTCGAGTTCATTTTGGTGGCGACGACGTATTATCGAGTATGGTTCGAACTAGAGACGAGTCAACTCGAATTGCTAACTCAAGGTAACTCGAGTTGCACTTAACTTTAATTAACTCGATTTAGATTCTTCCTAAGTCGAGTTGGATTGTAGGTACATGATGTAACTAACCACGTGAAAGAGAAGCAATGTGATTTCGTCCTTTGCGAACTTACCTATCCTCTTTAGTTTAATACTACTGCTATTGGATCGGTAAATAAGATATATTCGAAAAACCTTTTTAAAAACAATCTTTTATTTATTTATTTTTATTTATTTTTTTCTTGCATTGTCATCCGAACTGTACGTGCATACCAAATTTCAGCTCAATCGGTTGAGGGCAAGTGCCTTAAAATTGAGTTGTAAGATTCCACCCGAACTATGTTTGTTCGCAAGTATTGCAAGTATTGCAAGTTAAATAAAAGCTTGTAATGACGTACGACGACGACACGAAGTGTTCCGATCATAATATCAACGTCACTAGTCACAGATATCACAATATTGCAGATTTAGAATTAATGAGAAAGGTATAAATTATCATTTAAATCCAACCTAAGAAACTTAGTAACGATAATTCTGCTGCTGACAAATATGTAAGTAAAATAAATCCCTGTCGATCTTTTCAGCAGCAGTTGGTTTTTTTTTACATTTATTCATTATTCATATTTATGTACAGTCAGCATCAGATCGAATCTCAAAATGATCTTAATACCAAGATATTAAAATGAAGTCAAACTGTTTTATTGATTTAAATTGTATTATTGTACGAACTAAAGTTGTATACTAAAAATAAGAACAATAAGTCAAATTGCTGGATGGAAACCAAGGTATAAAGATAATTTCGAGTACCTACTTTGTTCGTCAAGGTCGACCTGATGCTGACTGTACCTACCATATAACACTCGGTCAAAGAATAATATTTCATGTGAGATTGAGACCTCATTGATTAAAAAGCTATTCAAAATTCGATCAAACGTTTTCAATATAGAGAAAAGAGAAAGAGAATAATATATATATACATATGTACATACACAAATTAAATACTCAGTTACTTCCTGCTAACTCGAGTTGTGTAACTCGAATTAATTCTAGTTACGTGAATTAGAACTTGAGTTAACTCGAATCGTATCTTTTACGAATTGACCTACCGTCGTCTAGTCCGAACTAAAGTCTCTCGAACGCAAGTCCCACACGTTAGCCATTATACTACAGTCGCTTCAAAAAGAAAAAGCTATTTTTTTGCAGAAGTTTAGTCGACACCTATCTTAGGTGTCGACCAAACTTCTGCAAAAAATGCTGATCATGTATTTACAATGTTTACTATTTTTCTCACTACTTTACCAAGTAAAATGCTCCCATCACAACATACCTTTGAAAGGATTTATGTTTTTTTTATCATTTGAATGCCTGCAAAATCGATTATTTTCTTACCAACTCAGCTTAATCTGTTACAGTGTCAAATATTTTATGGTAGCTAATGTAATTACGGTAAATCGCGATAACTATTGCCTCACTGTGATGCACGTAAAGTAAATAATATCATCAGCTGATATTATTTGCTTTGATTCCTTAATTTCGTATTTTTCTAAAGAAAGTAACGGTCAATGACTCAAATAATACTTATATAAGTCAGTATTACATAAAGTACTTATTCGGAAAAGTTGATATCAAATCTATCCTGCGGGTTTTTTTAGGTGAAGGATCTTCCTAATTAACTTAAGCTAATATGTACATACCATAATCATATTTCCGAACCATGTGGTAATCACATCTGTCGTGTTGTTGCTTGTCATAGTTTCTGTAGTTTGGATTCTCGACTTCCTCATTGTTCAAGCCAAGTAACGCTCTCACTCTATTTGAACGTACATCGAGAATCGTATCTGTGTAACCTATTTCCTGTGAATCAACCAAACAGAATATTTTACTACATATTACAATTTATTATACAGTTCATCAACCCTGCTGGATGGTGAGAAGCTAGGACTAGCTAGACTACACCAAACGATAAAGACTACCATTCCAAATGCTGAGAAACCCAAAATGGTGAACCCTACATTGACGTTTCCGCTTGAAGAACCCGGGATTGAAAGAAGAGGGATACAGTACGGGTAAATCGTTCCACTTCTTTGCCGTGCGGCGACAAGGAAATGAAGATTCAAACAGTTTGGTTCGAGATGATATTATTCTACCGTGTGTGGGTGACACTGCAGACCAAAACATGTAGTTGTGTCGGAAGAGGTCTCCCTTCGTCCTCCTCCGTTCCTCTGTCTGGAGGGATTTGTTGAAAGAGCTCTTCAGAACACTCTCCGTGATTAAGGCCGTAAATGCTACTTCACCCCGCTATATGGTAAGAATGAAGGTAACTATTTAATGACTTAATAAATAAATAAATAAATATTCCACAACATTTCACACAACGCTATCTAGACCCATGGTAAGTAAATACATACATATTATACATAGAAACACCCAGACCAATACAAATATTTGCAATGAGCGGGGATCGAACCCGCGCCTCCTGCGTAGCGGCCACGTAACACTACCGCCACGCCACGGAGGCTGTCTTGGTGATTTATTTTCTTTTGGTTTGTTCATTTTCGCAAACGAAGAAATCCGACATAGAACGAACGGAACACAATTTCGAAATTACGTAGATCTAGACGATTTCTATTCTTCAATTCGTTATTGGAGATTTTATTCGACTATCTATTTAGTAGACTGTCCAGAGCTTATAACACTCTTATCTTCAAAGCAATAAAATTATACATATTAGAACAAAGCAGCATGTAGTAACTGACCTGGTACCCAACATTTCCACAATCTTAACAAGACCCTAATCTCAATTTAGGGCCACCATTTTTTCCCTGCAACAGATTATTATCCCCTCTGATATCATGAAACAAATCATTCAAAGCTACATGGTGCCAAGTGAAACTTCTGAAGTATTTATCCATTCTTTTTTCACATTTATATCTCCTATATATAGAAGAAACAGAACTGCTTTAAAATTTCATTAAGAGACAGAACCTTCTGATTCTTTTTTACTCTTAATCAGTCTCTGCATGCATGTTTGAATATGATTATAGGTTACCCAATGCAATTTAGTTGTACTAGTGCCCTAAGTGCTCCTAATATTTGTATTGATAAGTGACACTATTGTGAAATTATGGCTCTGGGTCTCACTTTATAAGTCATATGCATAAAGTGCACCCACCCAACTAAGAGCAACTTTAAATATATATAAGAGATTAAATTAACAGACAGAAGTAATATGTAGTAAAAAGATTAATAACCTTATGGAACCCACAATTTAAAAAGCTAATAAACACCTGTGTCAACAGTGAAAAAAGGTCAGTACCTTTGCCAAGGCAATCATAAGCATTTTTATATGACACTGTGATCACTATGCTAAGTCAATGTATTTATAAAAGAACTGACTACATGATGCAATCAAATGTGCTGGACTATAAACTGTGTGGTAATAAAACCATCCTACCAATTAGGAAGTGTTCTGTTCTACTTACTATGACTTAGGATTATATGCAAGTATTGAAAGAGATGATGATAGGAAATGGGTATAATGGACAAGACACAGTATCACTGGAAATAATTGAATAAATATTTTTTTTATAAATGAGGATATACCTGAAGGTACTGTTTAATGAGCTGGCGGCCCTGCTTCCACTGTGCACGCTCAGCAGGCTCTGGCTCTGTGGGAGGCTCCTCAGGTGGTGGACGTACATCACCTTGCTGCAGCTCCACACCATATTTGAGCTTATGGAACTTTGCTCTTTCCTGCTTAAGTGCGTATTCAAGCATTTTAATCCGCCTTACAAGGTCATTCTTCAGATTCTCTTGCCCCTTCCTCTCACCTTCGAGGAAGGCGATCCGTGCCTGTCATTAGATTAATTTATAAAATAACATTGATAACTATCAAGTTGTGTCCTAAGTTTTTGCTTAGGTACAATTAAGAAATTAGTAGAATAGGTAGTTAATAATTTTGTACAAATATCACCAGTTAATTATAAGAATATTTCCTTAAGGCTCCTTTGGCAAAGTATAAACAGGACCTTTGGTTTGTGTAATGATGCAAAATTATTTCCTTTCAGTAAATAAAGAGTCATCAAATAACCATATTATTATTCATAAAACAAGGAAATTATATAAATTAGTAAAAGATTGCAGAACTAATTGCTACATGAAGCATATTCAAGTTACCACACATTTGTTTAATATTTGGATTACCAAACCAACCTAGACACAGTAACTTTTTCAGACTAGCTATGTAAACTGTGATTAGGTAAATTATGAATAATAACTCTCCTTCTCCCTATACAGAAAACAGAAAGGTTGAGAAAAACATTGGAGTCTCCTTCTGGTATGACCAGTGTGATATTAATGATATAATTAACAATCATTTCTATATCAGAGAAGGGGAAAGGCTGGACTCAACTGACAAAGAAGAAGCAGGTCTAGGGTATGTTGGGAAGGTCTTGACACCATAAGTAATAGATGTAGATTAATGTCTTAGTGATCATAATTAGTTAACATTCAGAAACAAGGCTATAATAAATTAATAATACCAGAGACTAACAGAAGTAGACTATTAACATTAATTTGCTAACAAGATTTTCATACATTTCACAGTGATATTACGACCAATTGATATTGAAATCCAATTTCAATATTTTTATCCTGGTCTCCATCCTTGGGGGAATGACAAAGGCTACAAATTTAAAATAAAATTACTAAGACTATTACAATAAAATTGCGGAAGTGTTAACGGATTGAGTGGTCAATAAAAAAGGAATTTTAGAAATCAGAGATTTATCTTACTTGCCTTCAATTTAAATTATGTTATTAATTTTTTATTAAATTAATCCTTTAAGGTGGTGAAAGAGTTTTTAACTGATTCATAATCTGGGTGTAAAATTTAACACAGATATTCTTAATGAGGTTGTGGGCAACAGCTCTTCATTCATTAATAAATGATATAGGAAATATTGAATTCAATTAGATAACAAGTTTTTATTTAGAATGAAGAGATAAGAAGCAATGTCTCTTGAGTGTGATTTAAATCTTTCGATTTTTATAACACAAATTGATATCGTTAGATAAAAATAATGGGATTTGTTATTTTTAAGTGGAAAGTAACAACATTGGGAAAGCCCTATGTCCAGCAGTGGACTGTGATAGGCAAATTTATTGATAAATTGATACTTTTAAATAAGGTTCAGTTGAAATTTATATATATATTACTCATTGATATGATTTCATTGACTTTTATTGTCAATATTACATAACAAAAAGATGTTTAGAGTAGTTTATATAATAACTATAATACATATTATAAAACTTATCAAACTATGTGTGTGACATTAATTTGGAAACTAATAAAATCCTTTTCTTTGAAACCTTTATGGTACAGGAGCTAGACCATCATGCTTCTGGGGAAGTGGAGACTGTTACATATATTAATTAAACAATAAATACTTACCGACCCGTCCAGCACACTAACCATACCAACATCTGGGTAAGTCTAATATAAGTGATGGATATACATTACATACTATGACTCAAAACATTATGATGATATAATTTCTAAATCTAATCAAGTATTAAGTTAGCAAAAACATTACAATAGTTCAATTATAATGACTCAAATAAGAAATGTATATAATGCAGCTACATTCTGAATTAAGGTTAACTTTATATTAACTTTGTAAGGCACTACATTTATTAAATTAATACTTGCAACTGAATTTACTACAGACTAGTAGTTGACTCCTCTAAATAAGAATTTGATATGACATAAACTTTATGATCCATGATCTATAAATGTATTATTCTGTTTGGCAGTCAAAATTTAACATTAAAACAAAATATGACAGATGAAGTCTTAAAAATGAAAGTAAAATAATAGATCATTGAAAAATATTTCAGCTTAACAGTATTTTCCTATATAATTGGTTTAATGAATAGTCATGGCAAGATTTGGCACAATAATTTACTTTGTTATTCATGTGTATGACAACAAAACCACACAAATATGTATGTAACATGCCACAATAGGCTTGGATCCATTACTAAGCGCATTTATATTTATTATTAATACAATAATTCAAAATTAATATGCACTAAAATATACTTCATTTCCTTCTTTTGAAGTAACCAATAAATAAAACGTTATGAAATTGAACATGTAAAAATACGTACGAATAACCGAATTGCAACACTGCAATTTATGTATGTTCTGAATTTATGTGTAAATTGCAGTGTGTAAATACTGATACTAATGTTGGATTACATGCAGTAAGCTTTAAAAAAAATAAAAAAATCACCTTAAACTCTGCTCTGTCCACCTCCCATTGTGATCTCTCCAGCTCGAATCTCGCCCATTCGTGTTGAATAAAATGCAAAATCCCCGGTATTGAATACTGGACACTTTGACTAGGTTCGTCATTTTGTTTGTTATTTACACTAACTCCGATTTGAGATCCCACTTGCCCTCCGTTGTGATGAGATACGGAGCTATCATCCATGGCTGTGGGGATTTTCATGACATGGCCACCATTACCGAACTTTACTTGTCACACACCTATCATATATAACTACGAAGATGAACTATGTGAAATGAAATACTAACACATCATTAACACTATACTTCAACTATCGCTCACGTAGGTGACACCATCTAAAATATTTTTTATCGACGAATTCATGAGTGACAAAATTATTGCATGACGGAAAGAAAAGTCGCAACGACGTCCGTCCGCTATGGTCCGCTACATTGCTTTTAGTTTTTTTTTCCAATGTTACCATATTTTTGCTTTCAGTTTTGTCATGCATGACAATTCATAGACAATTATAATGGAAAACAAAAGCCTTATAATGGTGTTAATTCGGCATGTCCACCCGATTAAACTAAACTAAACTAAAAATTCTCTTATTTTAGTTTAGTTCAACGCTTTGTCTATTCGGTTTGGCCACCGAACTAAAAATAGTGCATGCATTTTTAGTCAAGGTCACACGACTAAATTGAATAAACCCTTTTTAATCTGTGAATTCAATGAACGAATGACAACGTCCTTGTTGTTGAAGTGTGAGAGAGACAACTTAACTTCTTGTCAAAAAACGTGTTCAAATTCAAACGTGACCGTAAATTAAACCTCTGAAAATATAAACAAACCAAAACAACAAACTTGGCGGCATGGTAATGGGAATATTACGTGAAAAGAGGAAAAATAAACAATGTATGTGTATGTGTGTGTATGTCGCGAAGTTCCTTCACGAAATACAAACTTTTTAGGATTCATACTCTTTGGTTGGTTTCACTGGCAGCTCAATCTATATAATTCTATTTTCTTTACTGTCAAGTATAAATACTTATGTCAATGAGTAAATCAAAAGCAAACGGTGTGATTTTACGTGTCTAGGAGATAGCGCGTCTGTACGAAGAAATAGAAGGTTGGTAATCTTGTGTGTATTTAGTTTGCATCGTAGCAATTTTGTCCTGTACCAGTTACGCGTCTCATAACCTGCCTGACGTTTACATCCCGACGCTGGCTAGGGGTTGAGAGCTTTCGCCCTACAGTGCTAGAAGATCAATACCCGCAACTCATAGGGTTAGAACTAACTTGCGGTGAGATGTGTACCATTGAGGTGCCATTTGTGTCCCACGGAGGGGACACAATGGAGACGCTAATCAGCGTGTGGTAGTTATGGACTTTTAGGCACTTGTGTGCCATAAGATACCAAGGATTACCAACTTACTCTTGATTGAAGAGTAACAGATAGTCTACATTGTCTACAGGAGGAGATCTACGGTGCGAGACGACAGAATCACTGGTAATCAGCAATCATAGACATCCCATGCATTCAAGCTATTGAACCCCGAAAGAAGCCCCCAGTTTCGCGATAGGGCCAATTACGAATTCCTTTTCTTTTCGCGATATGGTGGAGAATGCTGTACCTTAACACCGGCTTAAGGATTGAAAGAATGCAAATTATTTAAAAAACAAATTACTGCTGATTCTGTCTTCTCTATAAATCCATATGACATTAGATTTAACTGCCATTGAAATTTCAAGATGAAACTATTTTGACCGTAAATGATCTAATTATTTCTTTCAGTAAAAATAATGTAAAATAAAATTGATCCGAAAACATGAAAAATAAAATTGAGGTGAAAGATTGAGGTTTCATACTTATTGTCTTTGATATTTAAAAAAGAAATGACATTGACTTGTCGCTGTTGAATGACGTTTGTCAAACTGAAAAATTTTGAATATTTGAATTGAAAGCAATAAAATTATAATAATTCGTGATAAAATGAACAATATTATTGTTATAAAGAGATACTTCGAACGAAAATTGTCAAGGTAACATTTCCTTTTATCTGTGATTACAAATTTCGTATGCGCAAAAACTTCTTAAAAACAATTTTTGTTGATTGTGTAAGCTGGGGAGCAGAGGGTCGGAATTCAAATCATCGTATTATTTACTCGTAATAGACCAGACAAGTAGCGTGATCCATTGATATAACATATTGAACTACTTATTTACAAGTACAGTCAGACACACAAGCATCTGAACCTCTTCAATTTTCAATATCAAATATTTTGTTCCCTACGGTCTAGCTAAATGAATATTGTTCTCTACGGTATAGATGAATACTGTTTGAACAACTCAACATATTGTATCCTAATCATACGCAAAAGCTAAATTATGACAAAATATTTAATGATTATAGTATAGAATTCTCGTGGAATGATTTTTACAAATATATATAGGACAAGTTGATTTGACTTCACCTCACCTGATGGTAAGCTGAAGTAAAGTCACATCAAATTTTTCGGTGACAATTAGTAAGCATAAATAGATTGGATCATCGTGAATTAACATAATGCATAATAATATAAAGTTGAACAGATATTTAAAACAGTTACATTGATTTTGAAGTTTGTGAAAAATAATGAAATTTTCTATCGCGCCTAGCAAAGAGGTAATGAGATACGAAATCGTAAATGAACTATTTGTTTAAAATATCCTCACAGAGTTGATTATAGGGAATTATGGAATAATTTAATACTGATTGATTTTATTGAGGACCTGTGTCAGTAACATACCTACATACATACAAATATACACGCCTGTACATACTGGAAGTGCAGAGAAAGGTATGCTATTGTATTATGTCGACTTGCATGTTCTGTATGTTTTGCTACGTATGAGTTGAGGGCACGATTGTCTACTGGTGTTGTTAATCTTCGTCATCCTAAAGTTAATCCCAGTCATATCTGAGGCTTTCACCTCGGAGTCTGGAGTCCAGTCCGATTTTCCAGTCCGGCTATGAGTGTGATTGAACTTCAACTTCGATTTATCTACAGGTGATATGATAGATGATTTTAATTGGCATGTATGTACAGTCAGGTACAGCGGTACATTGGGTACACTTGCATACAATTTGAACTGATTACTGACATAGTGTCTAACGATTTTTTGTTGAAAGTAAAATGAAATGAAAATGTTTACTAGAATTAATTCTGTGATTTACTGAACTTCATGAACGGTCATAATAATTAATAGAACATTATACGATAAATTAATTTCATCCCGCCGCGAGTGTCGCGACTTCGTCACGAGGTCTCAATGCCACAGTCAACTTGAGAAGTTGATATGTGATAATTTTTCAATTCCTTTCGCGTGGGGAGTGTCGCGAAGTTCCTTCACGAAATACAAACTTTTTAGGATTCATACTCTTTGGTTGGTTTCACTGGCAGCTCAATCTATATAATTCTATTTTCTTTACTGTCAAGTATAAATACTTATGTCAATGAGTAAATCAAAAGCAAACGGTGTGATTTTACGTGTCTAGGAGATAGCGCGTCTGTACGAAGAAATAGAAGGTTGGTAATCTTGTGTGTATTTAGTTTGCATCGTAGCAATTTTGTCCTGTACCAGTTACGCGTCTCATAACCTGCCTGACGTTTACATCCCGACGCTGGCTAGGGGTTGAGAGCTTTCGCCCTACAGTGCTAGAAGATCAATACCCGCAACTCATAGGGTTAGAACTAACTTGCGGTGAGATGTGTACCATTGAGGTGCCATTTGTGTCCCACGGAGGGGACACAATGGAGACGCTAATCAGCGTGTGGTAGTTATGGACTTTTAGGCACTTGTGTGCCATAAGATACCAAGGATTACCAACTTACTCTTGATTGAAGAGTAACAGATAATCTACATTGTCTACAGGAGGAGATCTACGGTGCGAGACGACAGAATCACTGGTAATCAGCAATCATAGACATCCCATGCATTCAAGCTATTGAACCCCGAAAGAAGCCCCCAGTTTCGCGATAGGGCTAATTACGACCTCCCTTCAAGGAGTTCTTGACTGGCCCTTATCGCGAAACTGAGGGTTTCTTTCAGGGTTCAATAGCTTGAATGCATGGGATGTCTATGATTGCTGATTACTGGTGATTCTGTCATCTCGCACCGTAGATCTCCTCCTGTAGACAATGTAGATTATCTGTTACTCTTCAATCAAGAGTAAGTTGGTAATCCTTGGTATCTTATGGCACACAAGTGCCTAAAAGTCCATAACTACCACACGCTGATTAGCGTCTCCATTGTGCCCCCTCCGTGGGACACAAATGGATCTCACAATATTGGTACACATCTCACCGCAAGTTAGTTCTAACCCTATGAGTTGCGGATATTGATCATCTAGCTCTGTAGGGCGAAAGCTCTCAACCCCTAGCCAGCGTCGGGATGAAAACGTCAGGCAGGATATGAGACACGTAACTGGTACAGGACAAAATTGCTACGATGCAAACTAAATACACAAGGGATACCAACCATTCTTCGAATCCTTGCTCTATCCTCGCTATCTGTTTGTGCACCCGTAAGATCGTACCGCTTGTCAACGATTTTCTCTTTGACATACGTATTTATACTTGACAGTAAAGAAAATATAGTTATGTAGATTGAGCTGCCAGTAAAATACCAAAGAGTTTGTAATCCTAAAAGAGTTTGTATTTCGTGAAGGAATCTTCGCGACACTCCCCACGCGAAAGGAATTGAAAAATTATCACATATCAACTTCTCAAGTTGACTGTGGCATTGAAACCTCGTGACGAAGTCGCGACACCGGAGGGTCGATTTCTTCGCGAAATGCGAATGTAAATAATGTATCTACTAAATTCTTCACGAGACATTCGTCTCTTTTCTTTTTCTTTTCCTTTGTCGGGAATGTCGCGACGATCCAAGGATCTGCGAGATTCAGAAGCTATACTCCAAAGAGGATCCTACTTGAGGTACAAGCACCAACTACTTGGTAAGATCGTCGGCCTATTCATTTTCATGACTTGTTCTATATTTGAATTTGAATCTGATTCCGGTTCTAATGTCAACTAGGTATTTTTCAGTATACGTCGGTTGGTTGGAGCGGAAGCACGCCAGTACGCTTGCCTAATAAGAAATATTATCAAGACGCGAAGTTACGTGTGCGGTCAAGTTTATTCGTATTAACGACGCGACGCGAAGTTACGCGTACGGCCAAATTTATCCGTATTAACGACGCGAATCGTTTGTCGGTAACGCGTGTACGAAGCGTTATACTGCCCGCGACTACAAGGCGCATCTACGGGCACCTAAACGTCTGAAGCATTAGCAGACTTCGAGGTTGGTGTCCCTTGTGTGTATATTTAGTTTGCATCATAGCAATTTTGTCCTGTACCAGTTACGCGTCTCATAACCTACCTGACGTTTCCATGCCGACGCTGGTTAGGGGTTGAGAGCATTCGCCCTGGCGTGGCCAGAAGATCAAAACCCGCAATTCACAGGGTTGGAACCAGCTTGCGGTGAGATATGTACTAATGAGAGCTATTGTTGGCCCACGGAATGGGTTACTCAATAGAGACGCTATTTAGCGTATGGTGGACCGTTAAGAGCACATATGTGCATAAGACACTGGGGGATCACCAACTTACTCTTGATTGAAGAGTAACAGATAATCTACATTGTCTACAGGTGGAGAGCAACATCTACGAGTGAACGGTTCTGAACGTAGACAGCTGTAATAGACTCACTCTTCATATTGTTGGTGAGTCAACGTTAAGTTACCTAGTTGAACCCATGCCATATTCTTTCCGACAGTGTATGTCACAATCACAAAAAAATCCTCTACGCTTAATTTAAGGTGATTTTCAAGTATCTCCAACAGGAACTTGGCCGCTGATGACCCTAAAGAATTTTCTAAATTTACGGTCGGCCATCTCAAACGGATTTGATGCATCCTTCGACCGAAGCAACCTGGCCCGTTCTTCCCGATTTCTGTAAAACAAATAAATTTATAACCTTAAAATATATTTCAAACCCAACCTTTATGATAATAGTTAATTTTTCAATTATTTTTATTGTTACACAATTTTTACATATATTACAGATGTATTGGCAAATATTAAATTAAATTATTAAAGTTACCATATTTACACAATACTAAATATGATAAAAAAACTAAAACTAAAAGTTAAAATGCGTCGTGGAATTCATCCGCATCACATGCCTCTTTTGGTAGCGTTCCCAGAAGACTAGCAGCATTGCCACGTTGTATGGCAATACTTAATCTCTGACCTGAAATGAGGCCAGCCTTCTGGTCACGAGAAGCGTCAGCCATACATTTCGCAATCTCCCTGAAGAGATTGCGGGCGCTCGGACCCCAAGGCCCAAACGTTTCGACTCCAAACGGCACATATTCATAATCTCCAATAAGATTGAAGTATTTGCGCCGCATAACAGCCGCTGCAGAAGCTGCAGCGGCACCGGCACAGCTAGCAGTGCCAGTTATATGGGTAGGGGCAATGGTGTCGACGCATGTTGCGTCCCACACCAGAGTCCTACCCATTTTCCAAGGCATTATTGGCATACCATCCAGTCTCTTGACATCGTCGCGCGCCAAACCGTTTGCTTCAAGGACAGCTGGCATACCAGCAATGACAAGAGCACGGCGGATTATGTCGTTGAGGCTGGCTTGCCGTGGAATTCGCCCCGCGATCCTGCAGCATGACAGGCCATGGTGTCCGAGTCGGTCAACTGCTTCTCCACAATGACATTGATGCGTAATTTTTTACTGCTAGGTCAGTTTTGAACCAATAAACACATATTTAGTTGACAAATTTTCTTATTTACCTTTCTTGCTCCTCGAAAAAAGCAGCCACAACGCATACGTTCATTTTTCTGTAATTTAAAAATTTCAACCAGCACAAACAATCAGCAGAACAAGGTTTAGTTTAGTTTAATCGCGACCAAAAATATGGCCACTAAAATAAGTCGGATTTTAGTTTGACAGGAATAAAATTTTGCCTTACCGAATAGCAAAATGGAGGATTTCACTAAATTGAATTCGACTAAACTAAAAATAGTTTAGTCCTGTCAAATTAAGTTAGTTGGTGTCTTCCCGAATAAGAAACCGCAATTTGACGTGACTAAACTAATTATAGTTTAGTTTAGTCGGAATTTTGCCAACCCGAATCGACACCAATGGTGTCGATTCGGGTTGGCAAAATTCCGACTAAAGCGGTTTCTTATTCGGGAAAACACCAACTAACTTAATTTGACAGGACTAAACTATTTTTAGTTTAGTCGAATTCAATTTAGTGAAATTCTCCATTTTGCTATTCGGTAAGGCAAAATTTTATTCCTGTCAAACTAAAATCCGACTTATTTTAGTGGCCATATTTTTGGTCGCGATTAAACTAAACTAAACCTTGTTCTGCTGGTTGAAATTTTTAAATTACAGAAAAATGAACGTATGCTTTGTGGCTGCTTTTTTCGAGGAGCAAGAAAGGTTAATAAGAAAATTTATCAACTAAATATGTGTTTATTTGATCAAAACTGACCTAGCACTAAAAAATTACGCATCAATGGTGTCGATTCGGGTTGGCAAAATTCCGACTAAACTAAACTATAATTAGTTTAGTCACGTCAAATTGCGGTTTTTTATTCGGGAAAACACCAACTAACTTAATTTGACAGGACTAAACTATTTTGTTTAGTCGAATTCAATTTAGTGAAATCCTCCATTTTGCTATTCGGTAAGGCAAAATTTTATTCCTGTCAAACTAAAATCCGACTTATTTTAGTGGCCATATTTTTGGTCGCGATTAAACTAAACTAAACCTTGTTCTGCTGATTGTTTGTGCTGGTTGAAATTTTTAAATTACAGAAAAATGAACGTATGCGTTGTGGCTTCTTTTTTTTGAGGAGCAAGAAAGGTAATGAAAATTTATCAACTAAATATGTGTTCATTTGTTCAAAACTGACCTAGCAGTAAAAAATTACGCATCAATGTCATTGTGGAGAAGCAGTTGACCGACTCGGACACCATGGCCTGTCATGCTGCAGGATCGCGGGGCGAATTCCACGGCACGCCAGCCTCAACGACATAATCCGCCGTGCTCTTGTCATTGCTGGTATGCCAGCTGTGCTTGAACCAAACGGTTTGGCACGCGACGATGGCAAGAGACTGGATGGTATGCCAATAATGCCTTGGAAAATGGGTAGGACTCTGGTGTGGGACGCAACATGCGTCGACACCATTGCCCCTACCCATATAACTGGCACTGCTAGCTGTGCTTTGCGCCGCTTAACAGCCGCTGCAGGAGCTGCAGCGGCTGTTAAGCGGCGCAAATACTCCAATCTTATTGGAGATTATGAATGTGTGCCGTTTGGAGTCGAAACGTTTGGGCCTTGGGGTCCGAGCGCCCGCAATCTCTTCAGGGAGATTGCGAAATGTATGGCTGACGCTTCTCGAGACCAGAAGGCTGGCCTCATTTCAGGTCAGAGATTAAGTATTGCCATACAACGTGGCAATGCTGCTAGTCTTCTGGGAACGCTACCAAAAGAGGCATGCGATGCGTATGAATTCCACGACGCATTTTAACTTTTAGTTTTTTTATTATATTTACTATTGTGTATATATATAGTAACTTTATTAATTTAATTTAATATTTGCCAATACATCTGTAATATATGTAAAAATTGTGTAACAATAAAATAATTGAAAAATTAACTATTATCATAAAGGTTGGGTTTGAAATTTATTTTAAGGTTAGAAATTTATTTGTTTTACAGAAATCGGGAAGAACGGGCCAGGTTGCTTCGGTCGAAGGATGCATCAAATCCGTTTGAGATGGCCGACCGTAAATTTAGAAAATTCTTTAGGATCATCAGCGGCCAAGTTCCTGTTGGAGATACTTGAAAATCACCTTAAATTAAGCGAAGAGGATTTTTTGTGATTGTGACATACACACACATACACATACATTGTTTATTTTTCCTCTTTTCACGTAATATTCCCATTACCATGCCGCCAAGTTTGTTGTTTTGGTTTGTTTATTTTTTCAGAGGTTTAATTTACGGTCACGTTTGAATTTGAACACGTTTTTTGACAAGAAGTTAAGTTGTCTCTGGTTGTCTCTCTCACACTTCAACAACAAGGACGTTGTCATTCGTTCATTGAATTCACAGATTAAAAAGGGTTTATTCAATTTAGTCGTGTGACCTTGACTAAAAATGCATGCACTATTTTTAGTTCGGTGGCCAAACCGAATAGACAAAGCGTTGAACTAAACTAAAATCAGAGAATTTTTAGTTTAGTTTAGTTTAATCGGGTGGACATGCCGAATTAACACCAATGTCATTGTGGAGAAGCAGTTGACCGACTCGGACACCATGGCCTGTCATGCTGCAGGATCGCGGGGCGAATTCCACGGCACGCCAGCCTCAACGACATAATCCGCCGTGCTCTTGTCATTGCTGGTATGCCAGCTGTGCTTGAACCAAACGGTTTGGCGCGCGACGATGGCAAGAGACTGGATGGTATGCCAATAATGCCTTGGAAAATGGGTAGGACTCTGGTGTGGGACGCAACATGCGTCGACACCATTGCCCCTACCCATATAACTGGCACTGCTAGCTGTGCTTTGCGCCGCTTAACAGCCGCTGCAGGAGCTGCAGCGGCTGTTAAGCGGCGCAAATACTCCAATCTTATTGGAGATTATGAATGTGTGCCGTTTGGAGTCGAAACGTTTGGGCCTTGGGGTCCGAGCGCCCGCAATCTCTTCAGGGAGATTGCGAAATGTATGGCTGACGCTTCTCGAGACCAGAAGGCTGGCCTCATTTCAGGTCAGAGATTAAGTATTGCCATACAACGTGGCAATGCTGCTAGTCTTCTGGGAACGCTACCAAAAGAGGCATGCGATGCGTATGAATTCCACGACGCATTTTAACTTTTAGTTTTTTTATTATATTTACTATTGTGTATATATATAGTAACTTTATTAATTTAATTTAATATTTGCCAATACATCTGTAATATATGTAAAAATTGTGTAACAATAAAATAATTGAAAAATTAACTATTATCATAAAGGTTGGGTTTGAAATTTATTTTAAGGTTAGAAATTTATTTGTTTTACAGAAATCGGGAAGAACGGGCCAGGTTGCTTCGGTCGAAGGATGCATCAAATCCGTTTGAGATGGCCGACCGTAAATTTAGAAAATTCTTTAGGATCATCAGCGGCCAAGTTCCTGTTGGAGATACTTGAAAATCACCTTAAATTAAGCGAAGAGGATTTTTTGTGATTGTGACATACACACACATACACATACATTGTTTATTTTTCCTCTTTTCACGTAATATTCCCATTACCATGCCGCCAAGTTTGTTGTTTTGGTTTGTTTATTTTTTCAGAGGTTTAATTTACGGTCACGTTTGAATTTGAACACGTTTTTTGACAAGAAGTTAAGTTGTCTCTGGTTGTCTCTCTCACACTTCAACAACAAGGACGTTGTCATTCGTTCATTGAATTCACAGATTAAAAAGGGTTTATTCAATTTAGTCGGTGACCTTGACTAAAAATGCATGCACTATTTTTAGTTCGGTGGCCAAACCGAATAGACAAAGCGTTGAACTAAACTAAAATCAGAGAATTTTTAGTTTAGTTTAGTTTAATCGGGTGGACATGCCGAATTAACACCAATATATACAATACAAGCGCGTACTTAACCCTCTCATTAAATTTTAACATAAAAATATGGCCAAAATACATGTATCCATAGTTTAATACAAACGATGGATGCTATGTCTCAAATTAACATATGGTCATTTTAAACATTTTTATGGTAAAAGCATAAATAAAAACAACGAACAACGTCCATTTGCAAACTAATTAGTTTTTAGTACACTCACGGTGGCGCGTCAAATCGATACAAAAAGTAAGCTGTCATTTTCTATGGAATATCCACATTCGTGGAATAGACGGTCAGTGGCTAGACTATAAGGACCTGTATCAACGTAAGTTAAAAAAAAAAATCATTTTTGTCAGGCTTCGGTCGCTTCACTCGGTTCATCAGCCATTTTGTTCTTGTTCTGGCATCCGTAAAGGCAGAGTGCGTAGAAGGAATAACGTTCATTGTTTTATGTTAAATACTTTAATGCTGTGTGTTCTTGTGATTGATCGGTTATATTGATGTGCAGAGTAGTATCGTATATAGGTAATTATGAATTATAAACTTCAATGAAAATAACCTCAAGAGTACATATTACAACTACAAATGCCTTATCAGTTAATACACTTATTACTGTGTTTTCTTACCTACTGTTTTTATTTGTAGGCTAAAATGTCCCGGTATGGTGACTGCAAAGTGTACGTGGGCGATTTAGGTAGTAACGCCAGTAAACCTGAACTGGAAGATGCTTTTTCATATTATGGACCGTTGAGAAATGTTTGGGTGGCCAGGAACCCGCCCGGCTTCGCTTTTGTGGAGTTTGAAGATCCCCGCGACGCTGAAGATGCTGTAAGTTATTATTATGAGCCCACGAGGTATTTTATTGTACTCATTTTTTTAAATAATTGCATGAAGTGTTCATTTAACATTCATTACTTCCTATTAAATGTGAGGTTATTTTCCATGTATTTGTCAATTCAAGTTTCACCACGATTTCTTGTTTTGTTTGTCCGGAAAAGACTAATAATAAGATTTCACCTTCCAAATTACTTGGTTCCTAAGGGTTATAGCTTAGTGTTGACTTAAATAGCTTAACCTATCTCCAAAAACTGAGCTATGAAATCCAAAAATAGCAAACATATTTTATATAATTGCACATTTAGTTTCAGAAAATACCATGTTCAAAACAACGAACACTAGGTTTACCATTATATTATGTACCTATACACTTTGCAACTCAAGGTAACACTTAGATAAATTTTTGCTTAGTATTAGCTGAGGTTATTCTGCACTTTGAAATTTATTATCTATAATGTTTACGACCTAATTCTTATAAAAAAAGGGTATTATGGTCCAAACAGTCTGACAGCCTCTGCGGCGTGGCGGTATTGAACGCGGCTGCTACGCAAAAGGCACGGGCTCGATCCCCTCTCAGTGCAAATATTTGTATGCATGAATATTTGCCTTGTTCTGGGTGTATTCACAATAAAAAAGTATCTAAGTATGTTTATCTGCATTTGAGATTCCATAGCTTGAGCTAGTTTTTGTAAAGATAGCGTTGTGTGAAATATTGTGGAGTATTTATTATTATTAAAACACAAAGATCAGTATTGTCATAACAACATTATCAAGATCGAACATTGAAATCATGATCATAAGTCGCCCCCTGATCATGGAGTAATAAAAAGGTCCCACAGCTATCATCCCACAATGCCACAACTTGTAAGATAACAGTTACGATGTAAACTGCTGTAGATACCTTCAACTCACTCGTATGTTACTAATGAAAAATTATTAGGCTTGTTTTTACTTTATTTTACTTTTATTACAAAATATTATTGTCAAACAAATCACAGACATATGAAGGCTGATAGCAGCCATGTTGGCAGCACTTGTCCTGACGTCAATGTTCATAACCAAGGAACAGAAAAAACGATGGAAGTGTGAAGTAGGCGTGGCACGCGTGTCATTGTTATGCGGAGATTTACAAGACCTTACAATTTCAACCTTCAGTCGTATCTGTCATCATGTGTATTTGACAGTTTTGGACCGTGTGTTATTTAATACTATTTATTAGAAATATGCCTTACTGGGCCATTTTGCAGTGCACCGATGATAGTAGGAGCATAAATATTCGAAATGGAGGCGTTTTATACCATCGATTAGTCAGGATATAGCAGAATTTATAACTAATCTTATTGAAATGCAAAAAAATAAAATAAAATAAAAAATCAACCTTACCACATATCAATAAAGCTTGTTTTTACTACACACAATAGACATGTCATTCTTATTTATTCTAGAACTTTCTTCGCTATTCATTTAGTGATGTAGTCAAATTTTATCGATATCTACTTTTTTTAGAAACATTTATAAACTTTTGTCAAATGGTTTTATTGCTTTTTTTTTTTTAATATCACGGAACATTCTGAGCACTGCTGCATACCCATTCAAAGGATACGGGCGTGATGTTATGATGTGTAGTGGCATAGACATAGCAATAATATGCGCTTGCAGCAATTACTGCTGATTTCCTGGTATTTATTGAAGAGTTTCGTGGTCTCTCTCTGAAACCCTTTATCGGATCTTTACAAAAAATAAATGGTATCATTCCGGAATAGTCTTCTTTCGAACAAAGAAGGAATTTTGCAAATTCGTCTACACATGACGAAGCTATGCGCGTACAAACATACAAAAATATAAACTTCCGAATTGAACAACTCCAGCTGGATATTTTCTAGTTTGTGAACGCGGCGCAACAAGCATACGCGATCAGCAAATAGATCTTGGTGCTCTACGTTTTCTCATTTTATGCAAATTAAATTAATTATTTCAAAGTAGTGTATGCAACTGCTCGTAATATGGTCTTAAAACACCCGTCTGATACTGTAAAATACTCGCACTCGTATTTTAAGTATCCTTAAAGCGATTTCACATTTTCTGATATTGGGTGTCTGACGCCGATAGCCGTCACCATGTGCTGTTTCCACATTTATTCAATAAAATCGGTCCGATTCGGCCATTTGCTCGATCGCACAGACTGGATGAAAAAAAGATAAAATATCCTAGCAATTATTTTTAACATAGTATCAAGTTATTTTTCTACTTTATTTTATTTCCTTCATTATCGGAGCCGACACTAATATCGGATATCGGATGCGCCGGATAGTGTGAAAACGTTTTTATTTTGCAACAGTTACATAAAATATCTACTATAAATGGACACTTGTTTTATTTCAATTAAATAGGTACATACGTAGTTTGACGTCTTCATACATTTTTAATCGTTAATAAAAAACAGTTCAACAAGCTATAAAATCCCTCTTTTTTAGTACTCTTAGATTAAATACTTACTAACAGCGTTTGGAATCCTTTGACATTTTGAAAACAAATTTCAAATCTATCGATATTGCTAAAATTTTGGGTCACCGCTCTAGCGTTAATGTTAGAGAGTTAGAGTGAGAGAGATAATACTTCAAAGTTAATATAAACCGTATTCCTAACGGTTAAGGTTTTAAAAAACATTCTTAAAATAAACGGACATCTGTTGGGGAGTAGTTGAACTTTTTCGGAATAGAGTTAGAGTGAGAAGCAAGTTTGATTCAGATACAAAACGTCGTAAATTCCTTTTTTTATCTATATAAAAGTAATCACTAAAGCGAATTTATAAGGTATGTTTTCGTTTTGCAGTGTGCATATTTTAGGCTAGTTTGGTGTTAAAGATATACGACCAATCAAAACAATTGTTCACTAGTAGTGCAACGTATTATTATCTGGTTGTACGTGTGAGTTTGGCGACATTGGTTCCGCTATTGAATCTGTCCTATCACACTTCTAATAGTTTTTTCTGTTCTGTGTTCATAACGACAAACTACTACATGATATCGTGGACAGCTGCAAAAGTGTTTCGGAATGTAAATTAGTAATATTTTATGTTTTACTTCAATTTAATAATGCAACAGAACAATGATTTACAATACCTAACTAGACACTAGATGACACAAACTGACAGTTTTTATTACTGGATATGATATGACGTCAGAGTTCACTCGGAGTCGGAACGCTATTAGTTGGAACTTCCTACCAATAGTGTTACGTTATAACTCGTTTGAATTTCCCTCTCAAATAACGCACTTTTCTATAATTACTTTCATAATCACATCGTAATTATATTCAAAAATATTAAAATTTACAAAATCTAAAAGAAAAGACTACATGTAAAACAATTACGAGGTATTTGAATTATAGGCATATTCCCTATTCCTCTTATTAAAACAGAGCATTCCCCCCTGTAAGGGAAAGATCGTGGGTTCGAGTTCCACCTGAGCATTCACTTTTTCCTATCTTAATCGATTTGCACAGTTAGCATAGTAAATGCTTCAAAATTTCATTCAACAATTTCTTTTGCTTCATTTTTATAGGTACGTGGTTTAGACGGCCGTACAATATGCGGACGTCGTGCTCGCGTAGAAATGTCTAATGGGAGTCGAGGACACGGTGGACGAGGTCCACCACCTCGATCTCGTTTGCCGCCCCGACCTTATGACGACCGCTGTTATGACTGTGGAGATAGAGGACACTACGCACGCGATTGTACACGTCGCCGACGTCGCAGGTAATATTTTAAACTTATCTTTTGGTTTACATGTTAAGGCACTTAACATTGGCATGGAATCTGTAAGTAACAAACATGTATATGTATTATAAAGTCAAATTATCTTTAGTATGTTTTGATAGTGTAAGATATTTGATTAGTGAAGATTCCATTCCACTGTCATGGACTCACTTATACCAATGATAACTATGTTATAGGTTATCATTGGCCTGTGCGCCGAGAACGAACTCTTCAGTGTCTGCACTTCTTATTGTCTGCGCTACGTAGCTTTCTCACCGCTGCGTGTACTCCGATTGAGTTGGTCGCTTCGGTAACTTCGCTCTGCGAACTACGTAGCTACAGCCTACGTGCACCCTCCACTTGTCGAGAACTTCATTAAGAGTAATGTTCGTTCTACGCGTCGCAACGCACGTCTAATGTAATCACTGCCTGCACTCAGTGAGTTACACATTATTATCCCTTTTTTGTGTTCTAAGAAGGCCCGCGCTGTTTTATCAAATGACACATAGTTCTTAGTGAAGGTAGTATTTTTAGAAAATGCTAGTATTATATGAAAGCCGGCCCTCTGTTTCAAGAAATAGAACACAAGAGGCTAATATTGAAGTCCCAAACAGTTATTTACAGGTTTAAAATAACTCATTACATGAGGTAATAGTTCTATATTATTTTCTCTTGTAATGGGTTTGATTGTACTAAAGCAGCTCAAGAAAACAGTCAATGCTTTGGCACAATTTGAATTCAGGAAAACACAATGGCTAATAAACAGAACTGCCAATGGTGACAATTCTTTTGTTACCAAAACTAAACCAAGGGAGTTTGACTGGACTGAAATGCATCCCTATTTATAGCTTCAGTGGAAAATGAAATGGGGATACATTCAGTCCTTGTTTAGTTAAGTTTTAGTAACTAGAGAACCAACACCATTCAGCCATAAAAAATATATTTTATAACCTGTTTATTAACTTGTGTGTTTTATTATTGTGTGTAATCTAGTTTGGCGCATGATAATTCCATATAATTACTAAGTAATATACAATTTTTTCGAGTATCTTTAATATTCTTAATTGTAACTGTCCAGGATTTGACATATAATGCCAGACGAGGTTGAACACAATATATCAATTATGTTAAGGTTTGCTCTAACACAAGGTGTGTACATTTCCAGCCGGTCGAGGTCCCGCCGCCGCAGCCGCTCCCGCTCGCCGCGCTCTGGGTCCCGCTCCCGTAGCCGCAGCCGTTCCCGCTCGCGCTCGAAGGCTCGATCCATGTCGCGTTCAAGATCACGATCGCCATCCAAAGATTCCAAAAAATCTAACTAAACTTACAGATACGACAGACGATAATAAACATACATTTGAATTAGGTACTTGAGTGTACCTGTTTTATCACTTTAATTTAAATTACAAAATGTAAAATAAAGTACTAACCTCTTTTAATTTGTCAGTTTTAAGAATCATTCCTGAACAAACATGACTGTAAGTTTAAGAATCTTGATCGTGTCATTAAATGGATGATTGAAAAATTGCCTATGATTTTTTGCTAACTAAAGCTAGGTATTTCATTTAACAGAGAGATCCTGGCCATTGTGCCTTAATCGTCTCATCGCATAATGTCCTTTTCTCAAAATATCCTTTCTCATAATGTCCTTTTCTGCATGTTTATAAAAAAAAAACCACGAAGGCTTAAACCTAACCAAGTCGGATTGCGCAGCTATCACAATATAAAGACTAATCCGGTAGTGCACATATTTTGAGAAAGGGACATTTCAAGAAAAGGACATTATGCGATGAGACCCTTGTAATTACGATCGAGAGATCCTGGCCAGTACACTGTCGACTTGGTTCCCAGTGAAGAAAGTTCATCTTTTTTCGTGGATGTTGTAGAAAGCTACTAAGTGCTGGGGAAAGTTTAAACTTGACGACATTAGGCTCGCCACTATCACGTTGAAAATGGGATACGATTACGATGCCTAGATTTTTTTTTGTTCGGGATCAATTTTCGTAATTTTCAGCTACACGGTTATTTCTAAGATCATTATTTATTAAAATCGGTCAAGTGCTAGTCGGGCTCACGCGTTAAGGGTTTCGCACAAAACTGAATTTAGGCCGTATTTGTGCCACAACTACTGTTTTAGGATACTTTCCGTTGAGCTAGAATCATGAAATATGGGAAAAGCAAGATCATAAAGCACAAATAAAAGGATAAGACCTTAATATGTATAGGTATGTCGCCGTTCAATTAACTGCCTAGGCTGTTAACTAAATGGCGCCATTCAATTAACGGCCTTCGAATGATATTCAGCCGTAACGTCTATTACAACATATATAATAACCTGGCTGGCTAATGCTTAGGCCAATCGTAAGATAGGGCACTACCTCGAAATAAGATAGAAAATTACATACATATATTTATATACTTACACCTGTAAATCCCCGAAGGGGTAGACAGAGGTGTATTCACAGAAAATTAGTGATAGCTTAGAATAAACTTCGTGGTTATTTTTATTAATATCTAACCATGTAGAAATAAGTCATTTTTCTAACTGTTTAATGAAATGGCTAGGCAAGTAATTAAACACCATTCAGGCCGTTAACTGAACGTCTTATTAAGCTAGTTGGCGGCGACATTTATACAGCTATGGCAAATGGGTCGTTCCGTGTGCGTTCGCGCAGCGGAATGTTGTTGAATTTAAAGATTTTAATTATGCAGATATTTAGTGTATGACGTCGTGTAATTGTGTATGGTAAAAAAAAATTTGTGCATGCAGCCATTGTGGAGATATTCGCTAAAAACTGATTCCGCTGGGCGAACGTTGTCCTGGCGGAACTTTTTTCTAATCCATGGACTTAGAAGAAAAGAAATGTGTCCAAAAATTAGTGTGTATTTGTGTGTAATTGTGTATGTATGAATAAAATTAGTGCATGCATAAACTTCGGAGAAATTCAAGTTTCCGCTACGCGAACGTTTGGCCATTAGCTAGTTTTCATATAAAGCTCTTATATAGAGAGCTGTAGATTTTTACATAGGTTGTTTTGAATTTGTTTAAATTTGTTTAAAAAACAGATTTAGAAGAAATCGTAGGGTTTAAAAGATAAAAATATAAACGTGAAATACGCTCATTAGGTCTTAGTTCGTGAAGTAGCCACTTTGGGGTCTAGATTTTCACGTTTATACAAACCTTGTAAGTGTCTGCAACATGTTGCCAAGTATCAATGATGGTTCGTTAGTAATTAATGAGTTATAGGACAATTTACCATGAGTAGACCACTGTTTGCAAAGCAGTCAAATATCAAGACGTTCTAAAGTAATTGCATAGTAAAATGTGTTCCAATAATTAGTGTATTAATTCAACTACTTGCATGCAAAATTTCATCTCATTAAATTCATTAATTAAAGAGGAACAATTAAAATACTTACAAAGCATCGAAAGCTTACATAACCCGACCAAATTCGGATAGATATAAAAAAGCGGCCGTTCAATATATCTAGGTAACATTCTAAAATTTACAGTATAATACCGGTATTTAATTGGTACAGGTGATAACACAATTGTTTTGATATAATTTATAGGTCATTTATTTTTCTACACACGATTTTTTAAATGTATTTGACTATGACAGTAAGTACTATTTACGTAGCTACTTTATACCTTTTTAATATGATATTACCGTTGTACTGGACTTATGTATGTGGGCGTGTTCCCGCGCACCCCACCAAAATATTCAGAATTATTTTGTTCGAAGCGGTACACTTAAGGCTAGTCCTTTGATTAAATAGTCTAAGTATTGTAGTTAGGAATTGATCAAAAATATTATGCTAGTGTGAAAAAACAAACAACGCGCTGCGCGCAACGAGCGATAGAGGCGGCTTCCCTCTTGAAACGGTACTTCCATCCTTGAAGAAAAGAGAGCGCAATATGTTTCATAACTCACATAAGCCACGGCCTGCGCGTATTCGTTTGCTGTTGAACTTGAACCTGGTTTTGTTTTATCCCCATTTACAAATTTGCACTCAAGGACAATGTGCGTATGCGCTGTTGTTTTGCTATGTATCGCCAATTCTCCGTAATAATAATATTGACAGTGTGTTATTAATGTTATAGTGTAACAGTGAAGCTTAAAATAATTATGTGGTAGGTATATTGAGTGAGTGATAGTGAGAAGCTGATGTTTAATTAGAACTTGTTAATTGAAGATTTATTCTTATCGCAGATAGGGGCGGTATTATTAAAAAAATATTTTTCATTCTAGAAATGCAATTGTTTTATTTTTTCCTAACGCTTGTGTACGCAACTGTACCATATTAATAAATACTATACTGGAAGGTTAAGAACGTTACTTAGAAATATGGCACGGTCGCTTTTTTGTAGCCATCCGAACTTGGTCGAGTTATGTAGATTTTCGATGCTTTGTCAGTATTTTAATTGTTTCTCTTTAATTACTGAATTTAATGAGATTAAATTTTGCATGTGAGTAGTTGAATTAATACACTAATTATTGGAATACATTTTACTATGCAATTACTTTAGAACGTCTTGATATTTGACTGCTTTGCAAACAGTGGTCTATTCATGGTAAATTGTCCTATAACTCATTAATTACTAACGAACCATCATTGATACTTGGCAACATGTTGCAGACACTTACAAGGTTTGTATAAACGTGAAAATCTAGACCCCAAAGTGGCTACTTCACGAACTAAGACCTAATGAGCGTATTTCACGTTTATATTTTTATCTTCTAAACCCTACGATTTCTTCTAAATCTGTTTTTTAAACAAATTTAAACAAATTCAAAACAACCTATGTAAAAATCTACAGCTCTCTATATAAGAGCTTTATATGAAAACTAGCTAATGGCCAAACGTTCGCGTAGCGGAAACTTGAATTTCTCCGAAGTTTATGCATGCACTAATTTTATTCATACATACACAATTACACACAAATACACACTAATTTTTGGACACATTTCTTTTCTTCTAAGTCCATGGATTAGAAAAAAGTTCCGCCAGGACAACGTTCGCCCAGCGGAATCAGTTTTTAGCGAATATCTCCACAATGGCTGCATGCACAAATTTTTTTTTACCATACACAATTACACGACGTCATACACTAAATATCTGCATAATTAAAATCTTTAAATTCAACAACATTCCGCTGCGCGAACGCACACGGTCGTTCCCGCGAGTCGTCGATATTTTGAATTCTTTTCACTTTTTATTTTTATTGTTATTTTAAGTTGACCGCGCCATTTAATGATTTAAATACCCACTTAGAGTGCTTTAAGGGAAGAGGCAACCATGTGTGTAATTTAAGATAAATATCATAGAAATATAAAGAAGGTCTAAATGGTAATGAGTCTTAGGAAGGGATGAGTTTTTGCAAAAATTTGCCGCTTCTGTGCAACATTGGATACGACTAGATGCTTCGCAGTGAGCTAATTGATATACAGCTATCATGTGTTATGTGGATGACACTCGTGACTTGCATCTAACGTGGACGAGTTCTGCGAAGCGACCCTGAAGACTGCGTCCATGTCATAGAACGGATCCGGCCACCGGGTGGGGACGAGGCTCTGCATTAAAGCAAAGGCCTATTCTTTCATAGGCCTTGGTACATGCCACAAAATCCCTTATTATAGATATAGCCTCATACTGGCAGGCATAACCATCGGCATCAAGTCCCAGGTGAAATATATATAAAGCTTGTGCTCGATGCTCGATGGTCGATGGGCCTTCGGGAAACATCTTAGAAGTCTTTTACCCAAATTGAGAACAGCAGGTAATCTGTGCCACAGGCACAGACACGAGTTTGGAATTAAATAAATAATCACGGATCGTGGAAGGTAATGACATGGCGGAATTCGATGGACAAAATTTTAATTTCGCCTCTTTTCATGTTCTAGTTATTTAATTACTTGGGTATGTATGGAAATTAATCTTCAATAGTTAGGTAGTCAGGTATATATTTTTATTGATAACTTTCCATTGGGATTTTTTAAACATCCTACGAATTTTTGGATTGCATTTTGGAAAGGAAGGGTCATGAGATTTCACATTGTTTTATCATCCCCGTTAATTCAATTTTGGATAAAATTTATTGTCGTAAGACCTCTGGACCTGGAACCTCCCCGGAACCTGGACCAAGAGCGAGTTGAACTCGCGTACTAAGTACGCGAGTCCAACTCACTCTTGATCAAGTTTTACAGATAACTTACATGGTCTTTAACTTTCTCTCAGATATTTTTATGATAAAACTTACCTTTTTGCTGAAAATCGCGAAATACCCACTATTTTGACCCCGAATAAAAAAAATCCTGCCACTGCGGCATTGCGGCAGTGAACGCGGCCGCTACGCAGTAGGCGCGGGTTCGATCCCCGCTCAGTGCAAATAGGTATATGTATGCATGAGTATTGGTATTGGCATTCGTCTGATCGTACCTCACAGAGCACATTAAGCCGTCGGTCCCGGTTGCCATAGGAACATCTACCGCACAGATTACTTAATAGTTACTACGGGTAGTTGGAACCCTAAAATCTTCAACAACTGGTCTAACTGCAATGATATCGCATTTCGGTTGCGGAGTTTAGATGGCAGTCGCTTCACGGAAAATACCGAAGTTTAGCCAAATCCGCAGTTAGACTGGCAAAGCGGACCCCAGACTCCCAAGTTGGAAGCTACGGATGCGACTGAGATTAACGCTAGAATGACGAAGAAAAAATCCAGTCCCTCTAGACAAGTGGTGATTCGCTAGCCGGCGTTTGGTGGAATAGAATGACGAATGTATGGGATTTGACGTAAATGACGGTTGTTAACGCATGTCAAATACGTGTGCGTTCGCGCAGCGGAATGTTGTTGAATTTAAAGATTTTAATTATGCAGACATTTAGTGTATGACGTCGTGTAATTGTGTATGGTAAAAAAAAATTTGTGCATGCAGCCATTGTAGAGAAATTCGCTAAAAACTGATTCCGCTGGGCGAACGTTGTCCTGGCGGAACTTTTTTCTAATCCATGGACTTAGAAGAAAAGAAATGTGTCCAAAAATTAGTGTGTATATGTGTGTAATTGTGTATGTATGAATAAAATTAGTGCATGCATAAACTTCGGAGAAATTCAAGTTTCCGCTACGCGAACGTTTGGCCATTAGCTAGTTTTCATATAAAGCTCTATGAGAGCTGTAGATTTTTACATAGGTTGTTTTGAATTTGTTTAAATTTGTTTAAAAAACAGATTTAGAAGAAATCGTAGGGTTTAAAAGATAAAAATATAAACGTGAAATACGCTCATTAGGTCTTAGTTCGTGACAATTTACCATGAGTAGACCACTGTTTGCAAAGCAGTCAAATATCAAGACGTTCCAAAGTAATTGCATAGTAAATTGTGTTCCAATAATTAGTGTATTAATTCAACTACTTGCATGCAAAATTTCATCTCATTAAATTCATTAATTAAAGAGGAACAATTAAAACACTTACAAAGCAGCGAAAACTTACATAACCCGACCAAATTCGGATAGATATAAAAAAGCGGCCGTTCAATATATCTAGGTAACAAAATATATTTTTATCTTTTAAACCCTACGATTTCTTCTAAATCTGTTTTTTAAACAAATTCAAAACAACCTATGTAAAAATTTACAGCTCTCTATATAAGAGCTTTATATGAAAACTAGCTAATGGCCAAACGTTCGCGTAGCGGAAACTTGAATTTCTCCGAAGTTTATGCATGCACTAATTTTATTCATACATACACAATTACACACAAATACACACTAATTTTTGGACACATTTCTTTTCTTCTAAGTCCATGGATTAGAAAAAAGTTCCGCCAGGACAACGTTCGCCCAGCGGAATCAATTTTTAGCGAATTTCTCTACAATGGCTGCATGCACAAATTTTTTTTTACCATACACAATTACACGACGTCATACACTAAATATCTGCATAATTAAAATCTTTAAATTCAACAACATTCCGCTGCGCGAACGCACACGTCAAATACATCTAATCCTATACATTCGTCATTCTATTCCATCAAACGCCTGCTAGCGAATTGCCACTTGTCTAGAGGGGCTGGTATCGGATCGATGAGGACTTTTTATATTTCATTTATGATAGTGTTTTGAACAACCCTACAAAATTTCTGCCAGGTGCGAATTATTGTAGCCTCACTTCTTTAACTTACTTTATATTGACCGGGCTATAAGGTCATTCTTTGTCTTTTTGGGTACAGTCGGCATAAGTACCTAAACACCTTTTCATATAAACTTGTAGCGTTCATAGGTATCTCCTCTTGTAACATTTACGCACTACGATAAAATTAAAACGGGAACGATTTCTTTGACAGTTTGTTTATTAACACTTATTAAAACGTTCTACTATTATACTTAATAATGGCGATTGTGTTAGAGCTTAGTACTCATCATCGAATTATTTTATCATGAATGGTATATATATATAGGTGTTTTATTAAATTGTCATGTACCTATTCGAATCAATTTCACATTCATATACAAATTGCCCTTTTATTATTAGGTGCTTTACAAATGGCCTTTTTGGTGTAATCTATTTCGATAATGAGTATGTAATATATCTATTGCATTCACTATTGAATCTAAGTATTCCAAATTTGGCTGCTATTGACATTGTGTTATCTATATCAAAATATGGTGTCAAAAACTATAAAATAAATCTTTGAATAAGCTTAAATTTATAATTCACTCTTGAGATCATTTCATGACATTTAGTTGTTAAAATTGCAACAGAACATGTTGGGTTCAATTATAATAACAATCATGTTATCATTGGCTTGATTACAAAAATAACGCGATCAATAATCTCACTTATATAATCATTTAACTTATAAGTAAATAGGTTAAATATATTATGAATGTATTTATAATCTAAATTATATTATTCATCTGTTGAAAACTTTTTCAATATAAGTAAATACTTATAAAATCACCTTAACCACTTGAATTACCGACGATTTGTGTAACTGTATAAAATAATACCAGACAAATATTTTCAAATATTTTTTATAAGATGCTAAACATCTTTTATCTATGTAGTAAGTACCCACTGTGGGAAGGAAAGTAGAAGAAATCAAATAACTTGAAATTAAATTTTCGAAAACAGGTGCTGTCCCATATAATTAATCTTGTCATGGTTGTTTTTTTTCATTTTTAAATGTTTTTAAATAATGATAAACAATTTCTTGTTACTAACAAGGAATGGACATGACCTTTGATATTTACTTGTGATTTAAAATTACATAGTTTATTGTAATTGTGAACAAAAGTAAATAAATGGAGTATAAATCCGTTAAATTGCATGCCCAATAAATTTTACCCCTTCCTGAACCATTTTTTCCTGTATAGCATTATTAATTTTTCTGTAATAATTGTAGATATTATTTTACCGTCAACTAGACAATAATAACAGGGGTTAAGAGGGAAGATAAATATAATTTTATTGATCATCTTTTTCTGTTTGTTAGTTTATTATTGCCGTTAGTCCTATAAAACTGATTTGTATTAAAAAACTAATTATTTACATTATTTCACAGATGTAGGAAATCGAATTCAAAATGATACTTAGAATTATTAATGAATAAACTAGATATCAAATTATGGCTAAGTATGTAAGAAATCTTTATTGTGTAGGCAGTTCAATGCAGTATCAAACGTCAATATAACTTTTATTCACCAATTTGTTAGTCCTACTTACGATCTAACTACGAACAATACATAGTTTCATCATATCCTTTCTTAATATATATATTATATATTATAATAATATTCATGTTGGTACACAGCAAATAAACCCAACAAAAATTAATTGACGAGACTCACACACTACTTTATACAAAATAACATAATTCCGTAAAAAGTAACATCTAATGAACATGTAATGATATGATACATCTGAAATCATAGAATAAATTAAAATACTACAATAACTTTACATTTTGTATTAAAGATTTTTGCTATTTCGAATGTTTCCTGTACATCTGACATCAGACAGATAATACCAAAAATTGAATGATTATCTGAATATCCAGAATTATCGTGAAACCTATTTGCATAACTTTAGTTTAAAAATTGTGAAAATCTCTATAAGAAAAATCCTGCAATTGGGACATTAGTAATTGCGATCTCTGAACAAATTATGTAGGTAGAAGATGACGTCCCATGTAGGCCTAAACATATTTCCATGCAATTTTATACACTTAAATCATGCAAAAGTATACTCATTTAATTTTATTAATGGATATTAACAAAAATATTTTCTTGAAATTATAAACTGCTCCTTAATTATTATTTTTTTCATTACTATTATTGCATTAATCAATAAAATCACAATTAAATGAACCAGATACAATCATAAGAATCCTATTTGATTAGCATTCACTTGATATAGTACACGATGCAATACGAATATGAAATCGAGCTTTCGAGAAATCTTTACTTTAAAGTTACTGAAAATAATAGATATAGGTAGGTAGTCAAATAAAAATCCTATTTACTGCACCGGTTATGTTATTATGTTACAGTTAAAACTCAATTTTAGTTAGAATAGAACTCGTTTTCACCAGTAAAATCTAGAAATACCTAGTCACGAGTAGAATTCATAATATTATTTGAATTCACACGCAATAGAGGGGAACTGGCTTTCGACGACCACTTCCGCGGCACGCTTAACCTAACCCAAAATTTAACCAACTCGCTTCGGAAGAACGCGTTTTCTCTAACAAGAAAATTAATTTTAACTGATACTTATTGAGTTTTGAGCATTAGGTAATGCTAGTCTTAACAAAGGCATTTACTAAAACTAGTTCTAACTAGGGAATACGCGTTCCAATTAAAATTGGGTTTTAACTGTACCTACCATATACTGATGTTTTTTTAAAAATAGGTAACATCTATTTGACTTCACCTCGCCTGATGGTAAGCTAAAGGCAAAGTCTCAGGAAAGAGGGTCACCATAACATACACGTACCGTGTTAACAATGGTGGCACTCAGCTTGACGGCCTCATCAGATGCTTTTTCTAGCCCCGCTTATGTGAATGAATTAAAATTAATATATATAATATGCAAGTTCTTGAATTAGCGTATTACGTATTGGCCTCTTAGCCTTGGTCTCTACCCGTCTTCGAAAGTAATACAATGAATTATTTTTAACTTAGAAGTGCCATTTTAATTTCTAATTTCAGGTAAGTTTAAAATGTTTGTTTTCTCTTTTAATTTGCTATTCCGTTTGGAGTAAGTAAACAATAATAATGATCTTCATACGGTCAATCAAGATGAGATTTTAACATGACATAAGGACCTTTTTGGGAAACAAAATGCTTCTCTATACAAATTAAATTTTGATCGTATATATTCGAATGTATTTTGCACTGAATGAAAAAATAGCAAATATCAGGCCCAAAACACTATTATGTATTTTGTGCAATCGATGTACAACTAATGTATCGAATATTCTTAAGATTTTTGTTTTTCACTGTATATTTTTTATGAATATAAATCAAATAATGATATGGCTGGATTCTATAACTAAAATCTGTTGGTATACGATTCCCAGATATTGGGAACTAACTAACCATCTAACTAATAATTTAACCATTTTCAGTTTCGTTGGGTTAAATGGTGGCGCGTTGTGCCAACATTGGATCGACAATATAAAGAAAAGAGAAAGACACTTATCAATAAAAATAAGTTCATCTTAAAGAACAGCATAAGTAAGGACAGCTTCATTCATTTAGTACCTTCGGGTGCAAAGTGAAGAAAAATAAATGGTGCAATATAGAAATTAAAATGAGGGTCATTTTCCCAGCGTACCTCATGCTAACACATTCAGACACAATATAACAAAAATCAATCACAAATCTAATATACACAAATATGCAAATCTTAAAATACTATCACATACATTATACATATCTCTGAGAACTTAGCGTTTGCTAAAGCCTGCAATCATTAAAACATGAGACAGACTGTAGAATATTCATCTTATCCCATAACTGCTTTATAAATGAAAAATAAAACTAGTTTGCAAGGTATTTTAGGCCATACAAAACTTTTATTTATCATCCTAAATCAATTTATGACCATACTCAAGCAGATTACTGTTACCAGACCATTCAGGTGCTTCTAGTAACATTGTAGATACATCACTATTTATCGAATTGAGAGCTAAATAGAACACACAGTCCTAACTTTGTTCTGAACATTCAATCAGCTGAACATGCAATCCTAGTTTCAATAATATTGCCAATTCATAAAGGCCCCAATCAATTTCACAAATCAACTCTTTTAATAATAATATGTTCCAATGGTTTAAAGATATAACGAATATAACTATATGTGCAAAGGATTTTTCATCCCTTTATTAAAGCTCCTGAATATAATTCTAATTAAAGTTTTTGGGCAAAAACTGGGTTCAGAAACTGTTCATGTTTCATCACAATGATAATAAAACCAAGTTAAAGAAACAGCTACAGACGGTAATCAAAATATATACAACTCGAGTTTAAATAAAGTGGTACATGAGAGTACATGAGTACCAAAGCGTTAATCTGTATAATTATATTTTACCATATAACAACACTATAAAGCTATAAACCACAGAAATTTATTTTAAACTACATTCCTGTACCTGCATGAATACTTTTTTTCCGTATTATTATGTTCCCTCACAGTGGTGGCGTCATCCCTATGGCCAATATACATCGGGAGTTTCCTGTTACATTTTGTACACAAGTATTATACTTTATATTATTTTCAAAATAAATCATGATGAAACTTTTCAGTTATTTATTTTTAGATCTTTTTTATGCTTTTTAGACCATATTGAGATATTTTTTACCATGTCCTTCTTAACTCTGGTAGGCCTCACAAAATAATTAAGTTAGACTCAATGACAATTCAGTCTTCCATGCTGCATGCATTACTGTTTCTCTTCAGGTTTCTTGAGTAAATGAGCATTCACTGGATATTTCAATTCTGTTCTTAATTGGTCGTTATGTTCTTCTAATGAATTAGTAGCATAATGGAGTACAAGTTCATTTAAAGTCCTGAAAAACAAGATAAGATTTAGTGACTATTTAAGTTCGTGACAAGTCAAAGTAATATATTTATCGAAATGTCTGGCAATAACTTCAATTCAGACATGCCTGCCTATTTAGATTGCGTTGCTGAGCATGAAACTCCCAAAGTATATATTAAGTTTATGGAGACCTACACATGCTTACACATTTTTGTGCCTGCGTGTAATAACCTACCCTGGTTAGCCTGGCACCGACTTTAACAGGTAAACCGTATGCGCATTTTCTTCGCTTAAATTAAATCAGTAATTCAGCTGTATTTCATTTTTTTATACCTTTTAGAAGTTGATATAATCATTTTTATAAAAATCTACTTATCACATTATGAAGTCAATCTGTTGTCTATATAATAGTAGAAATTGCAATAGACTATTTGACTAGGTCGTTGATTCTTCCCAATACGGCTTAATATGTTAGCTTGTTCTGAAAATAAATTACCTTGCAAAATAAAATATTGCTTAACTAAACTGAAACTATGACTTCATCATGTTAAATTATATATTTTTATTTAAATGATAAATTACTTTTATTACCTATGAACTATATAAACATACATACGACCGAGATAAATGCGATAGTCTCTTGCACTCCATACATTTGCACTATGCCCAACCAGCGTGTGACGTTACAAGCCACGACGATTCTGTATGGAGCGTTTTCGGGCAGCCGCGAGAAATTAAATTTCCAAAATCAAATTTCTTTTAAAATATTTATCATAAGAGTATTTAACTTGTCAGTTCATTATATTATTACTATTATTTAAGTGGTCATTTTTAAACAGTAAAAAAATAGTCTAATAGCCTATTAGTGCAACAGGTAAAAGAGTTAATAATTATAAAATAACCATAATATATCAGTAAATTAAATAAAGCTGATACATAAATACTTACTCATAAACATTATAGGGTTCAGCAAATCCATAACCTCGTTCAGTCTTGAAAATAATACAGTGATATACTAAGTTGTTACAACAAATAGATAGAGCTAGTTGACCAGTTGAATTAGGCCGAATTAAAAATGTCCCCTGGGGTTTCCCTGCGAGCAGTTTTTCTGCCGTTTCTCGAGTGCAATTGACTTTCCAACCAATCATCTCCCTGTTAGCATATAATTCTTCAAGTTTGTGAATATTGTCGTCTTCTAAGAAGCGCAAGTATTCATCTGTTTTCCCTCGCCCTTGTAACCATCTGAAAAGAAGTATATGTACCATATAACTAAATTGGCAAATCAATATCATAACTCTTGAGATCCTATGGTTCTCATAAAAACAAAATACATATTCATAGAAATCTAAAGATTTCGTCCTTTTACCCTGTAAATATAGCTTAGATATTTTTATACATGAGGACTAGCTTTTTTTTTTTACATGCGGGATATCCCCACGGATACCCCCCCTTCGGAGCCGAAGGGGGAGGTTATGTCGGACTCGAACGGACTAAGCCGGAGGTGAGGTTGTCTTTTGACATATCCCTCGCACCCCGGCTGACCCAGGGCCATTCCTCTCGGTCTGGCCCTCCTCGGGAGGGGGGACCACGCGGTCCCCGACTCGCCCCCGGTATGGGGGGGGGCGCGCATCGTCCTACGATGCGCGCCGCCGCCGTGGCCTGCTTCTGCTAGGGTGACGAGCGGCTCCACCCGTCACCCTCAGGCCCACGCTCGTTTTGCGCCCTCCGACGCCCGAGCCGCCTTCAAACGCGGCCAGCGATGTCCGCGAATCTTTCTCGCTCGCTGCGCCGCGCCCGCTCTGCTGTCTCCTACACGAGCATGACCTGCTCGCAGAAGGAGGCGCTGGCCGCCCACGCAACCGCGCAGCGGACCATCACCGCGAGCAGGGCGGAGAGCGTGAGCACTCTCACCCCCAGGGCCGTCACAAGCTCCCGCCTCGGCGTTTCAAACGCCGGACACTCGGTGAGCGTGTGCAGCCCCGAGTCCACACATGAGGACTAGCTGTTGCACACAGCTCCGCATGCGTGGATGTCAGTTATCGCGGATCTGGATATGAAAAATAAATAGTAGACTTACTGAATATGCATAAAAAAAATCTTAACAATCGGTCGAGCCGGAGGAGTATTGGAACGAACATTGTGACATGAGATATATTAGAAAGATAGAAGATAAATTACTCATTTTTGCATAACGATACAATATTTTTGCATAAGGATTAGACAAGTTTCGCAAATAATTGACTACGCAAATCAGACACAAAGTCACTCTTTTGTTAATAATGATGATTTTGTTAATAATGAGTTAATATAAAAAATTATCGGCAATTGGCAATAGCTGATATTGCCCATAATTATAACATCCTCGACATAGTTTCCACCTTTATATTGAACTGATGCGCTCAAATATGCCGGAATTTTCCTACGTGGACTCTCAAATGGGAGATTGTGAGTTAAATCTTTAACAGTGTTGATGCGCCTCCCACTTCTAACACAAGTCATTGTGTAAATGAAATATGAATAAAAATGAATCCGAAAAATGATTACTATAGATAGACCTAACGCGAACCCTGTAAGAAAGAGCATGAGACGATTGCGAGCGAAATACCATCGCCAGCGCTAACGGGTCGCTCTCGTCTCATGCTCGTTCATAGCGAGCGAAATACCATCGCCGGCGCTAACGGCGGTATCTCGCTCGCTCTCGTCTCATGCTCGTTCGCTAACGGGTCGCTCTCGTTTCATGCTCGTTCAGAGCGAGCTAAATACCATCGCCAGCGCTAACGGGGGTATCTCGCTCGCTCTCGTCTCATGCTCGTTCAGAGCGAGCGAAATACCATCGCCAGCGCTATCGGCGCTATCTCGCTCGCTCTCGTCTCATGCTCGTTCAGAGCGAGCGAAATACCATCGCCAGCGCGAACGGCGGTATCTCGCTCGCTCTCGTCTCATGCTCGTTCAGAGCGAGCGAAATACCATCGGCAGCGCTAACGGCCATATCTCGCTCGCTCTTGTCTCATATTTTCTCTTTTGTCACTTCGTCCCCCGCTACGTCACACGTACCATAGGGGCGGTACAGCGCTCATGGTCGCACTATAGGTCATAATATGATATGACATATATATGATAGATAATTTAATATATGAACTACATCAATATTAGTTGAATTGTGAAATTATGATCTACTTATAAGCATAATAAGCCGTAAAGAGGAAAACCTGTTATAAAATATTAATCAATAAATTATCATGATTCTATTAGTTATCATGATTCTATTTATTATATACATCAGCTATATTGTATGAAATAAGCAGTCAGGCAGTGTATTGTTACACCAAACTAAACGATTGCTAGAGTAGAGCGAAATCACCCAAATCCAGCCACCAGTTCGGGTTTATAGGTACCAGGCGGCGCGAAAAAACCGAATTGGTTAGGGTCATCTCGATGTACGATATTGGGGAGTATGGAACAAAGGTCCATTGTAGATTGTTAGCATGGCAAAAATAGTACATTACTGCCGCGGCCGCCAAGTGTAGTGTTGCCGGAGTCCGATAACGCTCAGTTGTGGCCAAAGCTTGTATAGTGCTTTTCTCAAACAATGCGCGGAAATTAAAACTAAGTAATATTTAGGCAGAACTTTTTAGCTACCTACTTTTCAAAATTAATAACGAACAACAGTAACACGCGGTAAATGTTCATTTGTTTTTTATTTTTCTTAATAAACATCGTTATATTTGCAAGCCAGTTCTGTATTTAAATAAAGCCTTGGATAAGTTACCTCCTTGGTTGCCATGGTTCAGTGTAAAAGATGGTTCCATTTTTAAATTACACGACAGATATGAGTTTACATAGTAATTTATTTGGCCGCTAAAACACGACAGATATGGATTTACATACAACTTTTGCCGGCCGCTGCTCGCATGTACAGCAATTTCGATTTATCTCGAAGAAGGTTGTCAACATAATGTTCACATTTCCAAGCATGTTTGAGAAAAATAATTTTACTAAACTTACTGTTCTTGTATTGTGATGAACAAGACCAACCAAACAAAAAAGCAAACTCTCCAGTTTTATAATATTAATATATAGGTAAAGGTTTAAAAAAAAATCAACAGACTGTCCATCATGAAAACTCACTTATACATACTCTACTAATTTTAAACAAGAGTCGATCGCCGCCGCGCCGGGCGGCTGTTCGAAGCGGGCAAACCGCTTCTCTATGTAAGCACTCTACCACACACGGTTTATTTATTACAAAGCAATGGTGAATTTGATCGAGTGGTAAAGTTTGTGGCGTGGCGGTAGTGAACGCGGTCACCTCGCAGGAGGCGCGGACTCGACCCCCACTCAGTGCAAATATGGGTTTGTTTGCACGAATATGGGTTAAGCCATTGGTCCCGGTTGCCAGACAAACATGTATCAAATTGCATATTCTGGTATGAGTAATGCATAGGGGTAAAACAAATATCATAAGGACGGCATTAAATATGGAAGTGGAAGGGGAGGAAGACCTTTATGAGATGAATAAAAAATATTCTGGAAGTAGTATATGTTGAGATTCTGAGATGAATGGAAAAACACACATGTTGTGAACCCCTCAAATAAATATGGATTATGATGATGAATGCAGAGATCAGAAGTTGGTACTAGTTCAAATATACTACAGGTGCATACACTAATATTTACTTACATTTTATAGCGATTCTTGTCTTTATAAAGTTCGTTAACATCTGATTTAAGTTTGGCTATTTCTCGCTCAAGAAGTCGTTGATTGTCAACTGTTTTTCTTAAAATATCATTCAGTTCTGATTTGGCCTGTTTTAAATTTTGAACTCTTTGTATTAGTTGCCTATTATTTTCTATGACAAGATATTTTTCATGAGGCTGTGCTTCCTCTTGCATCTTTTCTTGTAACTTTAGGTGTTCTTCACATATTTTAACAGTTTCTTTAAAAGCATCCAGTGCTTGTTTTCTCATCTGTACTTCTTCTCTTAATCTTGTATATTTTTTAGATCGAACTTCAAAATCCTTTGTTTTTAATACATACTTCTTATGAGTATCCTTAAATTTGTTTTCTAATGTGTCATCACTCATCTTTTCACCACCTTCCTTTTCTTGACGCCTCGACAGGGGGTACATAAGCTTAATATCAAGACTGCTATTGCAATGGGCCAGTGAGTACTGTTTATAAAATGTAACCAGTTCCACAACAGATTTAAAGTCAAAAGGTTCACAGAACCCATAGTGGCCATCATGATTATAAATTTTAATGAGTTTGTTCATGCCCCCCTTTCTCACTGTCAGAGTATAACCACTATCTTTGTTTGAGGCATTACGTACCAAGAAGGTACCGTCACATGTATCACGCAGTTTTTCAATAGCTTCATCTCTGTAATACAAGTAAGACAATTTTATAAGCTTATTCATTTATTGGAGTACACATGGGGCCACATCAATATCTTTGGGGGCAGGATAACTTCTTCTACTTACTTACTTCCAGCGCCCTTCTCTACACTTTAGCGGGGTCCATTTCACCCAGCTTAAGTTGGTAACTTCCCCTATAAGCCAGTGCAATTGCAGAGTGCTAAGGGATTAGGAGGTCAGGTGACAGTGGCTTTTATTAAAAGGAGGGTATGGATCAACAACTTGCCACTCAGAACCAGCCCTGAGTGGCAAGCCTTGGATGCAACTGGGAATAATGCTAAGATGATGATCAATTTTATTATGATTACACCTTACCAAGGGCAAGCTATAACCATAATAATCATAGTCACCATGAGGCTTGCTATGATGCCACCTAAGTGGTATAAAAAAACTGTTTGTTGATCACAATATTAGTATTGTTAATGTCCAATTAGAATTTTGTATAATGCTAATAATTGGACTCTGCTATATTCTGCCTAGAAAGAGTAGAGAACTACTTTAAACAGCCATGCAGCCAGTTTCAAAGTCATTTTTGTTCTTTAGAGCACTGGGGTTTCTTAAGAAAAATTATAAAAATTTATTAAGAAACTTGTTGAAGAAACTTGCTGAGAGAACTCAGAAGTTGAAGAACTTCCTTGTCTGCAAATTATTTGCCAATTATTTGCCATAATATAAAACCAAAATGCAAATCTTATAAGCATCTTTCTAGTCCTGAAAGGCTTAAATGATGATGACAAACCTGATGATGGCCAATCAGATTTTATACTATAAATTCAATATTCACAAGATGCTGGTAATATTCAATGAAAAAAGCAACACAAACTTAACAAGAGAAAGTCCTAAATATTAAACATCACCCTCATCATCAAAGAAATAAAAATAAAATCAGTACATAACTGAAACCAGGTTCTTATTCCTAGTTCTGAATACAAAGAAGGTTGTAAAAATATCATTAGTATGAGCAAGCACAGGAGTGCTTTTTGGCAGAAAACTTTGGAATTAAAATTTCAGAATTACCACCAATAAACCTGTTATCAGAATTCTTTTGCTAACTTCTCTTCATTTTTTTCACAATGTACAGACTGTCAGGTTTGTAATACCTGAGACTGTTCATTGTCATTAGGATCTCCAAATCGTAAATATTACAAAATGTACTTACCGTGTGATATCACCCCAATACCATTCGACATTCTCCAAACTCTCTTCGGCAGACTGTTGAGGGGCGCCTATTTCAACCATTATTTCATCATCAAGACTTAAAGCTTCTGCATAATGGACTACTACACTTTTTTCATCAACTATGAGAAATTTAACACACGGTACTTCTGCCGATAGCACTTTTAATCAAAGCGGCTAGATCACAAACTTCCGCGTTCGAGGTTACGAAAGGAATAACCAACTACATTACTTCTGAAACATTTTTTCACATCTAACACTAGTTCTTTATGTTTCTATATACACAATAACTCAAAACACAGCAAACTATGCACAGTTCTCTCAAAAAGAGGTATCTAGATCACAAAGGAAATGGGCAAGGGAATGATTATAGTTGCTATGGCACATAAACTTCCCTATTTCTTTACGTATCAGGTTGTTTGATTTCAAAGATGAAGTAAACACATATCATTTGACTCCATGTTAGATCAATTTAAAATTGTTCGTGCATTTATTAATCAGTAACTATTGTATGAAGAACATTAACTAGCACAGATCACGGCACCAACAAGTCCAGCAACTTCACTTCACTTCATCCATCCGCCATATACTTTTTTAGTGTGAAAAAAAAAAAATCTTATCTAATCTGTGGAGTCGAGTAGAGACTCTGCTGAGTTTTGACAACTCTATGGCTTTGACCAATGAGTAACTTTTAAAGGCCAAGGCTTTGGACGGTCTTTTTAACAGCCAACTCAGTCTTTTGAGTTTTTTTAAAGAATACCAAGAATATAGAATTTCACAAGAACACAACACTGGTAGTAATTTGTTATTATAAAGTGTTAGAAAAGTAAAAGTTTCTATCTGTCTTATTTTATAATCTGCTAAGCTGGGGAAGTTTTTACTTTTGTAATGGCAACACTGGTGCCCGCTAATCTGTGTTAAGGCATTAAGGACTTGTATCCAGTTGCCAATAAAAACTTAAAAAAAAAACTACTGTGTTATTGGTAAAGAAAATAAATTATCTGTAAATATAAATTTAGTGATGTACCAACTCGGAAAATTTGTGATATGAGTTGAAATTATCATGAACTCGAACTACTGCTAAATTGGAATATGGGTTTGGTTTAATAGGTTTTTGAGTATGCCGAGTGTGAATTTGATGTCATTTTTGGAATTCAAAATGGCCGCCGCGGTGACCTAGATAAATTGCAATATGGGTATGGTCTAATGAGTTTTCGAGTATGCTGAGTTTTGGTCTCCAATATGGCCGCCGCGCTGTAGGTAGAAAATTGCAATATGTGTATGGTTTAATAGGTTTTCGAGTATGCTGAGTGTGAATTTGATGTCATTTTTGGAATCCAATATGGCCGCCACGGTGTCCTAACTAAATTGCAATATGGGTATGGTCTAATGGGTTTTCGAGTATACTGAGTTCGAATTTGACGTCAGTTTTGGCCTTCAATATGGCCGCCGCGCTGTCGGTTGAAAATTGCAATATGGGTATGGTTTAATAGGTTTTGGAGTGTGCTGAGTGTGAATTTGGTGACATTTTTGGGATCCAATATAGCCGCCGCGGTGTCCTAGATAAATTACAATATGGGTATGGTTTAATGAGTTTTCGAGTATGCTGAGTTCGAATTTGACTCCATTTTTGGCCTCCAATATGGCCGCCGCGCTGTAGGTAGAAAATTGCAGTATGGGCACAGATAACATAATACTAAAGTACAGATACCCCATTCCATACAAAAAAATGAGACCATCATAACTCGGGCTATTTTGCGCATTATTTTTAAATATTATTTTTCGCCACTAGCTGTCAACGAAATATCCAGAGGTTCAGTCTACATTTCGCAGTAATAGCTTCTAGATGGTGGTGTACTATATTTTGTCAAGAAGTATAAATAATTAATCTAATATTCTCGTGTCACAATGTTCGTTCCCATACTCCTGCGAAACGGCTCGACCGAAGTCTGAGAATCGGCTACTATTTATTTTTCATACCCCAGTCCGCGTTATCGGACATCCACGCGGGTGGAGCCGCGGGCGACAGCTAGTAATAATATAAAATACCAAAGAGGTAAAATAATATAGATCGCATCTTCAAACTTGCAATCGAGGTACTACTTCACATTTCTTGTATGCTGAGTATGAATTAGACGATAATCAAAGTCCAATTTATACAAAATTGCAATACGGGTATGGTCTAACTTATTTTTGAGTAGGTGTGCTGAGTACGAATTTGGTGTCATTTTGGTGGTTATGTTGAACTCGAACCGATTAAAAACACACACCTCATGCCAGAGTAGGTATATCCAGTCGAGTTCAACATACCTGTTATCACCGGCGGCTGGCGGTGGATATGTCGGACTGGAACTCGAACCGACTAAGCCGTCGCGGATGCATCGCGTATATGTCGAGTACGACATAAGCACTCCCGCCTTACATAAGTACTTATGAACGACGTGGGACGTCGGCATACCTAGAATGGGACAAGAATATGTAAATATCGTATGTAGGTATCTATGCACCTATAAACACGAATAAATATGAATAGGTCCCTACTCTCGCCATTTTGTTCCGGCACGACGAACGACTCAAAACAAAATGCCTCAGCCCCTTGACTTTTACATGAGTGACTGCCGTTTGACCTACTATCCTCAAGAAGCAAAATCGCACTATAGTCGCATGCATTAATCAGTGGGTGGTACGAATCGCTCAAAATGACTCAGCCCCTTGACTTTTACATGAGTGACTGCCGTTTGACCTACTATCCCCAAGAAGAAAAATTGCGTCAGAGTCGCATGCATTAATCAATGGGTGTACGAATAGCTCAAAATGACTCAGCCCCTTGACTTTTACATGAGTGACTTCCGTTTGACCTACTTTCCTCAAGAAGCAAAATCGCACTATAGTCGCATGCATTAATCAGTGGGTGGTACGAATCGCTCAAAATGACTCAGCCCCTTGACTTTTACATGAGTGACTGCCGTTTGACCTACTATCCTCAAGAAGAAAAATTGCGTCAGAGTCGCATGCATTAATCAATGGGTGTACGAATAGGTCAAAATGACTCAGCCCCTTGACTTTTACATGAGCGACTGCCGTTTGACCTACTATCCTCAAAAAGAAAAATTGCTTCAGAGTCGCATGCATTAATCAATGAGTGTACGAAAAGGTCAAAATGACTCAGCCCCTTGACTTTTTCATGAGCAACTGCCGTTTGACCTACTATCCTCAAGAAGCCAATTTGCACCAGAGCCGTATTCGTTAATCAGTGGGTGGTACGAATAGCACAAAATGACTCAGCCCCTTGACTTTTACATGAGCGACTGCCGTTTGACCTACTATCCTCAATAAGCCAATTTGCACCAGAGCCGCATTCGTTAATCAGTGGGTGGTACGAATAGCACAAAATGACTCAGCCCCTTAACTTTTACATAAGCGACTGCCGTTTGACCTACTATCCTCAAGAAGAAAAATTGCGTCAGAGTCGCATGCATTAATCAAAGAGTGTACGAAAAGGTCAAAATGACTCAGCCCCTTGACTTTTACATGAGCGACTGCCGTTTGACCTACTATCCTCAAGAAGCCAATTTGCACCAGAGCCGCATTCGTTAATCAGTGGGTGGTACGAATAGCACAAAATGACTCAGCCCCTTGACTTTTACATGAGCGACTGCCGTTTGACCTACTATCCTCAAGAAGCCAATTTGCACCAGAGCCGCATTCGTTAATCAGTGGGTGGTACGAATAGCACATACTATCCTCAAGAAGAAAAATTGCGTCAGAGTCGCATGCATTAATCAATGGGTGTACGAATAGGTTACCTGACAGACCTACGGGTCCTACCCCTACTGCCCTACCCAAGAGAAGAGCTAACGGAATCTTTCAACAAAAATTCTTTAATTGAGGAATGGTCACCAAGTCACCAATCCTATGAGAGATTTGACATCGGTCTTCGAAGGGCTCCAACTTCCTTTAACGATTGCCATAGATATTCGTGTAGAAATTTAAAATGCACCGGCTGGTAGACACAGAGATTATTGTTGCGCTGGCGGCACAGACAGAGCGAGATAGGATGAAGCGATCAAGCGAGCGGCCGTATGTGCGAGCGAGAAAGTCGACTCATAGGAGCTCGTTATAGGTAGGTATATCATCCGCTCGCTTGGCTCGTCGCCGTGTGTCGTTGTATGAGCGGTAGGTACTACTACTGACTACCTTTATTTAGATACATTTTATTAAGTTCGCTTTATGTACTTAGGTATAAATGTTACCCTATTCCTGTTGAGTAATTGATCTGATATTAAATTTGATAGGTAGGTAGGTAAGCAAGAAGGCGTGTGTCTTTTCGGACGACAATATACCTGCCTGAGATGTCATACTTTCAATTAATAAAGCCGTTTAACTAAAAGGTATTAGGTAGATACCTACCTACCTTCTTGTTATTTTCACGGTCACCCATCCTTAAACCGACCTGGCTAAATCGCTTAAAACTTCAAATGTTAAGAACGGTCACCCAGGGTTGTGCAAAAGTAGAAAGAATACTAATTTGGATACGGAGTTTCAGTCGGGCGTCGGCCACCGGGTGCCTAAGCTCCAAAAACCGGTACTTACCGATTGAAAAAGTAATTTTAAGAGTTCTAACTCCAGAGGAAACTGGAAAAATGCCTGTGACAAAATTATATAAATTCATTATTTACACTACACCAACTCAGAAAGAACCCCAGTAGATAGGTAGTCTTTAAAAATGAGGCAGAAAGTAGGTACCTACCGTTATTATTTCAGTAGAATTTGAATTATTAAATAAATAAATAAATTAAATAAATAAATAAATAAATAAAAGAAATATGCGAAAAATATTCCAAATTTAAATTGTTTTTCAAATCCGTACTCAGCATGTTTAAAAGCCCTTGTTATTTCTAATAGGTAAGAAGCAGATACTACCTACCTATCTAGTACTACCTACCTAACCTAGTATTGCCTACAGAACGCGCGCGCCCCAGGAGCGTTATTTTTCTTAATTTGTTTAAATTGCTTTAAATATTTCGGTTACCAAATTGACTGCTCCCCGCTTAATGGTAAGCTGGGGTGCAATCCATAAAATAGTGACCGCCATTACAACAACAATTGTCCCTAGTTTGACAGTTTTGACACCCTCAGAAGGTATTATGCAAGTGCCTTCTAATTTCCCCTTATTTCTTGCCACCGTGGCCTGACCCAGTGCCTCGTTGAATAGGATACCTCCCATCTACCAATTACATATTTGATTCTGAGCCTTTTACTGCAGTACTAGAAAAGGCTGGGGGAGTCCGGAAAGTTTTTTGGCCTCACATGAAATTAGATGGATTCTCACAATCGAAATCCAATCATACCAATAGCCGCCCCTCGCGGGGGTATGGCATTCAAAAGTCAGTGGCAGGTCCATCGCGTGGACATAATTTAACCCCTCACGAAACATACTATTCTTACCATAATAACCCACCCTCTCGGGGTGGTCACCACCATAACTATCAAAATAGAAGTCAATATAATAATTTTCAAAGTGAGACCCGCGCACGCGGCTCTTTTCAAAACCGAGGCTCGCGGCCCGGACCAGGCAATAATCGCGGACGTTCCTATGCTCGAAGGGGTTCCAGAGGTAATAGAGTTTACAAACAATGACTATCGACCATTCCAAGCGGGTCAGCTGATGTTTTTCCTTCTCCAATGGAAGAAAATGAGGACCCCGCAAATTATTTTAAAGTTGATTCAGGGATATCGCATTCCATTTGCGCAAATACCCCCACTTATATACCCAAATTCAATAAACCAATTTCGAACTCCAATATCTCGAGAGATGTCAGCTATTATAAACAAAATGAAAGACCAAGGTATTTTAAAGGTGGTTCAGCCCTCTCCAAGTTTTGTATCCCCAATGTTTCTGGTTCCAAAGGCAGACGGATCAGCCCGTCCAATATTTAACAATTCCGCTTGATAAATATGTATCGTATACCGGATTTTCTGCAGGCTCAAGATTGGCTATGCAAAATAGACCTTTCCCAAGCCTATTTTCATTTGAGTGTAGCAGAGTCCCACAGGCGCTTTCTACGTCTCATATACGACCAGGAACTATTGAAAATGACATGTTTCCCTTTTGGGTTAAGTACAGCCCCCAAAACATTCGCTATACTAACAAATTGGACAGCCCAAATGTTAAGAGACAAATGGAATATAAGAATCGTTGTCTATCTCGATGACTTCCTATTAGTTCACCAAGATTCAGACATGCTTGTCAAACATGTCACGTACACAATTCAAACATTAACAATATTGGGGTGGATAGTAAATTTCAAAAAATCCGTCTTCTTACCTCAAAAGCATATAGTTTACCTAGGGATAGAATGGAGGACATGGGACAATCTAAAATTTTTGCCAAGTCAAAAATCAGTCAGATTATGTCAAAAACTAACCTAAAACCTAGAGCAAAAATGTGTTACTGTAAAGGAATTACAAAAGATAATAGGCTTATTAAATTTCGTCATTTTTGTCATCCCGCGAGGGAGGCTCAATCATCGGCAATTATTGATGTTTATGCACTCCCTTTCACAAACATCGTCCATGGTTCACAACGTACCAAACAGTGTCCTCAAGGAACTGAAATGGTGGGTAAAGCATTGCCAATCGTCAACACCGATACATTTTCCACCTCCAACAAACTTCCTTGTAACGGATGCTTCAGATCGGGCGTGGGGAGCACAAATAAACGGGCTGTCACTCTCCGACACCTGGTCTCACAAAGATCAAACCTTACACAGCAATCTAAAAGAAATGCTATCCATTTTATACGCCCTTCGAAGCCAGGCACATATACTGCAGAAAAGTTCGCTTCTGATACAGTGCGACAACTGCTCATCTGCTGTGCTGTGGCTCATCTTCGGAAAGAAGGAGGTACAAAGTCATTTCCTCTAATGGAAATTACTTATCAAATTCTAAATGTATTAAATCAGCATCAAATCAACTTCAGCATACACTATATCCCGGGCAGGTACAACAGTCAGGCCGATCATCTATCGCGACACAGACAACTGCCGGAATGGCACCTACTACCAGCCTGTGCGGACATAGTGTTTGCCAAGTGGGGTACCCCAATGATAGATTTATATGCTTCAAAAACCGCGCATGTCGTTTGCAATTACGTGTCCCGCGACCTGACAGACCAAGAAGCGTTGTTTCACGACGCGTTCAGTGCTCCATGGAACTACCCACTAGCGTGGATATTTCCACCTCCATTTCTCATTCCCAAAGTACTTGCACATCTCAATCGGTCAACGGGAATATTACTAATAGTAGTACCACGGTGGGAAATGGTGTTTTGGCAGTCGGACCTCAGATCCCGTGCTCTAGCAGCCCCGTTCACTCTGGGGAATCTTCAGAAATACCTAATTGACACGTCAACGGCGATGTCGCCTCCGAAAGTCGAGGACATAGTTCTCGAGGTGTGGAAATGTGGGGGTGGTTCGCCGCGACGGGCACATGGAATACTGAACAGTTAAATTTGCTTAAAAACGCTTGGCGAAAGTCGACAATTAAAACTTATGAGGTGGCTTGGAAACGTTGGACTACCTGGGCTAATATTAATAAAATTGATCCGAAGAACCCAACTGGTGCGCAATTGGCACAGTTTCTATCTGATTTATATCTGTTATATAAATTATCATTTAACACTATTCTTTTACATAAATCGGTTGTTTCAACGTTATGTAATGCAGATACCTCAAGTCATCTTAGTTCCCATGTTCTAGTGAAACATATATTAAAATCCATCGCCCTGAAAAAGCCCAACAATTCCAAACCACCAGTATGGGACATTACCAAATTAACTACATTTCTGGCTAACTATACAGTAAACATCAATAATATTTTTCAAGTAGCTCGCCATACCGCGATTTTACTATTTCTCTGTTCAGGCAGACGTATACATGACCTAACATTACTCACAGTCGATTCTGATCATTGCATCATATCTGATAACTGTGGTATATTTTGGCCACAGTTTGGTTCCAAAACAGATAGCAGTAGTTATAGACAGTCCGGCTGGAAACTGCTGTCAAATAATAACAATACTAACTTAAATCCTATGTATTGGATACGAAAAGTTATTGAGTTATTAAATGAAAGACGAACTGCAGCAAAATCATTTAATTTGTTTATTACAGTGAAAGGCGTGGCTAAGCCAGCGTCATGAACAGTAATAGCAAGTTGGATTAAAACCCTACTCAAAGAAGCTGGCATAACAGCAACCCCGGGAAGTTGTCGATCCGCTGTCGCTTCTAAAAGCTGGCTGGATAATCATTCGTTGGACGAGATACTAGCTCGAGGGAACTGGCGTTCAGCAAATACGTTCCAACAGTACTATAGGCGGGAAATAGCCGCCTCTAACCGATCTGAAAACATAACACAATTATTCAACCCAATTGATTGATTATTTGATTAATATTACATAAGTAAGTTGACTTCAAATAAGAGATTTTATTAAGGATAATTGCAAATCAATAATATATCAGTTTATTTTATTAATATATTAAAATATTCCATAATATTACATTATTTTTATATTGATAATTACATTATTACTAGCTGTCGCCCGCGGCTCCGCCCACGTGGATGTCGGTTATCGCGAATCGGAATATAATTTGAGATTTAAACTATCCTATCTCTCAAGTTGGATCGAACTGCACATGGTGTGCGAATTTTATTATAATCGGTTAAGTGGTTTAGGAGTCCATTGAGGACAAACATTGTGACACGAGATTTATATATATTAAGATTGCATCAATTAATGTACAGTAACAAAGTGATGTATGATTACTATTATTATATTTAAGTCAACTTTTCACATTCTGTTATGTGATTCTGTTATGTAGAAATTAATAATTTGCTTAAAGTTCAGTATGGTATAGGAAGATAAATAAATAATACATTTGATTTAATAAACTCACCTTTTATTTTAAAACCTTAAACTATAAGTCACATTGGTGTTATAAGTTTTCTTTCTATGCCTACCTATTACAAATATAAGCAGTTCATAGGTGGCGACACCAGGCGATAACAAACGGAGTCTCATTAATAAAGCTTCCAGTGACAGTCAAGTAGTTTAATAGCCGCGTTTTACCTGAAATAAAACGCATATTAAAATACTTACCTCACTGGAAGCTTTCACTTTATATCTGCCTGGTGCATACTTTCTGAGCCAATGATCAAAATGGCGCGCGAAGAACTTAGGCAAACTAAAAGCGCGCGGTCGCCAGGTGTCGCCACTGGACCGGAAGTTCAAGACATAAAAAGGACTTAAACTGTAAGAAATACGACGGAAACGGAAATGTCTTCTCATTAATAAAGCTTCCAGTGAGGTAAGTATTTTAATATGCGTTTTATTTCAGGTAAAACGTGGCTATTATTACACATACCGTTAAATTCTAAGCTTTATATAGAAATATTGAAGTTCATTAACCATTGTTATATTTTGACATAAAATAGGAGTAGGAGGTTACTATTTTGCAAGGTTAAGCAACACAAGTGGTCAGTCTTACGACGAGTGACCAATTTTAAGATATTGAAATCCCTCCATTGAATAGCACGTTAAACCATCGGTCCCGGTTGCCATACGAATGTCTATGGTAGTCGTTACAGAAAGTTAAAGCTATAAAAAGTCGAGTATAGTTATACTTAACTATGATGGCAGTCGCTTCATAGAAAATATCGGAGTTCAGCCGCATCGCAGTTAGACTGGAGACATGAGAACATGAAATAGAATATATTTATAATAACGTGATATTTATTGAATACATTCTTTTCTTGTTTTGTTTATAAGTATATAAAAAAATGTCTTGGGTCTTTATTCTTGATAAACACATTAGCAGTGTTGCTGATATTTTTTACATTATTTGAAACTTTAGAATTAAACCCTTTCATTTAATATCTAATACAACATTATAGAAAAGCTCATGATTTTATGTTGCCATTTAGAGGGTAGCGACGCTGCATTCATCACACAGCCTCAAAAAAAAAACTCGGCTCGTATTACCTCGAGTCAGGTTAGTAACTTGAGTTGACCATCTCACAGCACTGAAATGTAAACCAAGGTGGCGTGCAAGTGGTGTGTGGTGTGCGTGATGTCTACAGTCTGTGCGCGTCAAATCAAAAATGTTTTTACTTCTTTGTGATAAGAAATAAATAAACAACACAGCAATGGACTAAATAGTTAAACTAAAATGCGGTAGTAATAGTATATATATCATTAAATATTGTGTGTCAATAGATGTTGTTTTCCTATGTCGGAGTCTCAAAATGTATAAGAAAACGAGCATTATATTATTTTGCTCGTTATTTTTATTTGTATCATCCACACACATAAAGGGTGAATTTTCTACGGACGATTTTTTCAAGTTCTTGGTGAAATTTGGTTTCCAAAAAACTGATATTCATTATCAAAAGGAAACATATGGCTATATTTTCGGGAACATAACATCGAATGTTAACTTCAAATATCCTATAACATTTGCTGTTTTGGACAGAGTACATTTTTTACACTATTATAAAAATCGTGATATTGTTGATAAAGAAGTGGCATGCCAGGTAATGTTTGAAAATTTAAACAGAACTGCTTATCATCCAAAATGTAATGCCTATGGACAAGACCTGTTTAGAAGAATCCCATGTGTAAATGGCAGTCTCTGTATAGATGAGGATACACCATGGAATGTTGTAAAGAAGAACCAGTTTACATATGTCATTCAAAACTCTGGGCAGCCAAGGTATATATTTTTTGCAGAACTTGTTTTATTTATGGAAATTTTGGGTATTGTATACTATGCATGTGTTTGTTTTCTAGTCATTATCTAATCTGTATAATAAATCTATCTACTTCAGACATCTGAGCAACTTTTATTGTAATGATACAAGTTGTTTACAGTCTATAACTTTCCATTTAGTGGGCACAAACAAAGCTACTGTCTAAGTAACCTCAGGTTTTGTTTCAGGGTGAATAAAAAATTATTGGTTTTATCCTTTAGAAATATTTTGAATTTGTTGGTGTCCACTCCTTTTTTGTTGTTTGTCTGCCCTTCATATTCATGAACAATAATAATTGTCAGGATTAAAATAAAATCTTATAAGACGCTACAATATTAATAACTTGATTTATCATTGCAATTAATAGGGATAGATGTTTGTTTAGATTTATAAATGAGGGTCTTAATGTGAGATACATTTTTATTAATAACATCTTAAAACTATACTTATTCCTCAGGTTTTGGTATGTGTCCATGGTATCATGTTATTTAAATGAAGTAACATGTACTTGGCATCACTACAAAGGAGCCTCATTTAAGGATAACACAAGTTTAAGCAACAAACCTCATACTGTACAATATGACTTCTGGCTGGTGAATGGAAATCCAAATTTATCATTTTACAATACACTGTTGTATCAGTTTTCATTTGATAGACAGAATACCCTTGAATTATATCTCGTGTTCTGGCTATGTTATATTATTTTACTGCCAGTACAGATATATGCCGTCAGGTGAGATAAAATTGTTTTCATTATCAGAATTCCTATCTTATTTCTATTGCTTATAAATCCTCTAAAGTAGATCTTATTGTTTTACATTAGTAGTGGATCTGATGATATTGTTACAATAGAATACTTAAACAGTTATTTATCCATGATAATTATTTTGATTTTGCATTTCAGACATAAGTATTTGGTAAAAATAATAAAGTCACAATTTTGTGGTGTACTTTATTAATTATTTTTTTATTAGGTAGCAATCTATGGTATGTTTGATAAATCATAAGCCATAGATTTTTTTAAATGACTGATTTTTTTTATACCACTCGGGTGGCAGATAAGCACACGGCGCACCTGATGGAGAGTCGTTACTGTGGCCTATGAACGTGTGCAACACCAGGAGTTTCAAACACCTGCTGCGGACCCTGTTAGAACAGAGGTCTAAGTCTTTTCCTGTTGTAAAGTGCGTGCTTCACATATGATATTAAATGTTTTACAGGACACAGAAGCATCCAGTAACTAAGCTGTTTACATTCAGTTTAGTACTTGAGTTTGTTGCACTCTGTTTCAATGTGTTGCACACAGTTAAATTTGCAGCAGATGGAGTAGGGTTTGCAAGTCTAGCCGCAGCTGGGGATATCTTAGATATTATGAGTAGAGTGAGTATAATTTTAAGTTTTGGAAGTAATATTTATTTGAAGTACAATATTTTTATTGTTACATCTGTAAAGTTTAATTTCAGAACTTTCTATATTGTGTATTCAATGTTCAGTACATTTTTATTCTTTTACACTGAGTTTTTTTTTTAATATCTGGATTTGATCCCCCATTACTTTTTATGTGCTGACAAAGATGGTAATTTATCAGATGTTGGCCCTTTGGGCTACCCGCACGCATGCCGACGCCCGCACTGTGTGGGCGTCCTCATGCGTGCGGATACCCTAAGTGCCACACGTCATGCACATAGTATTTATTTTTTACACAACTTATGTGCAAATGATTTCTACAAAACTGTCTGCATATTATTTGCACAAAACAGGCAGACGGCCTAGATAGTATTAAGCAAATGGGTGCCGGCCTAGATGGCGATGACGTACTCGTTGTTGGGCGATTAGGGAGTTCATTAAGTGGAAATAACTGATAAGTTCATAAGTGGCGGAGCCTTTTCCAGCAAGAATAACCTGGTTCAAATATTTCTCCTTTATCATCGCGCAAACTTAAGTAGATAACCACTTACCATCCGGTGGTTTGCGTGATTGTTCAACCCTCTCGCGACAGGCACAAAGTGATTTTCTTTAAGAAAACAATGCTTTGATTTTTTAATACCTACCCGGTATTTTGTTAACCAGGAGTAACGTTAATTTTGACCTTCTTTCTGATTCTGGATTTCGTTTCCATTTAAGTTCTTATACTTAACATCTTGAACAAAAATTGGAATGCTCGCGCATTGCTTGTGCACACTGTACCAACTGTATTGACCATCCAAAAAACTAATAAAAAGACTAATCAACCAATGAGCGAGCGCTTTGTACCCGTTATTGATCTATGTTCGTTTAATTAACAAACCTCAGCCGTCGCGCCCTGCACTACCACAATCACGAGGCAAGGCCTCCAACGGTCTGAAACATATCTCCGACAAACGTTTCCCTGCCGAATGTTCCACCGACAGAATGTTTCGCTTATGAGTTTTTCATCTACAGAACATTTCACATACAGGCAGTTCGCCGATAAAACGATTCATTTTTGGTTAAATCGACGACAGAACGTTTCCCCTACGAACGTTTCGCCGACAGAACGAATAAATAATGAGTGAACCGACGACAGAATCTTTCACCAATTTACAATATAGTTAACACCCCAACTCAGATTACCCCGACTCGGATAGGTTAGGTTAGAAGGCTAATGCGGGAGCGGAGCGTAGCGAAGCTCCCGCATTAGGCCTTCGTGGTTATTTTTTTATAAACCACCCAGAAGTAGGAGCCCCGCGTAGCGGGGCTTCGCGACCTTGTCGTCGGTTCACTCATTATTTAATCGTTCTGTCTGCGAAACGTTCGTAGGGGAAAGGTTCTGTCGTCGATTTAACCAAAAATGAATCGTTTTATCGGCGAACTGCCTGTATGTGAAATGTTCTGTAGATGAAAAACTCATAAGCGAAACATTCTGTCGGTGGATCATTCGGCAGGGAAACGTTTGACGGAGATATGTTTCAGAATCGGCCTCCAAAGACATTAAAACGCTTTCTGCGTATCTAAGTACATTATCAAGATGTTTGCCGGTCATTATACTATTTTGTGGCTATTGTTAACTTGAATGTGCGTCTAAAAATAATATAATGTGATTTACAGACACTGTTCATGCTGCTCTTGCTTTTGCTAGCAAAAGGATGGGCAGTAACCAGACTGGAGCTGACATACAAACCACTTGTATTCGGAGTGTGGCTGGCTTACGGAATAGTACACATTTTACTATATGTATGGAATACGGTAAGTGTTAATAGATTTTTCATTTTCCTAATAAAACAATTATTATACTGTTGTGACTAGGTCAAGGTGTTTCCCGGTTTTCCCTTATTTTAGCATAGGTTAAACGAATATGGCTTGTCATATACCTACTCATATCATGTCATGTCGTAGCATGACGTGTTCAAACTGTCCATATTAATAGTAGAAATGTGGTTCAGGAACATTGGTCGTATCCTTCTCTGGCTACCCCAGTCAAGTTTCCTTATTAGTCGTCTTCATCTCAACCGCATCCAAAGCTCGCGCTTTGAAGCCTGGAGTCAGTTTTCCTGTATCTTTTGGTTGTTAGGATTTAATGCGAGCAACTGCCCTCTGACATCCCAACTCCGTGAAGAAAGCCTGGGTTAGAACCTCGACAGTTAATACGAAAACCACTAACAAAAACTCCACCTATCATCTGTAAAGTGTTCTACAGTTCTGATTGTACTGTTTTAACAGATTTTTCGAATGCAATCTTGAAATGTAACTAAAAACAGTAAAAACACAAGCCACTTCCGATAAACGAACTAAGTTTGGCGGGTCAGACAGTAGTCGCTCCCGCAAGCCAAGATTCAGTCAAGATTATAAAAATAGAGACGGGCGATAGGAGGGTGGGCTTCAGGTTCAAAGTACAAGGTTTGATCGCAGCCGATAATGATCAAACGGGTAGTCCTATTTACATCTTATTCTGCACAGATGTAACGTAATTCTAAAATCTAATTTTAGACGGAAGTGGACATCATAGAAGAAATCGACGAATACCAGACGTGGCCAGGGTGGTTGATACTGGCACTACGTGTAGCTATAATGACGTGGTTCGTGCTGGAACTACGTCACACAATGATGTACGAACATAACATGCCGAAGCTCAATTTCCTCCTACACTTCGGCGCGTCGAGTCTCGTCTGGTTCGTCTACTTGCCGATTATTGCGCTCATTGCGCTACAAATAAGCCCTTTATGGAGGTTTAAATTTATCTTGGGTAAGTGTTAGTTTTTAGTTACGTAAGCGACCGCGAATAATTGTACGCAACCGCAATGGTTTTAAGAAATGAGTATGAAAAGTGAATGTACTGATTTTTCGTAAGCTATCAACATACTGATTACGAAATATCTTCAAAATTAGATTAAGACACGTCTAAATTTGTTTGAACTGTCATGGTTTTTGTTTTTTGTGCCTATTCTGTACCTTCTTTCAGTAAAGTACACAATTCATGTGTGATAGATATCAGTTTACTTACATGAACGTTAAGACGAATGAATTTATAAACAGTAGACTGAAAAGTTGTAAGGGGCTACTAACTAATAATAAGAAATCTTATAAAAGCGTCGCAACGAGATTTCTGTTTGTCTGTTTTCAACTGTTGAAAAACGGATTCTTCTCAGAACCCATGTTTTCTCCCCTATTTTGCCAGACTATACTGATGACTGATATCCAGTCGAAGTGTAACGAATATTATGGGATAATGTCTTAAGTCTTTACATCGCACACCCAGGGAAATAAAGGCGTCAGTATGAATACGTCAATTTTTTTTTGATTTATCTAAATTTACAATATTTTTTATAATATTCTGACGCAAAATGCAGGATATACAAAAAAAAAAAAAACTAAAAAGAAAATTTATTTCAGCTAAGTAGTAATTTAATACACCTGATTAAACAGCTTTTTTGTTGTCATGTAAAGTTAACGTTTTCAACTTCATGTTTATTTCACCAATTCACCATCGCAAACGTGACATTAGTATACAGATCGAAATACCCATCGTTCAAAAATAATTCCTTTTTTACGAGAGAAAAAAATACTTTACTTTTATCGTTGACCTTACTTATTGATTTCGCTCAATAATGTCAGTGCTATAAACAACACATTAATGGTGGCAGTCATGAGCAGTAAAACGTGCGTTCAAAGTCAAATACTCATAAAAATCTATTAAGAGTATTTGACTAACCACGTTGGCTCTTAAATGCATGGACAGACCGACAGATCGATCAGTTAGTTTACTTTTCTTGACCGATACCTAATGTAATGTTTAGGTCGTTGTTTGCTACTGAAAAGGAGAATGTCTTGTCTTAATTCTTAAACTGGAGTAGGTACAGTGCCCTCAGAAGTTGCTGGAATACAGAACACAGACCAATTTAGTAATGTATTGCATTTTGAAATAACGCAATGAATAAACTTATAATTTGATAGGTACCTATTGTAATATTGAGAGGACAAATTCCAATTCCAATTTTTGTTTATTATTTTATGTAAAGTTTGAAAGATACAACCGGAAAATAGTAACATTGATTTAATAAGTTAATTGCATCAAACTATTGAAACCATCATAGCTGAAAATTTCTAATCTAAGTATTCATTATTAGTAAATGTTTGCAGCAGTTTGATAACGGATGTTATAACTGTTATAAGTACCCGCGTCAGGCGATTGATTGTAGGCAATAACAAAGTGAGTCATTGTGAATCCGTAACATCATATTCCGGTCAGGAAGGAGACACTATCAATTCTAATGTCGTTTATAATGTACTAGCTGTGGCCCGCGCTCTCTCCGCATGGACTTCGGATCCCGTTCCCGCTGCTGACCCTCCCCGATAGCGTGATGATAGCCCATGATAATTAAAAATAATTTGGTTTTCTATTGGTAAAAGAATTTTCAAAATAGGTGCCGTCAGCCGTAGATCCAGAGGCTACTTCTTACAACAACACAAACTCAAATTTATAGAGATTTATAGTAATAATAGGGGTTAAAGTATGAAATTGCCGTTTCATTGTAATAGGTACTTCGAATTGACATAGAACCTTCATGGTTTGAGATTTTTGAGTGAAACTTTTTCCACATGGTACCTATGTAGTTCTTCATTTAAAAATGTGCAACATTCGATTATCGACTTTCAGTTGTTTTTTTTTATTCAGCTTAGACAAGAAAGATGGATACTTCGAAAATTCGAGTGATTTTTGAATACGAGTTCCGACGCGGAACTAACGCGGCAGAAACAGCTCGCAATATCAATGTTGCGTTTGGAGAGGGGACTGCTAATGAACGCACCGTGCGATTTTGGTTTAAACGCTTTCCTGATGGAAACTTTGATTTGAAGAACGAACCACGAGGAAGGCCGTCCACACAGGTGAATAACAATGAATTGAAAGACATGGTGGAAGCCGATCCGAGCCAAACTACCCAGGAATTAGCTGCATGGTTTAACGTTACCTTACCAACAATATTGACTCATTTGCGTCAAATCAATAAAATAAAAAAATGTGAAAAATGGGTACCTCATGATTTGACTGATCTGCAGAAAGAAATGCGTGTTGAAACTTGTGTTGCCTTGTTGAATCGATACAGAAATGAAGGAATATTGGATCGAATTGTCACATGTGATGTAAAGTGGATTCTTTACGATAACCGTAAGCGAAAAATGCAATGGCTGACCCCAGGTGAAACGCCACAACAGTGTCCTAAAGCAAAGCTTACCAATAAAAAGGTAATGGTAACTGTTTGGTGGTCTCAGCATGGTGTTATTCACTATAGCTTTCTACGATCTGGTCAAGCAATAACGGCAGATGTCTACTGTGCCGAACTCCGAACAATGATAGCAAAACTAGAAGTGAAACAGCCCCGACTCATGAATCGATCTTCACCATTATTGCTCCATGATAACGCGAGACCTCATACAGCACGAGAAACCGTTTTAACTCTACAGGAACTGCAATTAGAAACTATCCGTCACCCTCCGTATTCGCCAGACCTTGCTCCAACAGACTACCATTTTTTTCGTGATTTGGACAATTTTCTATGTGATAAAAAGTTTTCTTCTCAGGAGGCAGTACAAAATGCTTTCACACAGTTTGTCGAATCTAGATCACCAGAGTTCTATCGCAAAGGCATAAATGACCTTCCTACTAGATAGCAGCAATGTATAGATAATAATGGTAATTATTTTGATTAAATAAATACGTTAAATTAAAAAAAAAACGAATTTCAATTTGTCAGTACAAATCGGCAATTTCATACTTTAACCCCTAATAGTATAGATCAGCTTTAAAAACAACAAATAGAAAACTTTATAGATACAATGATGTCCGGTCCACAATTTTTTTTAAAATATCGTGTTCACAAATCAATGAATTTATTCATTGATGTTTTTAGACTAATCCATTCAACACAGCCACTTTTGTGGTGATCAACAGAAGTTATTCAGGAGTAGACTGAACAAATGCTAAATTTAGCTGTAAGGAAAGGTCTAAAATACCTGGAATATCCTGGAGCAAGCCACGAGTGACACAGTCGTGCGAACTTCGTGATAACATCGATAGAAAAGTACTTGACGACGGTGTCATTTATTAACTAGCTGAAACCCGCTTGGATTTCGATTATATTATCACGACTTTTGGTTATGACCAAAATGTCTCTGGTCTCTGGTTCTTCTCTACCAAATGCGTTCAAACACGCCAGATTTTAGGACTGATAAAGACTTTTTTATAATACTGTTTAGTAGGTACCTACTTTTTGTGTCCAAAGTGAATAAACGAATAAATGGGTTCAGAATCGTTAATTTAACATTACCCAAGTATGTCCTACGTGCGAACGCGACTAATTTATATTTGCTGACCCGCCTCGGCTTCGCCCGTGGCATACTTCAACCCCGTAGAGCCTTTAAGCGTCATTCAATTGTTTTGCCTTCCCGGAACCTCTCCACTAACACTTGAACTTTATGATATTAAAGTTCAAATTGACTTTTAAGTACGAATCGTTTGTATGGGAGAATAGAAAAGTGATGTTTTTAACTTCTTTAGAAATTGAATAATGTTATCATTTGTACTTCTTCAGAAATATAAAAAAAACTCTGCATAAGAACCATCCTCGTACTGCAAGGCATATTCTAAAAAAAAGCGAAATCATAATTATAGGTAAAATTAGGCGTAATATTCTAAAATAATTATTCATTGTTTCCAGGTATCACTTACTCAGCAGACTGCCTCGCCTTCTGTGTGATGGCGCATTTGCTTTGGCCGACGCGCTCGGAGCAGTACTTACTACTAGCCCCCTCTGACTATACAGGTAACCAACTCCTTAATCTTACTCTCACCATCTTTTTAGGTCTTCACACGTGTGTGACTCCCTGGTGTTGCACACGTCAATAAGCTACGGTAACCGCTTTACGGCCAATTTTTTTTTTCATTTGTTGCCATATATGAATGTTTTATCAGGTAGACCGTGTACTTATCTACCAACTAAGTGGTATTAAAAAAGGTAAAACGTTTGTAGCTGGGGTACGCTTATCAATTTAAGTTTGACTTATTTTGACCACGCAATCCCGATAGACCCTCCTTGTCGTATTGTTGATCGAAGGTGTACTAGCAAGCAGTTCTCCTTTTAGATATATCACCCTAAATAACAATAACAACATCTCTGTACCCATTTATCGCAATAAAATAATTGAATTGAATTGAAAAACCTCCCATAGTCGTACTCGGTCAAATCTTAAAATATTTCACTCCTTGAAAATACAATCAAACTGACATATTTACATTATAATACGGAAATGGGAATATAGTGTTTCATAGCGATACGAGGAGGTAACACTCCCGTAATAAGTAAGAAGCTCTAAGTAAGTCAATGACAAAAGTAAATGAGGTTTGCTCAGATTTTAGACTTCAGTCTGATTGAAAATTGTTCAATAAATTGTCAAAATCTAGCTATAAAATATTTTGCTTTCTTCAAAATCTATTTATTAAAATCTGATAATGATCATCTACTTTCGACGCTGACTATACGAGATGACAACTCACTGCTTATTCAGATCTTATCCTCTTTTTATAGCGGGCATAGAAGAGCTAGACGAGTTCAATGAATCGCCTCACGTGGTACATAGCGATACTGTTGCGCTCACTACCGCAGAATGCATCAATGCTGATGAGGAGGACGTAATCTTCAGCCGAGCGGTGCACAAGAATGGCACAGTATACTCATAGCAATGTGAACATGCAACCTGACTGTTCTGACCAAATTTGAGAGGGCTCTCTGGAAACCTCCCAGAGATTATGAATTTAATACGGTTAACATTTTCACCTGTATCTCACTGTCTAGGTATCTTATTAATTTTATTGACTTAGTATTTATTGTGAGAGTTGAAGAATATTTAAATCTTTCTAGTACGAATATTTATATTGTTTATTATTTTTGTTGTATGTTGAGAATAGAATAAGATTCCTAGAAATATTCTTTATTTAGTAGAGACAAAAACTCCGAATCGAATATAACTCCTTAATTGATCGACGATGATGACGATGTTGATAATTTAGAAGTACAGCTCTACTATTGATTTGGCGCATCGTAGAAGAGGGATAGTCGTCCGAACCGAATTTTTCTCCCAAGTTAATACATAGTTCACTATATCGCACAGCAGACTTGACAGTTCCATTTCTTTATAGAGTAGTTAAAACCGTTTTTGTTTATAAAATATTAAAATTATGACTTCGGGTAATATAATATATAATAAAAATTACTCTATAAAGATATCAAGTTGTCAACAACACAATGCAGTGCGATAGAGAGCGCTTTACAAAACCGAACTCTCACTCGTCTACGTTCTGTCAAATTAAAAGCCAGGTACTACTTATATATTTAGTTTATCGTAGTTAATATTACAACAAAATTGTATCTTGAGGCTGTCTTAAATTACTAGTCGATGGGATATCGAGTGACCATGATTTATGTGTCAATTATTAAGAAATTTTGTTTTCTGGTAATGACTCACTTTAGTCTAACTAAACGAGAAATACAAAGTGAATGTGCCAACGTTTAAACGAACTATTTCTAATAGTTTAAAGTGAAATTATTGTATCGATGCTTATGAAATTAAGTGTATTCATAATCAAAGTGTTTTTGTGAAAATGTCTGAATTTACCAAGTATAGTTAAGAAAATCGAATATTAACATGCTGTGGAAGTTGTACGATGTCTTTTATACAATATGTATTCTGTTGTGATGTGCGGATACTTCGATCTTATTTGATGTTCAATTGATATCCTGGTACTTTAACAAAACTAAAGGTAAAATAGAATCATATGATGCGGCACTGTCTTGGCAGTTTGTTTTGTTCTCTAGTTTTTATATTGGTTTACCACCACTGTTGTCATACAATTGGAAGCCATTTGAGTGAGTAGCAGCGAGTGACTTATATTATTAGCCGCATTTGATTGTTGTCAATAACGTTTAAGATTTTTGTTAACCTTTGAATATGTATCAGACTTTGTCTACATATTGAAGACATGAGCATAGTCCGAATTGTGTTTGTGAACAATTCCTATAAACAATACCCCATTTTATTTATTATCTTCTGGTCCAGTTTTTCAATTGTGACCCACCACTAATTTGCAACCTTCTCAGTGAATTTAAGAAAAATAAAACATTTGAACGTCTCTTGATTACGGATGAGTACGATTAATATTAAAGTATATAACCTAAGGAAAAGCCTTCACGGCTCGCGACAGAAATAATTTTATTGCCGTTTTCGAGGCAAACAAATATTATTACATAGTTATTACGCACACATATGCAGAAATTTCTTATTTTGCCACCAAGAACGGAGTTTTACGATTGGTTCACGGTAGGCAGGCGGCCAATCACAATGCTGCGTTCTCTCGATACTCGTTACGAATTCGAGTATTATTCGTGTACGTGGCACTGATTGTTCGCCTTCTATACTGAGTCGAAAATGTCAAGTGCCTAGTTGAGAGAAGAACGCGCGCTAGGCATCTCCCGTGATAAATACTCAAACGTAAACAATGAGACTGCTGCGACCCAGTGTTTTATTCTAGTGACCTGGTGTTGATTCACGACTCACTCCAATTTGAGAAACGACAACATAACAAAAATACAAAACAAATTGCAATGCATTATGTGATAGTTGCTAACACTAAAATGATTTACAAAGTCGAGTCTGTTAGTTTTTTAGGAAATGCGTACGACGTTTTTGGATACTTAAGTGTCTTATTTTATTTTTATAAAGATTTTCGCATGTGTAATTTATCTTTAAATAGAAAACAAATACTTTTTTACAAGTCGCGTCGGTACGTCGTAGGACCACACCAAGTTTAATAAACTTACAAACTTAACCTGGAAATCTTACACATTTTGAAGTTGATACATCTACACTTACTTATATAATATAAAATGTATGCTGGTATATAATATAATATATGCAATCAGGAAAATACGTCTCCATGTAGATGATGATGCGATTCATAAACTTCGACACGATTTGATAAATCATCTTGTATGTTAGTACAAGTGTTTTCCTCAAACAAAGATTTTTATGTTCTTTAAGCGGAAAACCTCGAGGAATACAATGTACCTAATTTTATATCAATACTTTAAATTGTAATGATTTTGGTCGCGTTTGTGACTTTTAAAATGATCAAAGTACAACTAGATCTCAACTTGAAATTACTGTATACCATTTTGAGGAAAAAGTTTTTGTGAACTTCAAATGGTTTTTCATGAATAAGTCTTGTAAATGTAGAGTAAAAGTTAGGAATTTTAGTAAGCACATTATTCGGTTTCTATTGCATAGATGTTTATATTCATAAATGTTATTTGTTTATATGTTTTATGAATGATCAAAATTTTATTATTTGATAATTTCTAGGCTAGTTCTTTAGTGGTGTTTGTTTTAACATTACAAGAACCTCAGGATTATGAAACATTTTATATAGGTGTATAAGGTTGAAGTAGTACAATTATATTATTTATATTTAAAAAATATTAGTTCGATATCTTGTATAAACTTTTTATTGAGATGGCACTTTCTATTTACTGTTTGGTTCGATACAATTTCTAAAAAGTACCTACCAAAAATATAAATTTATTTCTATATGTTTTAAAATTATTAGTTTCGGAAATTTACTTTTAAATTATATTATTCATTAAATAAACTATTTACAAAAAAAAATGAAAATAGCGTAGCTTTTTTGCTCAAAAATTTTACTGATCGTAGTAAAATTTACTAAAAAATATTAACGTATGGTTATTTTGAGTACCTATTACATTTGGATTTTTAGCAATGTAACCAATGTTGTAAACAAGTTGCAGCGAAATTATCTATTCGTATTTTATTATCATAAAACAAAGCACCTAGATAAACTAATAATTTGTCATTTGAAGATCAAATTGGGCTTCACTCGACCCTTTCTCATCAGAAATTTGCCAATGCGAACATTTAGGGTCAATCCCCACTGAAAGAGCACGGCTTTTTGACGGGAGAAAGAGATCATAGTCATTTGAAATTGAAGGAGAGGTCTCTCGGGCGCCGCGTAATTTAGTTCTTTCAGTGGGAATTTACCCTTAATGATGGTAATATAAATTTGCATCCATAATAGAAAATGTGTTTTTCTTACTGTTTATTTAACTTCTGTTGACTGAAGTCAACAGAACTGTTGTCCTTGAATAAATGAAATGTCCAGAAGAATATCTTGATAGTAGTTACAGGTCTTTAATTTCTCAAATAGGATGACGTTGAAAGCTGTTTTTAGTTTGGTTATAAATTAGCTTTTTTAGCTACGCGTATCATCTAATTATTGTGCCAGCGTATACGCGCTTGTAAGCTAATTTAAGTGAAACAGATGTATCGCCTTGTTGCACGAGTTCGAAGATAGTATTCGGTTTATTTAGGCCGCCCACTGCCTCGTGCGTGCGCACGCATACAGGCGCCTGTTACGTGCAAAAAAAATGCATATTATTTGCACGATATGTAGGAGACCGCTGAGTGGCTGAAACGCGTTTCACAAAAATGAAAGTCGTTTAAAGTGCGTAGTGTTGTTTTTTTTGTCTTTCTTATGTACACAGTGCTAAATTTGTGTTGACCTAAAAGTATTGTTTTAAATATTATTTCACACTACAACATATTTTAATTTAGTGTTATCTCCACTTTTATACGTAGTGTTGTAAAGTACCTAATTAATTCCTATGTGGGTGTAAAAATAAAATGTAAATAAATTTTCTTATGTACACTAACGATTGTTTTATTGTTTTGTAAGTTTCTCTTTTATACTAATGTATCCACCCTGAGGCTGCTACAGCAGCGAGGGATCAACTTAAACATGGAGCAAATAAAATAGACCACAGCTATCTGGATCTATAAAATTATAGAGCATGGAAGTTGGAGATCATTCAGTTGTCTCTAGCGTTTGACACATGTTTGGCAGGATAGTAAACTATCTTCTTCCTTGCCCTTCACTGGCCCCCCTAGGAGAAGATCACATCACTGGGAAGGGAATCCAGAACGAATCTTCAGACATTTATTTAACTTTGAAATTTAAAAAAAACAATTACCGCGATGTGACCATTTCAACGTATAGTATGCAGAGTAGGTAGACACATTCTAATAAAATACACAACCATTGCCAACAACAATAATTTATTTTCCCACACACTAAAGTATACATCATAAAAGTATTTAAGCTAGACAAAATGTAAGGAGAAATAAATTATATATAACAGTTACAACATTGAAATTTAGTTTCTAACGGTTTAGAGAGACCAAATACACACATGATTATCACTTATCATATTAATTACACTTCATTAATACTGAGTGCCACTAACGTAAATAAAAGTAAAAAAAAATAATGTGTTAGTGCTTCTTTTTGTATGCATTTATGAAATTTTTCGTACGCGAAGAATTTCAAAGCAAAGTGCCTTATCCCTGGTGTGAGGAAACAATCGACCAACACGATTTTTATCTATCAAGTACCTACCCAATCGAGATCTGTAACCCTTAAGAACTTACAATGTAAATATCATTATCCCATAAACATTTATTTGGATATTAACAACCGGGTTTTTCTAATTGCATTTATAGTTACATATTTTATTTGATAACATTTTTTCATTTCATTCTTAGACATTTAAAAAATAACATAATATGGAAATGTAGTTCAATATAGAATAGGTTTGTAAAGTATTTTAATGTTAAACTAATTTTGCCGTTGGCTGTACACTAGTGGTAAACATCATTGCATCATTACATGTTTTAACAATACAAACCATTCTGTAAGATTTAAATGGCACTATACAAAGTGAAACAAGTTTGTATATCTTTGTATAACAAATAGGAGGTTGTTTCGTACAACTTTACATCATTATATTACCTATTTTATTGATACTATACTAATTCTTGTAGTTAAGTAGGTACAACATAGACAGGAGGTAGGTATTCCATAAGAATACTGACTGAATATACCGGTAAATAACACAGCTCATCACGAATTGTGTGCCCGTGTTCTGTACCTCTGATTTTGATTACTTACGCCTAATTAAAGCAAGATTTTTTTTTAATGTAATAAAGTTTGCTTTTGTAGCTCCTAGAAAAAAAATTGAATTCAGATGGGAAAGCTCTATCAGCATGTATGTATATGTCACCGCCAACTATCAGGCTGTTACCTAAACGGCGCTATTCAATGAACGGCCTGAATGATATTTAGCCGTAACGTTTATTCTATGTCTATCTATCTATCTATCAGCCAATAGACGTCCACTGCTGGACATAGGCCTCCCCCAAAGAGTGCCATGACGACCGATCTTGAGCCTTCACCATCCACCTCTCCTGCGACCCTTTAGGTTCATCTGGACAACTGTCCCAAATAGACAACTTCCCATATAGCCAACCCACCAATTCTATTTCCCACTTCACCAACTTCCCAATTCGCCAACTTCCCAATTCACCCACCAACTTCCCAATTTACCAACTTTTGAAAGACAGACAGACTGACAAATATTTTAAACAATGTAGTTTTGGGGAGCCCCTTATTTCGCAGAAAGAAATTTCATAGAATTTAGTTTCACCGAAAATGTTTCCATAACGTCCCATTCGCAAAATGTCCCACGTAAAAAAAAACGTCCTATTCGCAAAATGTGTATGATATTATTCCCTCTAATATTCCGCGCCCTACTTCCATCAAATCTCTTCTATCGCTTGTCTTTTCTCCCTTTGTTAATGTTCTTGGTAGATATATTATTGCTAAAAAATTTAAATTGTAAATATGTACATACTAATTTTATTATTTCCTATTATACTTTATATAACATGAAAGCGTATTCTTTCAAGAATTTTCCTAATTTACAAATGTTATTACTCATTTAATTTAATGTGTCCGAATGTATTTAATAAATAAAGATTATTATTTATTTAGTTTTCTAATACTAGTTTTGTTTGATGTTTATTTTACTTATTGTGAACCTCTAAATTTCCTTTGGCTCCGTTATCGATATTTGTTTATCATTTAACATTTCCGCAAAAGCCACTCTCTAAAAGTTGAAGTTGAAGTAGACCTTTGTCTTGAGGCTCTGTGGTTTCGGTGATGATCTGTGCCGTAGCTTTCCGAACGCTGCCCATCCGAGTTGAATTCGTCGGCTGACCTCTTTATCAAAGTTGTCCAACTTTGATACTACCAAGTTGGATCACCTGACCTAAGTAGATATAGTGGTCGAGAACTTTGATTATATCAATCCCAACATGTACTGACATGGGTGCGACATGGGCATTTGACATAATATTTGTTTTGCCCATGTTCATTTTAAGACCCACCTGTTGAGAGACGGTATTGAGCTCTGAGCATAGTGCCAAGGTCTACCAGCGACTCCGCCATGATGACTACATCATCGGCAAATCGAAGGTGAGTGATGTATTCGCCATTGATGTCAATTTGGCATCGCTGTAGAGACCGCAACACTGCTCAGGTTTCGACAGAATCAAAGGCTTTGTCGTAATCCACATACGCCAGACATAGCGGCCGATTATATTCTTCGTTCTGTATAATCTGTCGGAGCGTATGGATGTGGTCTACGGTGCTAAAGCCTTTTCGGAAACCGGCTTGTTCGGGGGGCTGGAATTCGTCGAACCGTCCTTCTTTTACGTTTATTACAACATTTAATAACCTGGTTGGCTAATGCTCAGGCCATACGTAAGATGGGGCACCACCCCGAAATAAGAAAGAAAATTACATACATACATTCATCACACCTGTAATCCCCGGCGCGGTAGACAGGTTTATTGAGAAAGTTACGCAATCCGACATGGATAGGTTTTATATTTTCATATTGAATTGAATTTATATTGAAAGATCTAGTCCTAATTTCATATGCAGTGGAGGCATTAAAACAATCAAAATTCAAAAATAAAAAATAGGCTCTTCAATAAATCTGCCAAAGCACCATAAATATTATTTAGTTTTCCATTGTATCTAGTACAAAAGCAAACTTTATTTATTATGAATGGACTTTCTGTATCCTTTTCAATGTATAATCAGAAAATGTTCACTTTTCAATGCTCAAAAAAGTTTTTTTGTTGACCTGTGCCCTTCGGCCGTCTACGAAACCAGAGCTACGTAACTAGTTACTAACTAAACATAATTCGTCCTTGTACGATACCAGTTACGTACACACACGTTTTTTTTTGTAGTAATAGATATAATTATCATAACAAATTACATCAAATATTTATTTCATTTCATAGTTTATAACTTATAACTGATCAAAATAAATAACATCACTACACTGAATAGGTACTGTAGGTACTTCACCTATGCCATTTGTGTCCTTTGACAAATTACCGAGAGAATAGCGGTGCATCACATTTAAACCTAGATACGATTTTTTTTATATTGATCATGCGCAAGAGTGGATGCTTATTCATGTGAACTTAACTGTATCTGGTGTTAAAATTCACTATAGTTACCATTACGTATATATTTAGACTACGCAAAATTTGGATTTGTTTTTAATAATTACAACAATTGTATTGTTATTATATTTTAAGCAAGAGGTGTATGCAATATAAGTCCCAAGTGTCCACCCTGGCATGTAAGTTGAACCTCTCCGTTTTACTAGTACCTATTAATAAAAATAAAAGTGCAAAATTCGGGTTAATCAGTGAATGGTTTCTGTTCTTACAAGGGGAAGCAAAAGAAACGTCCTTAAATTCATAAACACAATTACCTACGTCCATAACATAATCAATGTGTCCTACTTAGAGACAGGAGATTATTAAATGTTCGCTATTCTAATAAGTAGAGGCGATGTACCTAGAGAGTGCCATAACCGATAAAAATAGCTGATCAATGAAACGTAAAACTGGAACGGCTGACCTGAATAAAGGGAGGTAGCCTGTCAGCCGACATTGTAACATATTGCAACTTTAACAATGTTATTCTACGATGCCCAGTTCTAGACATTCTCGTATAGTTTTGATTAACACCTTAACCTGTCAGAAAAGTATTGCTATTAGTGCTCATATTTGATTTGAATTTGAATCGCCAAAACGTAAGTACGGCAATTCACCCTTTATAATACAACATTCGCAAAATATATTGCCCCAGATGTTACCTACTCATAAACTGTGCGCTGTTTATGGCGAGCAAACATACGGCGAATCTGATGTTAGACGGTTACCAGTGCCTATAAAAAGCACTTCATCAGATACGGTCACCAGCATGTTTGTTCTCTCGCTAAGTGAGCTTGGGAAGTTTCCAAAACCGACATCCACCGAGCCTTTTCTTAGCTCAGTTGAGGTCGACTTTTAGGCTTACTACGAAATTACCGAATTTCGATATTTATTTTCAGGGCAGCGACTGCCATAAGACCTTCGCAACCCACTGGTAATATCGAAGTTCTGTAGTTAGAAGAAGTTGTCCGACTTCTTATAGGGTTACAACAACTCTTATCGACCACAGATGTTCGTATGGTAACCAGGCAGACTGCTATAATGCTCACCGAGCCACGGAGAATGGTCACCGTTCTAAGACTGGCCTGGCTGGTACTGCTTGCAATGTGCTAAGACCTACTCGGCTACTACTTAGCCACGAGTTTTGGTGACCTACCATAGAAACAAATATAACGTAACGTTCTATTGGGTGAATAGATATTATCGATATGCGATAGTACGTTTCATCGCTCTGCGGCCATATTGCCCCTTACGTAAAGCGTGCGTAGGTACAACGTTTATAGAATTTAGATCATAAACATCCCATTATTTATACGATACCCTACTCATCTTCGTATTACAAAGACGCCTGGGGCTTCGGTTTTATACCAAATGGCTAATTTTAGATTCGCAGAGAATGGTCGGCCTCGCATGAAGCCATACAAGTCAGTGTAGGTACTAAATACGCGTTGCAGTTACATTAAATACTAATTTATCACCACGCATACGATTTTAAGAGGTAAAATTCTTATATGTACATAGTAAGCAAACAGGTACTTAGTTATGTGACGCGAATTAATTAACTATGAAGATTTACATTTTTAGAAAATTATCGAACCAGATTAGCCTTGTTTTATTGTGTAAATAGCATTTAGATGTGGGAAGTACTTAGATATTGCTTTTGAGATTATAATACCATACATGGAATTAAAATATAATAATTTATACTTGCACATTTTACATATCATTGTATTATACATACATTGACTAAATATAATTTTATTTTCAAATTACGCATGTATTATAGTTTTACCCTAGAATTGCTGATGTTATACAATAAAATTTATAAAACATAAGACTTTATCTATGTCGCCGCCAACTAGCTTAAATAGCCGTTAAATTAACTGCCTAGGCTGATAACTAAACGGCGCCGTTCAATTAGCGGCCTGAATGGTGGTGGTGTTCAGCCATTTGATTAAACGGCTAGGCAAATAGCTCAAATGGTTATAAAAAATAACGGGAATGCGGGAAGCGAAGCGGAGTATAGCTCCCGCATTAGCCTTCATGGTTATTTATTTATAACCATGCAGATAAGTCCTTTTTATAGCAGTTTGATTAAATGGCTAGATAAGTAATTAAACGTCATCGATCCAAGCTATTTGCCTAGCCGTTTAATGAAATGGCTGAACATCATTCAGGCCGCTAATTGAACGGTGCCGTTCAGTAAACAGCCTAGGCGGTTAATTGAACGGCTGATTAAGCTTGTTGGCTGCGACATATACATATTTGAAACAATTCCAACAGTAGATAAGTAATATTATAAATATTTTACATTTACATTATATTATTAAATAATTCGTTTAATAAATCTTCATAACAATAGAAAATCTCTGAAACTGGAATGTTCATAAAAGACTGTATATTTTATTACATACTATTATAATATAATAATTTAATTAATATAATTTTCTTACATATATATTATATTAATTAAGAACTTAAATGGTGAACTAGAAAAATAAATTTTATTATCTGTTTTAATATCAACAATATATAATTTCAATTATCAATTGGAACGACCATATTGCCATTTTTATTATACACTTATTTGTAGGAAATTTATTGTTATTAAATAATATATCCATATAAATTTTACGCAATTAGATGAACATGTCACATTTATTTACAACTGGCACATAAGCTTGGCCTGGAAGTGATACAAAATACTAGATCTCATGTAATAAATTGAAATGATTTTTGTCTTATTTTCATATAAGTTACGCGCATTACGTACAAGTTATAGTAATAGTATTAACGTTCAAACTATCATAACATAATAATATTGACTAAAATCGACATTGACCAGACCCGACTTAAATAGAATATCAATTCTAAAAGTAGTTTTACTACGGTAATTTAAAACGAATATCTGAAGAAATACGAGATTCGACTGTAGCTAAAATAGGTACATTATTATTGCACACAACACAATCAGTGTCGAACGCTAGCGCTTCATCAAGGTATAGCAATTTGGTTTTTCAGGGCCCTTTAGTCGCTTTCTCTCCCCAAAATAATCTAAATCCTCATCAACTTTTTTACATTTACCTTCCTACTTCTGGTGCCAAGAGCAGCTGCTCATTGCTTTACCACAGAGCTAGTTTTGCACACAATTATGGTTATCATTGAATACTTTGACAATAACAGTTTAACTTACACTGAAGTCAGGTTGTTACAGATAATATTTCAAAACTATATCAACTACAAATACAAATAAATAACAAGATACAGTAATATCACGTAGGTAACATGTAACATAGTTGCTGTGTCTTAAGTTAACATTAACAATTATAAACAATTTGTGACTAACTTAAAAATACGCAAGTCTTATTAAAAAAGGATTACAATGTTCTGTTATCACCTCGTCTCTATTTTAATATGCTTGCATATTACAATGGAGCAGATTTCAGTCCAGTGATCGATAGTTCAAAAAAAATTAATCTACATTGGGAACATGTTTCGTCAACGCCACCAGTAAAATAACTAGGTATTACAAGCATTATCTTCCAACGGCGGATAAACTATATCCGCTTGCACATGGAATTATATTTAGAGATTACCATCCTCCAACATCAAATCAAAACACAACCGGCCTAATAAATTATTTTTACTATCTGCCCATCATCTAGGTACCAAAATTAGTTTACAGGTAAGATGATGGAACACACCAAGGCTATCAGTAGATAGGTTTCTCTGCTATATTTAACTTATACTCAATAACCATTGCTTTTTAAAATCCCTATTCCATACTCAAATCTAAAAAACTTATAAAGATCTAACAATAAAACTATGTGCATATAAATTTAGTTTGCCTAAACAGTAGCTATAGACTTAGATCAAAAGAACCTAGACTAAAAAGACATTACACATACGACGATCCATTGTACAACACCTTCTAATCCCAGAAAGATTAAGCGTATAAAGGATTACTAAATAATAGCCATTAGATAGCATTCTAATTAACGACGATTGCGCGTAGTGGATGGGCCACTAACAGGAGCTAGCAGTCGCCTGGGTACTAGAAGACGAGCGTTTCCCCTAGCAGGTCTGGAAGCGCCAGGCTGTTTTAAATCAGCTAAATGAGAAGCGTAGCCATCATTTAAAGTAGTCGCCATATTGAGGTATTTCTTACTTATGCGACCAATAGCATATATTTGTCTTGGAGTTAATCCGCAATTATGGTATACATTTATATCTTTCCCTGACCCGTACGCAGAGTGCAAAATGATGCCATGCTCATTTATAAGATTGTTTAAATGAGCTGACTTATGACCTAATGGATCTGTTGAGAACCCATCAGAAAAAAATACCAACCCATGCGGAAAGTTATGTTCAGCCAGCCAGGATATAACTTTTCTTTGCTGCATATCAGGTCTTCCCGTAATATATAGGATAAGATATCCAAGATCTTGCCAGAAACGCACGACATCTACGGCACCCGCTCTTACTTTAGGGTCTCTACCGGTAACCGAAACACTAGCAGTGAAGGATCCGTCAATACTGAAAACAATGCACTCTGTTTGTGGTGGTACTACGGCAAGGTGGAAATTACAACTGGTATGATCGCCTCGAACAACAGCTCTTACTGGATAAATACCACAACCTAAACTTTGACGATCCGATAATGTATATGAAATTCTTCCAGATTTATCGGTTACTACTGTGGACAGCATAGTCCATTCGCCTGCTGGAGGATCTTTCATAATATATATGTCGACTTTCTCACCGGTTAAAGTGATCATATCCAATGGTCCGTACATGAACCGAGCAACAAACGTTTGCGGACAACCTTCCTTAACAACAACGTCATTAGCTCTGTGGTTCGCAGCTACATTTTTAAGTTTAACTGAAGTTCTTTTTCTCATCCACTTTTCTCTTTCCTGTCCAGGTTTAAACATCGGGCACTCTTTATCATCAGAGTGTCCATATAAAGCTAGGTCAAAATGTCCTATTTGTCTTAATATGAAGGCTATTACATCAGAACTTTCCCAATAACTGGCATGGAATAAGTGAGGTAAGGCATTTGTAGGAAAATTTGTCAGACCTTCTGGACAGTACAAGGCGTAATCGAGTCTCTTAGATCCCCACCATTTTTGTTGCAAAGCATTCATAGTTATTAAAGGAATGTTGTCGACTAACCCACTAATTGTACTTTGTACTGATGCCTCAGAAAGTCTTCTCAGAATAGGAGTTGTTGGCATTTGTAAATGGTCTCCAAAAAGTTGCGGATGACTCTGTATCAATTCCAAGAGATGGTAAGGTTGACCATTACCTAATGGATATTTTGTATACCTGGCAACATTTATGGGTGGCAAATTTGTGAATCGTGCCGATAATAATGGTTCTAATCTAGCTCCGACAGGGTCCGTTGGATGAAATAAATTGTACACTTGTTGCACAGGTGGTTTCGTGATGTCACGGCCTTTATCGTCCGAAATTTTACGTGAAGCTAAAATAAGTGACAATGGACTGCCAAAAGTGAAGAAATCACTCACTTCAAATTCGAACTTGACATGGTTATCACTTGTAGAGGATGATCGTCTTCTTGGCGTTGGGGCTTGTAAATGCGACTTGTTTAAGTAATGAGATTCTAAAGGATCATTTGGAATAGTGAGTTCTGTGTCCAATATGCTATTTTCACTATCATGTCGTGATTGATATTGTAACGTTCGAACAAGAGCGTCATATGCTAAAACTGACCCCATACTATCACCGACGACACAGACTTGCCCGTTAAATCCTTTTCCATCTTCAGATTTGATAAATTCATTATAAACAGTATTTGCTGAGTTTATTGTTTTTGTAACAGATTCTGGATAATCAGGCGACGTTGTCGCGATTAAAGGTATAGCACCAATAGGTATTAGATCATTGGTTAATGAAGGTGTTTCAATAGTTGAAGGTGAACAGTCAAAACTGTAGGGGCTTAAGGTTGATAACACTCCAAGAGCTTCTGTGCATATAGATGGACATGAAACTAATTTTATTGTTATGTGCCCTATCAGAGTTGGATAGTGTTGACGCATCACTGATTCAAAAGCTCCTTTGAAAGTGGTTACGTCTGATTTTTTTGCGGTCATGTCAACATTTGCATCAAGAACACTACCGGCATGAAATACTAATATTAAAACGGTAGTTGGACAGGAGCTGTGAACAGGAGTTTCAGTACATCCATCAATACTGTGGTGGCTTTGTAAATTTGGTACCCTTCGGGATCCTCTTTCCGAGGTAACTCTTTTTAAGAAACTAGGATTGAATATACTATCCTCTTGGCACTGATCACCGGGAGTAGGTGAAATATCAATGTCACCTTCATCAAGAGAACACATTGAAGACCATTTGTTAAACGTAGTCTCACAATCATAAAATTCATCTTCTGAACCAGTTTCTGTCTCTGACTCTCTGACGAGAGTCTCCATTCTCCAATTAGCCGCGTGTGCTTGCAAGCTTTTGATAGAGCCCGAGGACGAAGATCTAAGATTTGTCTTAGAAGAGGTTTTGTGTTCTGATGGTGGTGTTCCCTCTGGAGTTAAATGCTTTTGTATTCTTTTCTCTGTGTTATTTTTCTTTGTAACTAAAGGCGTTGGTACCTCTTCGTTCTTTTCCAAACTACTCATTGTAGCTGCAAGTGATTTGGAATTTTCTTCAGATACATCTAATTCATCACTAGTATCACCTGCCATCTTCTTTTGCAAAGCTAATTGAGTCTGCCTTTCTATTTCTCGAATATCTTCCATCGTTAGACCATACCATTCATCCTGCCATGCCCATGCTTGTCGATGAGCCCTTAACATTGTTTTTCGTAAAGCAACATCATGAATGAATTTTTCTAATTTAGTTTGCATACCCCAATATCTGAATTCTACCCTACATAGCTTATAAGCGCACATAAGAGATTTGCCGTTAGGTAGTGGTTGTGTTTTGCCTTGTACTTCCTGCCAATACTCATCAAGCCAACTATCAGAGAGAGGGCCTCTATTACATTTTTGTGACACAAATATCTTTGGATCTTCCTCTTTAATATAATCAGCACCATACAGCTGATCTTTGCAAACATCAATAACATCAATTATCCTACTCTTTAAATCACTTCCAGTTAGATTGAAGACATTTTCTTGGTGGCCATTGTCAGCATAATAATAAGTCTCTATTTCTAATGAAAACTTTTCAACAAATGGACAAGTGTATCTAGTTTTAGTATAAGGATAAGCATTCCAAGCTTCTTCAGATACTGTTAAGGCTGATTTGGGAAGTAAGCTTTTAAACCAACCTGGTAAATGACTACCAACATGGTAGATTTTTTGAGTGTACTGACCTTGTCCACCAGGGCCATCATCATATGGCTCATTAACAAGAATTTCTACTCCACTGCCTTCGCCAGAACTTTCTTCTCTACTCTTCTTGGCTATCATATACAGCTGTGCAATCCTGTACTCCTCTACCGTAAGAGGTAGAGGGATTCTATACTCTTTTATCAGCATACTGGCAGTCTAATTTGTATCTTTCTCGTGAGTAAACATACCTGAAACAAAGAGATGAAGAAACTGATATATATATTTACATACATCATCAAAGATCACAAGTAGCATTAGTAAATATTATGAGAGATATAATAAAAGTAGCAATGTTGAGATTTTGTGTCAGTGCACACCTAACATTGATTCACTCCTGTTATATTAATCGAAAATGCATTTTTGGTAATCAATCAGAAGTCATCGATGTTCAAGAGAAGGGAGGACTAAAAAGGAAGTGAGTTAAGGAAGTGATTGCTCTATTGTAGAGCTGATCTTTTGCTGATATATTGCAAACACATGCATTAATGTGATTGCATAGTGCGAATATCTATGATTGTACAATTAGCATCATTTAAATGTTGGTAACAAAAGTACTCGAAATAATTCAAATACCAAAATTCCAATTTTATATTGGTTACTAGCTTTTGCCCGCGGCTCCGCCCGCGTAGATGTCGGTTATCGCGACCAAACATAGCCTATGTCCTTTCTCAAGGTCTAATCTACCCCTACACCAAATTTCATTAAAATCGGTTCAGTGGTTTAGGCGTGAAAGCGTAACATACAGACAGACAGACAGACAGACAGACAGACAGAGTTACTTTCGCATTTATAATATTAGTATGGATTAGAGTACTCAAATACTTGTATGTATCCAGAGTGGTCCAACTATCTTAACAATCGGTAGGGTAGTGTCCTGAGTCAACGGATCATCACCAATACTGCTTGATGTTGTAATTTTTACTTAACAAATATGCATAGTAAACTAAGATATTGACTAAGTAAACTGAAACTATGACTTTTCATTATTTGTAATGCCCAAAATAGGTCAAAATATAAATAATCGAAATAAGGCAAAGTTAATAAATTTTTAGATTCTTTATTAAAGTTTAAATCAATCTTTATATGCATTGTACATGTGTAAACGCAACGTGGACTGAAATAAATGCGATATTCTCTTGCACTGCATACATTTGCCCTACGTGCTAGCACACTGTGACGTCACAGTGTACTGCGATTTTGTATGGAGCGTTTTCGGGCAGCTCGAGAAATCAGATTTTCATAGTCAAATATCTTTAAAACTATTTGTCATAGGAATATTTCACTTTACCAGTTCATTATTATTGTAAAATATATAGTTTATTATGATAAAGATGAAAAATAGGACACAACCCTATTATGTCAGTTATAGTCTGGCCATAACTGCTGTGCACTCTGAGGTATGCGCGGCGAGGTGGAAGCCGGGGAAAAAAGAGCATGAGTACACATGCGATTAACACACGTCGTCGGAGAAATCTTACAATATCAGTTTACATTTCTAAGGCAAGACTTGTAGCGGAACGGAGCCTTTTTATTTGATAAAAATATATTATTTGTACTATCTTATTAGTTCATAAAAATGTAATCTACAGATCTCGATATTTTATTAAAATACCTAGACAGTTGATGAATAAGAACTAAACTTACAATTCCAATAAGGATTTGTTTTATTGACAATTTAATATAATTACAAACAAATAGATATTAGTATAAGTATTTAACTTATTCTGCCATAGATTCTGTTTCAACTTCATCTTCCATTTCGTCATCATCTTCATTGTCCATATCGTCATTGGAACTTGAATCAGAGTCTTGCAAATTTATTATGAATGAATCGATAATATTATTGAACCTGCTATCGCGATTCCAGTAATCATTTTCATTTTTCTGGACATGACCATCGCATCTCTGCCATTTCTCTGCTGTGAATTCCGAAAACAATTTATCCAATATGATTATCTTTTCGTCTAATAGAATTAATATAGTTTTGGGCTATTTTGTTTTTAATGTCAGCCCAGACCAACTCTATAGGATTCAAATCTGGATGGTACGGAGGTAAACGCAGAACAGTGTGTCCATGGGTTTTCAGAAGTTCGCCGATTCTATGCACGGGTTCTTTTTGTGTACTTGTGATGAGAAGTAGCAGTTGAGCTTTTGTCATGGTTTCTGAAAATTCTACATTGTAGTGTAGCAACCAGTCTTGCATTTCTCTTTTGAGGCTTGATATTGTTGACTTCTTCTCAACCTGAACGCTGTGGTAAGATGCGTTATCCATTACAACAACAGAATTCGGCAGCAACTTATCTTTTAACTTTTCATCTACCCACTTATAAAAGTAGGCCCGTTCATATCTCCATGATAGTCGTTAGTTTTAGCATCTGATTTGAAAATAGTCAATACGTCATCCACCAAGCCATTTCGACATTCGGCGTGGAGAATTACTAATCGCCGTCCTTTCCCAATATCAGCATGAAATCCTGATTCTGACGATGATTGCCAACATTTACTGGCATGGTGACTGGCGTTGATGTATGTTTCATCAAGAAAATATATGTTGCGGTTTTGCGTTCTGTAATTTCTGATTTGCGCAAGGTATTTTTTCCGCCACACTGTAATATTAGGCTGCTCTATAAAGAGTAGTCTCTTCGATTTACATTTTTTGTAACGGTAGCCCATTTTGTGTAAAAGCTGTCTTAAATATTCCCGTCCACAATTCAATATGCCATCCTACCTCAAACTTGATAGTAACTTACGGACACTTGGTATTTTTTTTTCAACATCGTAAAACTGATGAATTTTTCTTCTGATAACTCCAATATCAAAATCATCGAGAATATGTTTTTTTTTAAACGGCTTGAATCTTCAATTGATAAATAACCCGCAGAAATTACATTATGCACGGTTCTTTTGGAGTACCCTGTAGCCTCCGCAACGATTTTGGCAATATTCGCATCACTTTTGAATTCAAAGCTTTCTCTGTCTGCTATTATTTTCTTAAAATATTCAGCCACTTTAAAAATTACGGTTTATAACGAGATAACACACGACCCATCTTTGACATTTTATCTCATGTGCGTCTGACATTGACGGTCCGATACAAATGACACTACCTGCCACCACGAGCGTTGACGGCAGACTGACAGAACGCGTCCCCCCCCCCGTCTCCCGGCGCGCATACCTCAGAGAGTGTACAGCAGTTATGGCCAGACTATAGTAGAGTAATCATGTTCATATACACAATCACGTCGGTCGATGGTATCCAGTCAAGTATTATTTAAAAAAATCTAGACTATACTACTACTATTTTGAGTACGTTTGTCATCAACATTTTAATGATGCTGACTGTACCTATGTATATTATGGCTATTAATTGACGGTAGTAAATAGAAAATAATGTTATTTCGAAAAAGAGTAGGAACAATCTTCAATACCATACTGACAGAGATTAAAAAGTGAAAATTGATAACCACATGCATTATTATCACTGTTGAGATGGTGATGATCTTCGCAACCGTTCGCAACTTGTCATGGTGAGGGGCTTTGGATCCGCACAAAGCATCGTACCATCGGGAGTCCCACAAGGCTCGCACTTGGGTCCATTTTCTTCCTTATGTTCATAAACGACTTGTGTAAAAATATCATATCCAACTATCAAATGTTTGCCGATGATCTTAAACTTTACCGAGTTATCCGCAGCCAGGACAATGTAACAGTTTGGCAACAAACATCGATGGTGAAAATGGTATGATATTAAATTCATCTAAGTGCTGCCACATCAAGTTCACGAGAAGGCAGAACCTAATCACGGCCAAATACTATTTGGATGGCGTTCTTCTTCGTGAGGTCTCGAGTATCCGCGATTTTAGATGTAACGATCAATACCAAATGTGAGTTCCACGAGCACATGAATAAGATCTAAATATATATAACTCAAATGTGACTGACTGACTTAGTGATCTATCAGGGAAATGGATGAAATAGCCTGCAGAAGCCGCGGATGGATTGTCCGTCCGGCCATCCGGCGTCCCCAAATTGAAATAATAAATAGTGATCTATCAACGCACAGCCCAAATCACTGGAGGGATTGGGCTGAAATTTGGCATGCAGGTAGATGTTATGACGTAGGCATCCGCTAAGAAAGGATTTTGATTTATTCTACCCCCAAGGGGATAAAATAGTGGATGAGTTTGTATGAAACTTTGTCAATTTTAAACCGATCGGGCTGAGACTTTGCATGTATAAAGCTACTATGATGTAGGCAATCCCTAAGAAAGGATTTTGAGGTGCAGGCTATATAAGATTAGTAACTTTTCATTTTAAAATATACGAATTTCTGTATGCTAGCGCCATCTACATTGCGTTATTTTGGAGAGAACTTTGAATTAACCATTTTTGTGCATAGTGCATAGATAATATATCTAGCGGATTATAGCGGCTTCGCTCGCGTTATAATAATACTTCTTAACGCGAGCGAAGCCGCGTGCAAAAGCTAGTTAGCAATAAAGATGGATGACTGGCCGGCTTTGTTATTCAGCAAACACAGTTTTTCAAGGACCCCGAAAATTCCATTATTATATTCAATTGCTATGTCTGGTCTCCCCTAGAATACTGTTGCCAAATTTGGAGTCCTTCATATGCAGTTAATATTAACCAATCGGAAACACTCATATGCACACAATCTTTGCAATCCTCTAACTTCATATGATGCTAGACTTACACATTTTAAAATGTTAACATGACACAATAGAGGTAACTTAGTTGATATAGTGTATCTGCACAAGCTAATTGATGGTAAGGTGGATTGTTCCAACTTGATCATAAAATTAAAGATTATCATACCGCGCCCCTGGCAGTCACCTTTCCACCAGGAAAACGTTCGCGCTTTCCCTCTCTCACACCAACTACGAACAACATTCACCACTGTACTGCATGACATCCTCATATAATAAAATATGTAACGATCTGGATCTTTTCCATACAACATCTGCTAATATAAAGAAATTCTTCTATGACCAGATTTATGGTAACTGACACTCACATACTAATTATATCATCACTATTTTATAAGTTACTTTAGTGTCCATTGTGTATCTAGTATTCTTTATGTTTAGAAAACACATGTAGTGGTCATGTCAAGAAGGACTTAACATCACTTTCTGACATATTGTTTATGTAATACTTATGCCATGTGTAATGTCCAGGATTGTGAGCCAATGAAAAAAAATTTATACTAATCCAGGTAAGTCTTTCTCGATAAGCATTCACTAGGTAGCTTAATATTTTTGCAATTGCAACACATTTCTATTGAAAAAATTTTTAAATTAAAAAAGAAAAAATGTTTTGCATTGTTGGAACCATGGCATTTCACAAAGAATCACAAATCAATCAATTAAAAAATCATGGGATATTTTCTGCTTTACAAATTAATTTCTGGATTCTAGGCATATCCACTTTTCATAAAATCAGTCTAAGTACATAAATAAATCTACCTAATTTTGAGCTATGGTGATAACGCATTCGTTATTATTTTATTGTTTTTATTTATTTTTAATCATCCATCCAACCTATAATAGTAATTGATTTGACTATTAAATACCATGATGTCGAAAAAAATTAGTACCTACCACATTTGCTTTGTTATAAAGTGCCAAAATTCTTTGATATGGTAAACATAATTTTTACAGAAAATAATATCTTGGTACAAAAAAATAGATTAAAAATAGTTACACAAGATATACCTATCATTCTCCTATCTTTACAATAGTAATCAAAACGATGTGCTATTGTGTACGAATACTTACTTGGAAAAATGCTATCTTATAAAATTTTAAAAATAGTAAGTTTAATTCTTCCTTGATTTAATTATATCATTAAAAAGAATGCTCATCACAAACGAGCTATTGTATCTTATCCTTTATTCTACGATATTAGAATTATGCAGTTTTATTATATCAAACAAAAAAAGTATTACAAGTAAGCTAATTAATGTTTGATTGAGTTTTTATCTCAATTATTTCTTGGCCAGAAATACGATTAACTTACGATATGTGTTATTGACAAGCCAGTCAAGTGAAAAAGAAAAATAACTTATTAAAACTTGTTAAAATCATATGTGGTAGACACACAAACATGAAAATTTTAACATACTGTTGAAAGCGCAAGACGAAAAGCGTTAATCTTTTTTTATTTTCACAATAAAAACAAGATAGTCACACGATGTAAATACTAGTATCGCATTTCGATAATTACCTTAGAGCGTCAAGATAGATAAGTTTTCACATAACTTTATATTAGGTATATCTTTTTTAATAAATTAAGTTCTTTTTGCAACAAAACATCCCAGGCACGAGTGTTCGGATGAACTTTGACATTTTTGCAACCGTAATGTCAATCAATATGGCCTAACTGCCATTCCTTTTCATGATAAAATACACACCATCGTCGACTGACAACGGCAACTGTTAAGGTATATTATGTTTCACACTGAATACGTCTGAATCTGTTGAATAAACTTTTAAACCCACTTATCACAACTCATACCAGACGCAACACCATTTTACTAACAAAGTACATATTCTCTTCGTAATGTAAATAAATATACTTTGTATATTATACTACGAGCATAGTTCGTGTAGCTATATGCGCGATCGTAGATTGGAACGCTGTTGATTCTGCGTAAGTACGATGAGGTCGTATTCATAGTCTTGCAACTGACTGACTGGGTTAAGGTAAAAGCACCAATGGTAGACACTTTAACGAGAATCAAGCTTCTCTCTACAAAATTAAATTTATTTTTTAAAGAATCGTCGTTTCAGACTTTAACTCAGCAGGTAAAATCGTTAAAAACTAACATATTTTTACTTTAAATACAATTATAATACACATGGTCGTAAACACTAATAGATGACAATCACTTAAAAACCAAATAGTTACTTTACTTACAATAAAGATTTTTATTTCGAAAGTTTCCATTATAGGTTCTGTGGATACAATTGGTGTTTTTACCTTATTATAAACTAAATTATACGTTTACCTACCTTACTATAATATAGACGGATCGAGTTTCTTGCATTTTTTGGTTCGAAAATCGTACGCAACTATCATTAGCAATAATCGTCCTACCATTATCGTATCATAATGATTATACACAGGTAAACACTCAATTCTCGTCTACGATTACGAGATTCGCAAGTGACATTATAACCTTAGTAATATTTGCGTTTTATGTTATTGCTTTAAAATTCTGTTTAGACGGAAACTCAATATTCATTTGCGAGGCAATTCTCGCCAGGTGTAGACGAGCGAGCGGCAATTGATTCTGCTAATGTTGAGACGAATCAACTTTTTTATATCCTTTCGAGAATCGTACCTTGCGGGCCCTTTTGTGAATGTACACGAAATATTAGCACGCGCAATTCAAGGCTACACTACCCCTCCTTCAGAACCAGTTATTGTCTTAGATTTATACGTCTTGTATCTTTAGGTAACGAGTCATCGAAGCAGAGGATAATATTTGCTAGTTCGATTTACAAACCGGGAACAGCCCACTATTGTTCATACATGTGCTGGTACATATTATATTACATATTTATTTTAAAAATAAAGAACGGTCGCCTTATTTAACAACTTTAATAGGTAGTAAGTTAGTTAGTGCATTAGTTGAACTAAGTAATAGTACGTCCTTAAAACCTAGAAAAAAGTTTTCTTTATATATCACAAAGGTTTTTACAGTAAAGTTAACAAAAAAATCGTCTGATACACCATAGTTCTGGGAATGTTGTAGCAAAATATTATGGTGTTAATGTTGCAAATATAATGAACAATTGTTGGACAAAGACTATGAATACATCCCCCTTTTTACTAGACGGACATGAGAAAATCGATAGCAACCGTCGCAGAATTAAAGCGCTTGCTGGTAGAATCTACACTTACATAATTTTTACTACGAATAATCTTATCCTAGGCAATCTTATGTAAACTAATTCGATGAATGAAATAAAATTTAAAAGGGCACTTCGTGAATTATAGGCATTAATTTGCAAAATATTAATCTAGGTAGGTACATACCTATAATTATTTTCTTATATCTACTAACTGCTATAACTGCCTGTGATGGTAGGCTTTTCATTATTTTCATAGACTGAGAAATTATTTTCGTGGGTATCTAATGTCATTCATATTCTAACGGTCAGCGAGGCGCGGGCAAATTTCCAGTTTTTATATTTTATAACTAGCTGTGTTCGTTATATTACATTCGCGTGGACTTGGATATAGTTCTTAATTTTATGCACGGAAACCTAAATTACTTTTTATAAAGAAAAGTAGCGTAATTTACACCTTATAACATCAGCTATCTACCAGTGAGATGCAGTGGCGTAGCTAGAAGACTAAGGGCCCCGGTGCAAAATAAATAGGGGGCCCTCATGTTTAAATTTTTATTGTGGTTGCAAAAACTCCGCAGGCATGTCATTGAGCGACCTCCGACCCCCGCGGTCGTCTCCGTGCATCGCGGGTCGTGCCGTTCACCCGCTCCACCGCCTCGTTCTCGAGTATTACTTGCTCGCAGAAGGAAGCGGTGGCAGCCCACGAGCTTGTGTATCGCTTCATCGCTGTACGCAGCGCGCTGAGCGAGAAAAGTCCCACTACTAGGGCCGCCAAGAGGACCCATGGCACTCGGTCCTCATGCATAGACCTGAGGCCTAGCTCGCATCACAGTGATAGCACTGGGTCGTTGGTTCCTTCTGGATCCAACATAAGTACCTAGTCTCCGAAGCACCCGTGCCCGGAGGTCATCTGCGTCAGCCGGTACGAGATGTCACCGTGAGGCCTTTCTAGCCACTGAGCCAGGAAGCCGGGCCTCCTGAGGGCTTAGGTGGCCCCAAAGCTCAGTAGCTGTAAACGTAATGACAATAGGTGACAATACTGCACAAACACAATTCCCTACAAGTTCAACCAAATAAGTTGCCCTGATTGGAGTTGTGTTGCAACCAATTTATAATTTCGAATGTAAGATATGTTCGTTAGTTGTATGCGGTTTGCTAATTTGGGCTCAGTGGCCGAGCTGACGGGGCCCTCTGAGCTTGGGGGCCCCGGTGCATAGCACCCTTTGCCCACCCATAGCTACGCTACTGGTGAGAGGTCTATCGAAATTGGTCCAGCAGCCAATTTTAAGTTTTTTTATTTAAAAAGTATATTCGGTATATATCACCTAATGTTAATTATATACCTATCTATTGTTATCGCATAATTCTTTAGCTCGTCCATCTTATTTAGATCTTTTACCGTCATTATCTCTTTTTATCGGTCATTATATAGGTATGTATCGTACCTATACAATGTAGCCCAATCGACTTTACCTCGAAGGTCATACATTTAGCAGGTGAATCGTATTGTAGGTATGACGCATTCTTATTAGATTCAGTTGCCACCGAAAACCGGTAAAAACATTGGATTTACCTTTGCCCTTAAGACTTTGCCCACAAGACAGCTTGTCACGATTTTCTATTAGAATAGTAGTTACTAGTGATGTACCTAACCTATTAAGGCCGGCGCTCACTGCCGGCATGGCACGGCATGGCATGGCAGATTGTGCTGTGGAATCCCGCGGCGTTCCGTAGCATGCCGTGGCATCCCGTGGTATCCCGTGGCATCCCGTGGCACATGCCGTGGCGTTCTGCTGAAAGCCCAGTCACTCTGGCGTCAATCAGTTTTGCTCCACGCGCATTCGAAGTTGGTTGTGTCATTATGGTTGACTGGGAACCAGATTAATCAGTTTCTCTTCATCCATTTTTCCGTATTTTACGAGAAAGTAATATTACAATATCGCGTACGCACGTGCTAATATCTTGTCACGCTCAATCAGTGTGAGAGTCAAAAAAACGTGCGTGTGCCAGTGCATCTCTCCCTTGCCCCCACGCACCGAACGAACGGCGCCCCAGTAACCGAAATGACCGCTGCACAAGTTACAACCTTATTTCAACCTGCTTAGCAATCATAATTCCTCGACACAAAGTGACCCATACGTCTCGCGGGATGCAATGGCGTGCCGCGGCAACTCGTGGAATGAAACGGCACGACTCGTCATGCCGCAGCATCCCGCGGCATGACGACGGGGCGCGTCGCGTCATGCCACAGCAATCCGCGGCACGTCGCGGCATTGTGGTATCGAAATAAAGTAACATGAACTCTAATCTAATTGAAATAAGATTCAAAATAACTTGATTAGTAATAAAATCCTTTGCCATGCCATCCCGTGCCGTGCCGGCAGTGAGCGCCGGCCCTTACTGTTGCCCGTCACAAAGCACTCAAGTACCTTAGTTATGAGTTACGTACGTTGCTTCCGTTAGTCGGGCACCTCGAGGCGAAACGCGAGGTTCGATGGTTGTAGCTCCTATGTCTGAATAGGAATACTTGGAATGCAATTGCGACCTCCGCACTGGTACAACCCATTGGACCCCATTTATATTCGAGATGTCGAGCCCCGGTCCAGGGCCCGTAAACTCTAGTTCCTCCTATAGATTTGGCTTATGCGATTTGTCTTATGGCAGCCACTGACCTTTCAACTCCACGAGGAGAATGTACACCAGAGCATCGTCCATCAATTAGTAGGAATACGGACCTGGGTTACATCTTCCTAAAACGTGTGTGTGTGGACTGAGGGCCCACCTTGTTAATTATTTACTACAAAATTTCCAAACAATTGTGAAAGTTGGAATTTCAAGGTCCCTCAGTTCACGCACAGACTTCTTTTTTTTAAACTCAGTTCTGTAATTTGCATATGACTGGGCTTTTAGCTGGATGTTAAACATTTCTTGTACTTATTCATGCATGGTATACGCCCAAAGGTGCACTCATATCGGCAGGAGCTTTCTTTTTGATGCGTCTGACTCTGAAGATGCTAGTGGACTTCAATAGTTAGCCTGCAAGCTTGTTAGGATACTTCCTTAGAAGGCGTGAGTATGACTTTAACTTTTTTTGAAATCTCTTTCACTGCAGGCATCTTTAAGTCTCGGTGCAGCTGAGAGTTAGTCATGATCATGGAGCGTTCGTGGTCATGCGAAGCATTTTGGACCAAAAACGATGAGTAGGTAACGTCCAGATTTGAGTTTGCTGCGGTACCGTAGTTCCGCTCCATAAGACCAATACATTTGTACAGGAGAAGTTTGTTATTCACCTGTGCTTTGTTCATTTGAACAGGAGAAGTTTGTTATTCAACTGTGCTCGTGCGCTTCTTCCATGTAAACCGTCTGTCTAGGTAAATTCTCAAATAGCGCACGTCATCAGGCTGGGGAATTACGTTTCCGTTAAGTTAAACAAAAAAAAAGTGTCGTGACTAAGAGTGAATGTTACTTACATCGACTTAGTTTCGTTGGCTTTGATTCTCCAGTCTTTCAGCTAGACTATGACAGCATTTAAGCTTTCCTGCAGCATTTCTGATGCGGTAATGGGGTTTCATGGCTTGCAATGACAGTAGTAAACCAGCAATGTTCCTATTAAATCATTCTTTGCAGTTCGTAAATCAAAAGTGTAAATGAGATATAAAATGGGGCCCAACACGTTGCTCTGGGGGACACCTGTCTCTATTCTATAAAGGCTCGTCCTTCTGCTTCACATAGAAGTGCCGATGTTCGAGATAATATGATTTTATTATAAAGTATATAGTTATTAATTCGTAGGTAGAGAAGGCCTACGTATTAAACAAGTTCTACGTCGTTACCTATTTGAAAAAAAGTAGGTACTTAGGTTTATTTTTTTAAACGGAATCCGCATTCTCGCATGGTGAGTGTAGGTACGACTTAGTCATAATAAGATTATTGATCTGAAGCCGTAACATTGCGTAAATGTAATAGCTGTGTAACATAGGTTAAACTCTGTACAAGCTGAATCCCTGTACGAAGCCTGATAGGAGTAGTTCTGTTATATACGGAGTTCTATTTACATATTGAAGTTATACTTCTTTAGGCGCGTTATGAAAAAATGATGAGAGTGAAATTTTAAGATGCGCGCGCACCTGTGACACAAAATTAACAGTATGAAGTTAGGCGCGTTATGAAAAAATGATGAGAGTGAAATTTTAAGATGCGCGCGCACCTGTGACACAAAATTAACAGTATGAAGTTAGGCGCGTTATGAAAAAATGATGAGAGTGAAATTTTAAGATGCGCGCGCACCTGTGACACAAAATTAACAGTATGAAGCCGTCTGCTTAACCGCTCATTAAGTCAAAGAAGTATAACTTCTCACGCGCGTACATAAGTACACGCACCCATTTTTTTTTTAACGCTCCAGGCCCCCGATTCTGCTAATTTTATGACATAACATAACCACCGTCTAATCGCGGACATTGCATAAAATGTCATTAAATTTTAGACTTTATGGGTGACTTTTAAAGTCTAAAATAAAAAGAGAAAGAGTTTATATAATTTTTCATACACTTTACAAGATTGTCATTTAATTTTAGACTTTAACAGTATTACAGTAAAGTCTAAAGTTAAATAACATTGGTTACAGTGTCTGTGGCACCACAGTGGTTTTGCCATGAAAAAATAATAGCAGAATTACGGCCCAGGTTTCCACGCTGGCCAGACGGGTTGGTACAGGCCTACAGGGTTTTATTTCGAGTTTTCCTTCTCTTGCAGTGATATTGTCGGCGTATTTTTCGGTTAGGCGCATCTTACGACACCTTTCAGATGAGATGGAGTGGTGATACTTGTATTCTTCCTGAGTTACCACACGGGTAGTAGTGTGTACGTGCCAGTACGTGCGTCAGTGCTAGCACCTATTTTGTGGTGTAGCCGTGGCAGTGGTCCGGAAGATTACATCAAACGTAAACAAACTCACAAGATTCGGCCTCTTCAATATTAGCACAGAAGTTTGTTTACTGTTCCGAATTGTTGAGAGAGCTAGGCTTTACAACACGCTTCAAACTGCTGCACAATCCCAGCCTTATCTATGTTCCTCCCCGATGTTATTTCCAGAAGGAAGAGGTGCAGAAAAGTGGACATCGGGCTCCCAAAGTGCAAGGTTCGGACACAGCCTATCCCATGCTGGGAAATTAAAAATAAAACAAAATATAAAATCATAATAAATAGTTAGAATGTACTTTGTTGCTTTTATTTTATACTTTTTTAATATACAATATAAAATAAATAGTTTTTATTCTTATTATAAACAAGGCACCAATAAATTGCACGTAGGATAGATCTTTATAGACTTATTAAGAACTGCAAACTGGCATACTTATTTACTTAAATACCTTCTAAAAATATTCGATTTAAGTATAAATATAAAGAGTAAAAATGTGCATTTCATGACGCTTATATAATAATTATTAATGTACTTACTTAATTTTTTGCTAAACGGTGTAAGTGTAACTAATCTACCGCGTGTATAATTTTTTATTATTATCAAAATTCCGTTTCTCTTAATTTAACATATAAAACGATAAATTAAAACATAAACAAAAATACTTAACTAGATAGGATTTGAGTGATTTCTATAAAAGATTTGTGAAGTGCTTCGATGAATTGAGAACTATCGTTGTGCGACTTGTAGCTAGTTACAGCTGCGCCCAACTTGTCGGGGAAAGCGGAATACCTGTAATATTGAAAATGAATTAAAATTATCGTAAACTGTACCTTTTACAATAGTACATTGAACTGTTAAAGTGAAATATTCTTATGACATATAGTTTGGTCCTATCTTAATCGATTTGAATAGTTAGCATGGTAAACGCTTTAAAATTCATTCATGTAGGATTTGTTCATATAAGTCCCCTAATCTAAAAACGATTTTAACTAGCACATAACTGGATGTATTCTTAGGTTTATGTACGTTTACCTGGTAATACAGGTGATATTTTTTATTTTTTAAAGACACTAGTTAGGAGACTATCTTAATCAAGAGTTACTTATTACTACAGGTTTATACTAAAGTATTATGTAAAGGTCAGCAGCGCGAGTGTGATGCCCGTGGTATTGCACACATCCAGGGGCCACGGGAACCACTTTCCACCAGGTAGAGTGTCAGTCAGTCACTGATCAGCCACCTAAGTGGTAGGTATAAAAAAAGTAAATATCACTAACCCGATACCAAACCCTTCTTTAGCAACTGGTCCAAATCCGCCCGCTAACACACTGGGCGAGGACAACGTGCTTGTACTGAGAATAGACTTATTCAAGTACTTATACTCATACGAGTCAAATATTTCAGGTCTTGAGATCTTGCTTTCTTCTGCAATTTTCATAAGCGCAAACATATGACGGTCGAACCCTTGACCCATAGCTGCTTGTTTCACCAGCTCGGAATGATGAGATGAACATTCTCGCATTAAGCCACGCAGCTCTTCCATTGATGATTTGTTTGAATGCAGGGCTTCGCAGAATGCCTGAAAGAAGAAGAAAATACGAATTTTTACTTCAATAAATCTATTGGGTAGGAGGGGGATTAAACAGTATTAGATTAATAAATTTTTTATCAGATTATATAACATTTGTCATTTTACATATACGTGAGTAGGTATATATTTGTGATTATATATTTAATTAAATTCTTATAAATTAAAAGCGTAATTATAATTTCATTGCGTTGAAGATACGGTAATTTTATTTTTAACAAGTAGGTACCTAACCCCTTTATTTTAACACCATCCATGTAAAAGTAGCAAATAACAGTCGACTAAGCAATTTCGAAAAGGTCACATTTCGCATATTTTGACAAATACCTACGTTCTGTTCTGTCACGTAAATGTAATCTACGTGTTTCCATGCACCTATTATGGTCAAAAATGGTTCAATAATTTATAAATAACTAGCTGTCGCCCGCGGCTCCGCCCGGGAGGATGTCGGTTATCGCGAATCGGACTATAATCAGGCGTGGTTCACTCCGCGCAGTACATCCGTTATATACCTACAGCGAAGTATCCGGCCGAGCGGATTAAAAATTAGTCGAGTGTCACGCGCGCGCTCGTGTGAACGCTTGAGGTGTTTTCTATGCTCGCGCTCGGCTGGGATTTTATAAAAACATTTTTTTTTTCTCTCTTGATCGTGCCTACTTAAAGTAGGCACCTACCTTAAAATGGACGAGAAAAGAAAATATGACAGACGATATTGTGTGGCTTTCGGCTGTTTGAATTCGGATTTATGTTTTTTCTAGCTTCCCAAAGATGCTGAAAGGTAAGTTTGCCAAATTAATAAATCTTAAAATTTTAAGGTACCTACCTACCCATAACCCAACCTATCAATACTACTGTTCGGACAGAATGCGTATCTAGACAAAAACTACTTATTTTATAGGTAGACCACAAAGTACCTAGGTAGGTACCTAGCCAGCTAGATTTTTAAATTAGGAGGGTTATTGGATCGGCCCCATCGGGGTCAACGTACTTCGCCGTCACCCGCCCGACGTATTTTTCTAGTTTCGAGTGTCCTTGACGGGCATCACGCGCTGACTATAGGTAGGTAGGTACCACTGACGATACTTACCCTACGTAATTTCTGCAGTTCCAAGTTCCTTCTTTTTAAACGACTTCAAAAAAGGAGGAGGGTCTCAATTCGATTTTTTTAATTTTTTATGTTTGTCCCTTCATAACGCCGTCATTTATTAGTTCTTACCTACATAATATATGAACCTTCGCACTCGAAAGCTACCTTATAGCTTATAGGTAATATTTAGGATTCTTTGTTTATAGTCCGAGAGCTGAAGTAATAAATTTAATAGGTACCTATACAAATGAATAGCATAATATTTAATATTATTCACCTCAACATGATAATTAGATACTTTGGCGCACTTTGGCTAGTCTGACGGGTATATAGACCGAGAGCTAAGGTTAAGTTTGACAATACATGGTGGCCAGCTTTCCTGGCCAAAAAATTTGGCACCACATATTGAGGAGTATTTGAGCCACCCCCATGTATGTCCAGTGATTTTTACTAGCTTAGGAGATACGATTTTTGAAGTTATACTACTTTTGGCGCACCTAACCTTTCTCGGCGTGGCGATTGTCAAACACTTAGAAAAATATAGAGGCTGGACTATGGCGACTGCAACGGGGACTGTTCCTGTGACGGCGACGAGCGACTACTATGGTGACTGTGCTCCTCAGTGCCCCGTTTGCTTCACTCTAACCAATGACCATAAGCACATGTGTGTTTGCTCCGTACTGACTACCATTTGTCTATTTTATTTTAGGCGCCGAGAGTGGCTGATTTTAATAGGACGAGAGGACTTACTAAGCAAAGAAAATTTGAGAGCTAAAAGCTACGAAGTCTGCTCCCACCATTTTGAAGATTCTGCAATCAGGACAATCAAATAACTGAAACCAAATACAGTTCCAACAAAGCTTATAGTATCGGAGAACCGAGTTCCTAACAATAATATAAATTCAAATACGAACTGCTTTCAAAGCGCAGCGAGTCACATTCAATTTAGCTGGCGCAAATCAAAATAATTTACCAACATGATTTTTGGGTGTCGGCTCTCGGACTAGTTTAAGCCGTTTCGTGTTTGCGTCGTACGGCATGTAACTAAACACGTAAATGATATGTTCAATTTAGCAAATACACTAAAGTGTAGTAGCAAAGAATACTAAATGTAGTAGTATGCTTATCGTATTATGTTAAAATATGCGGACATTGTAATAAAATACTTTTTTCATCTAATACTAGGTAGGTATGTTTAAAGTTGTCATTTTCACATAAGTAGAAAAATAGTAACAGGTACATAACTGGACTGGTAATCAAATATTCATTTCTTCACAAGAAGGCAACCCTAACAGCGTAAGAAGAGATAAGAGGTACGCGATAGAAAGAGACGAAGTAGTAGGTGAATAAAATTATAGGTACCTAATGTTGTGCGAGCTGAATTCCACCGTATTGCGTCGGAGCAAGACTGGAATTAATAAAATCTTCTTGCGCAGTGATCCTTCTGTACGTTAGTACTATTAATTATTCTGTGCTATAATTTGAGATTTAAACTGCACTGATCGAACTGCACATCGTGTGCGAATTTTATTATAATTGGTTAAGTGGTTTAGGAGTCCATTGAGGACAAACATTGTGACACGAGATTTATATATATTAAGATAATTTCGAAAAGGTCACCTCTCTAGATTAAATTCTAGATGTGCCCTTTTCAAAATTTATTTCTTTAAACATAAGACCATTATCACTGGAGAAATACCACAGAATTTACAGATTTTTATGACAAAACATTACAAAACCTAACTGTAAACGAAAGGCAGCCGCAAGAAATTTTTTAAACAAAATCTGTAATTTTTGTTAGCTGTTGCTTGCGGCTCTGTCCGCATAGAATTCTGCCCCATTCACGATGTATCTTCTGTTTAGCCGACCCTAAGGAATATTCAAAAAAAAGAATTAGCGAAATCGGTCCAGGCGTTGTTGAGTTATGCGCTTACCAACACATTTTGCGATTCATTTTTATATTATAGATAACATTTCATAACTATCTGTAATTTTCTATAGTTAATCGAACCCAAATAATAACTCAAAAACAAATTTTAGACATATTACATTATTTTAGAAAATAAGTAGATTCATTCGTTACCTGAACATTTTACATTTTCCGACATGTGACCTTTTCGAAACTGCATGTTCAATTATAACCTTCACCTCTGCCACTGTATCATGCGTAGGTAAGCGTGCCACTTGTGCGTTGCGCTGTGTTGCGTCGCGTCGTCGCATCGGAACAACGCTTTGTATGCCACGCCTGTGTTGCGTTGACGCTGTGACAACGCAATACACGAGGGAACGCACGCCGTCGCAGCTGAGTCTCGGTTCAGCCTTTGCAATTAATAGACACAAACGAGTTCTTTTGTCGCTTTTATTACGCCAACACAAAGATAAAAAATGTCGTTACGCTCGTCTAGCTTCCTCATGCAGTGGATCACTGTTCGTTTCCGTCATCACTTCGTCCGTCGACAACGCAGCGCATCGCCCTCCCTCTCACTTCGTCTCTTGTCCGTCGATCCGTCGTAACGTCGCGTGCGACGACGCAACGGTCTAATGATATAAATATTATAAACGCGAAAGTTTGTAAGTATGAATGGATGGATGTTTATTACTCTTTCACGTAAAAGCTACTGAATGAATTTGAATGCAACTTTACAATAATACAGAAAGAATTGCGAATTTGAAAAAATCATGAAAAAAACACTAAGTAATAGGGGTTAAAGTATGTAATTGCCGTTTCATTGTAATAGGTACTTCGAATTGACATAGAACCTTCATGGTTTGAGATTTTTGAGTGAAACTTTTTCCACATGGTACCTATGTAGTTCTTCATTTAAAAATGTGCAACATTCGATTATCGACTTTCAGTTGTTTTTTTTATTCAGCTTAGACAAGAAAGATGGATACTTCGAAAATTCGAGTGATTTTTGAATACGAGTTCCGACGCGGAACTAACGCGGCAGAAACAACTCGCAATATCAATGTTGCGTTTGGAGAGGGGACTGCTAATGAACGCACCGTGCGATTTTGGTTTAAACGCTTTCGTGATGGAAACTTTGATTTGAAGAACGAACCACGAGGAAGGCCGTCCACACAGGTGAATAACAATGAATTGAAAGACATGGTGGAAGCCGATCCGAGCCAAACTACCCAGGAATTAGCTGCATGGTTTAACGTTACCTTACCAACAATATTGACTGATTTGCGTCAAATCAATAAAATAAAAAAATGTGAAAAATGGGTACCTCATGATTTGACTGATCTGCAGAAAGAAATGCGTGTTGAAACTTGTGTTGCCTTGTTGAATCGATACAGAAATGAAGGAATATTGGATCGAATTGTGACATGTGATGAAAAGTGGATTCTTTACGATAACCGTAAGCGAAAAATGCAATGGCTGACCCCAGGTGAAACGCCACAACAGTGTCCTAAAGCAAAGCTTACCAATAAAAAGGTAATGGTAACTGTTTGGTGGTCTCAGCATGGTGTTATTCACTATAGCTTTCTACGATCTGGTCAAGCAATGGTCAACGGCAGATGTCTACTGTGCCGAACTCCGAACAATGATAGCAAAACTAGCAGTGAAACAGCCCCGACTCATGAATCGATCTTCACCATTATTGCTCCATGATAACGCGAGACCTCATACAGCACGAGAAACCGTTTTAACTCTACAGGAACTGCAATTAGAAACTATCCGTCACCCTCCGTATTCGCAAGACCTTGCTCCAACAGACTACCATTTTTTTCGTGATTTGGACAATTTTCTATGTGATAAAAAGTTTTCTTCTCAGGAGGCAGTACAAAATGCTTTCACACAGTTTGTCGAATCTAGATCACCAGAGTTCTATTGCAAAGGCATAAATGACCTTCCTACTAGATGGCAGCAATGTATAGATAATAATGGTAATTATTTTGATTAAATAAATACGTTAAATTAAAAAAAAAAACGAATTTCAATTTGTCAGTACAAATCGGCAATTTCATACTTTAACCCCTAATATTATTCACATACAAATTTTTATTTCTATAAAAATTGACATCTTGGAAATTCGTTTCTTAAAAATAACGTCATTCAGGTGTGCACCATCACGCTGCAATCATTCCTTGAATCTGAATCTCAAATTGGTAAAAACTCGCTGGCATATTGCACGGAGAATACCTGCCATTTCTTCCCGGATATTGGTCTTCAACTGGTTAATCGTGGTTGGGTTATTGGAGTAGACTCTACTTTTTAGGTATCCCCACAAAAAAGTCCAGTGGCGTTAGATCCGGACTTCTAGGAGGCCATGCAATGTCACCTCGGTGCGATATCAGTTTCCCAGCAAACATCTCAAACGATAACCGACATCCACACGGACGGAGCCGTGGGCAAAAGCTAGTAAAAAAAATAGGGAAGTACGACGCGGAAGCGCAGTGCGACGACGCAACGCATTAATGGGGCCTCGTTGTAAGACCACCCGATGCGGTGCGGCTAGGGCGCGGCGCCTGAGCAGTGCCGCAATGGCTTCCTACACAATTACAAAAATGTAGGGTATGCCACATGGCACGTCCGGCTCCGCTCCGGTTCCACACCGCACTTGGGAACGAGGTAGATGACGCGGGGAGGGGTGCATGCAGTGGGACCGCTCAGTTATTTGTACGGCATAGGGAAGAGTGCGGCGTATTTATAGGCACGGTCGGAGCGGGGTATCGACTCACTCGATTCTGATTGGTCGAGCGCTGTGGCGCGGACGTACTCGATCCTGATTGGTCGTTTGCACTGTGATACCGAGTGGCTCTCAGTGCTGGGTACCAATCTTTTTGGAGCTGAAATCCCTCGTTTTTTCGGTTGAAGTTGTTGGGATGCTTGAATATTTCGATGGCTTCTCGAAGTATACGTGGGAAAAAATGTGTAGTGGTAGCTAGAACTTCCGTGTTCTGAAATTCGATGGTATGATTCCCATCCTCTTATATCGTATATTCTACATACATACTGTTTTTTGCTTTGAAATTAAGGTAGGGTTTGAAGGATAGTAAAACCGTAAAAGAAATCCCATTCAAATAACAATACTTGTCAATAATACCGAGTCTCGCCTCAGTTGTTCTACCGTAAAAATTTGTGATCTATGTAATACCAAATCGGTTTTTAATTTATTCAGTCGCTACTTAAGGGACCTTCCGTCTTAAACTGTTACGTAATTATCTAACCTAACAACATCATATACTAACCATATCAATATAAAAATATTTAACATTGTCAATAAAAATATTGACCCGGCAATCAGTGCCTTGGAATTTTGATGATCGGTCAATCAGTGAGTGACAAAATTAAGAAACTTTCACTCGTTATAATTCTTAAACTATTGGTTCAAATTGAATGAAATTTGAAATATACCGTATTAATATAATGCCTGCTTGATTACTAATTCAGGCTTCTCGTTTTATCTACAAAGAAAATTATAGGGGGTCGCTTTTATTTGCTCGACTTGGCGGTGGCACTGCCGTGCCAGTTGCCACCAGATAAGTATACTATTTATATCCATGTATTTTGGACATTTTTATATATTGATGTTTAAATAACGATATGAACGTTGAAAATTGAAACATTTATTAAACCACACATTACATTCACGGTTCTTTCGATTTCGGACATTTTCAATTGTCAAGACAAGAACCGAAAAAAATAAAAAATAAAATATGTATTATATAATTTTGGAAAACAAGATTTCTGAGGGAATAATATCAACGATTCTGATGACTTTTTCCAGTTGCCAAAAGTTAAAGCAACGATTAAATACAAAGTAATCTGTGTTAAAAAGTATGTTAATAACAATATATTTAATAAATTTACATACTGACAGGAATAATCAGACATTTTAACATTCTTATACATTTCTTAATCAATCTCAGTCAGAAGATATAATAGTAAACAATCTAGAAACATTTTAACAGATCTAATGAAAATTAACGTCAACTTAACTTTCTTTTAAGAAAGCATAATACATCAAAAGTCTATCAGAACAATCAGAACAACTGCTGAGCGAGGCTCTTACTCTGGTATTACAATATTCCCACAGCTGAAAACGCTCTTTCAGCTTCTACTGACGTTGGAACAATTGTTACTATAGAATTGTATATTTGAGAAAGATATTTTTCTTTTAAACCTCCATTATCTAATGAAGCCATTTCGATTTGTACAATTCGTTGTAGGTCACTGGTCGTTTCTGGTACATTAGAAGTACTTCCTGCCGATGTCATGTCCTTAACCGCTTTCTCCATCTTTTCTTTTTAATTTAGCTCGGTCATCATTAGTATCAATCATTTCATTTGTTTCGACAATGTTCAGTTTTTGCAGACTTCAATTGGCGATGAACGATAGGCAAATATTGCCAGGTAGAATCATATAAATTACATTTATTTACTAAGTTGACTGCATTATATATTGATATTAAGTACATTATTTTTACATTAAATAAATTGTGAATATTGTTTCATAAAATTCTGGTCAAAATTAACGGTAAATTACCGGTTTTAAATTTTTATTACCGGTAAATTTCGGAGGGCCGCAAACGGCGGGTTACCGGTAATACGGTAAACCGGTATTGCAAGCCCTGTGCGGAATAATGCGCTACGGTGCGGCGCCGCACCGTGTAGCCTTACAGCCTTACAATACAATATGCATGCGCGTGCAAATAAGTCGAACAAATCGTATGGATTTTTTTCAACGACTTTGTGCTAATTATCTGCATGAAATTAGCTCAGTATTATTTGCACGACACAGGCGCCTCTGTGCGTGCACATGTACGACGCAGCGAATGGTACAGCGAAATAAAACTGTTTAGTCAAAAGTGAAATGTTGTTCCTTGTAAAGTACATGAGTCTGATTATTGTTGTTCCAAAACTTCTGTCATTAAGCTCGAATTACCTTTTCTAGGGTTAGGCGGTTACCTGCGAAATAGGATGTCCACCAGCCCCGGACAGGTATTGTCCACCATAGTTAACAAACCCGTCTTCTTTTAAGAGAGCAAGCCTTCTCCCCTATTAAATGCTATTAGGTCGTGGACGCAGTAAAAAATATATATTATTTCTAGGTACATCTAGTCTTTTCAGTCAGCAACTAGACATTACTGTTACCTTAGTTTTGTCTGTGCATGGTCGCATTGTTTCTGTTCGGCCATGTTTGAAGGCTGAGGTGCTGCAAGATTCATATGTACCGACGAAAGAACTTCTTAGTAGGTGGTGAGCTGCCTGGAAACAAAGTAGTTAATTAACTGATTACTGACTGCAATTTTTATAATTTATACTATAAACTTTATCGTGAGGGTGTTTGAGCCGCTACACCTGCTGATTGATGTATGATGCTCTGGCTTAGCTTAGCAATAAGTGAAACGACAACTTTCAAATGAAATTTCCATTTCCATTTTAGAAATATTAGTTCCTGAAACAGTGGCACTTATCATTTAAATTTTACTAAAACTAACCCTCAGGTAACCCTCCCCTAGGGGAGGGAGAGGAAATGGATCAAATGACCCGCAAAAGCTGTGAATTGATCATCCGTCCGGTCTCCGGTGTTCCCACAGTGAAATAATAACCATCAGGTAAAATGAGGCGCCTTAACGAGCCTAATATTATTAAATATAAAATGTCGTACCTGAAATCCAAGTTGCATGATACAGTCCGGGCTGATTTTGTGCTTCTTACAATCACCTTTATTAAGGCCTTCATATAAAATGTAATCAATACTAAGTGAATCACACCATGCATTGTATTCTTTCTTGGCATTGTCTATGCACTGCTTTATTTTATCATCTAACTTGAAATCTGTAAGATAAAGAGGCTAAATGAAAAAATTACATCAATCAATATCCATACCCATATTAGAAATAAGAAAGTAGCTCTATCAGTCCGTTATCAGCGACAGATCAAGAGTTCTGACCGCCCAAGGCTAATTAAGAGGACGCGCCCCGCCAGGTGTGTTACGGACGGCCTAAAAGTAGTGAGAAGAGTAGTAGTCTGAAAATGTCAACATGGCACAACTAGGCTGCACTGATTAAATTCCGAGCTTAACATAATAAATGAGATAAATTTATGGCCGTTATTGCGAGGCGGATTAAACAAAACTCGCACTAGGCACTCTGTTGTCAGCTCACCCACTCGCTCGACCACCGACCGATTCGAGTAACAAGTCAGTGTTTGATGAACGCGCGCTTTTGAAAATTTCTATTTTTTTGTTAAAATTTGTGACTCGCGCATTTAATTTTAGTGTTTTGTCTCGGTCTAGTTGAAATATGTAGGGTAGATGCAATAATGGTAGGTTAGTGCATGCGAAGACTCGATTTCACCGGGCGCCCCTCCCGATCCTCGCGCCCTAGGCTGCAGCCTAATTAGCCTAAGGGTTAATCAGGCCCTGTCCGTTATGCTTTCACCTTTAAACCACAGTCTAAAGATTCATACAGTCCGTCGACGAAGCCGTCTAGACAGAGCGGTATGCCTGTAGAAGGGGTACCGTACGTACCGAGTAGCCATACATTTTTCGGTACTAAGGATTCAGGGCTGTCTTTAGCGATCAAAGATGGCGGACTCGAAATTTTCAACGAAATGAATATGGGTATCTTTTTCAGGGTTTTTAGGATCGCTGATCACGAATATATCATCCATTTGGCGATCTAAGATGGCAGACTTGAAATTTTAATAAACGATATGGGTATCGTTTTCAAGGTTTTTTGGGGTCGCTGATCACGAATATAATATCTATTTAGCGAACCCAAGATGGCGGACTCGAAATTTTCAGTAAAACTGAAATCCAAGTACAGATTTAAATTCAAATTCAAGACTTAAAGTATTACGTTTGTTTGATCATAATTGGTTGAGTAGAACCAACTTACCGAACCAGCGAAAGAATCTTTATCAAATCATTTATTTTGTTTATTTATTATATAATATTATTTTAAGTTATTTAAGCCTAAACTTAAAAAACTAAATTGAGTCTTTGATTCTTTGTGTAGAACCTGAGATATGACCGGTTGCTCAAGTCGTGGAACGGATCCAGCGGCTGGGTCTCGAGGTGGCTCTGCACGAGTCCGAGGCCATGTTCTTTCATGGCCCTCGGCGTTGGCCAGACCCGAGAGCCAGCCTTACAGTGGGAGGCACTCCCATCGACATCAAGCCCCGGTTCAAATACCTGGGGCTCGTGCTTGACGGTCGATGGGACTTCGGAGAACATCTCCGAAGTCTGCGGCCCAAGTTGGTGACAACGGCGAATGCCTTGGGCCAGCTGATGCCCAACTTGAGGGGCCCAGGGGACTCCTACAGGAGACGCGGGTGTCATGCGGTCCATGGCCCTATACGGGTGCACCGTGTGGGCGGACACCCTGGGGGCCAGATTCCTGCCTCTGCTCCACACGGCGCAGAGGACGGTGGCCTCCAGGACTATCAGTGGGTACCGCACGATATCCTTTGAAGCGGCGAGTCTCCTGGCCGGATCACCACCGTGGATCCTGGAAGCGAGGACCCTTTCGGCACTGTATCGGTTCCGAAGGGAGGCGCGGGAGCGGAGATTCGATCCCGAGCCCGAAGAAATTCGGGCCGCGAAATCCCGGCTCCACAGGGACATGGCCGAGTGGGAGCGGCGACTTGAGCAACCAAGCGCCAGGCACGCTGTGATTGCGGCGGTAAGACCCATCATGAGGGAGTGGCTAGAGAGGCCACACTGTGCCATCACTGCGACGCGAGCGTGGACTCGGGGCTGCACACGCTCACCAAGTGTAGGCGTTCGAGACGCCGAGGCGGGAGCTTGTGACGGCCCTGGGGGTGCGAGTGCTCACGCTCACCACCCTGCTCGCGGCGATGATCCGCTGCGCGGATGCGTGGGCAGACAGCGCCTCCTTCTGCGAGCAGGTCATGCTCGTGAAGGAGACAGCAGAGCGGGCGCGGCGCGATGAGCAAGAGAGACTCGCGGACATCGCTGCCCGCGTTCGTAGGCGGCTCAAGCGTCGGAGGGCGCAGACCGACCTCCGCGCCCCATGACCGCGGGCCCGAGGGTGTGGGGGTGGAGCCGCTAGTCACCCTAGCAGGCTCCCCATTCCGGGGGCGAGTCGAGGACCGCGTGGTGTAGAGGAGGGCCAGACCGAGAGGGATGGCCCTGGGTCAGCCGGGGTGCGAGGGATATGTCGCGAGACAACCTCACCTCAGCACATCGACCCACAGGCGGCGTGCGGTTTAGTCGGTTCGAAGCCGAAATAACCTCCCCCTCCGGCTCCGGAGGGGGAGGGGGGAGATCTGTGGGGATTCCCCGCACGTAAAATCAATATAATTTGCACGAAAACGACGCTCGCAGTCATGCACATGAGGCCGCAGACGGCCATACATAATCTGAACTTACCTAGTTTCCTGACAGTAATATTACTGCTGACAGGTTTAGAGTCTGGATGGATGAAGGGCTTTTTCGTTGTTTCAGCATAGACGTCTTGGAAAAATCTGAGCACTGCTACTCCATCCCCCCATGAGTGCTCGAAGTTAATGCCGGCGACCCCATCCTTTGTTACAATTAGACTGAAAGACTTGTCAAACCATCTGCAAATTTATTATTCTACTTTAAAAACAGTTATATTACTATGGACGTTATATTTTTATAACACTAATATCGACGTGCGGTCTCAAAGACCGCTATCTTCTATCTAGTTAAGAAAGTATTGTACCATTTCCTATCTTGCTGATCCTTTTAGAAGCTACCAAATGTATTTAAGGGATGTAATTTAAATGAATATACTTGTTTTCAACTGCAGTCTAATCATATAACAATAAAAGGCCCTTTCAGATGTTTCTAGAAATCAATTTATAAGAACATTATCTTAGGAAAATTACTTTTCCAGTCAGTTTCATTAGTTTTACCATAAAATATAAAGAACTAGCTGTTGCCCGCGACTACGCCTTCGTGGATATCAGTTATCGCTTAGTGTTGAGCCGAGGGTATTGAGCATTAAATTCGCCCCTCTACTCAACTACTTTGTCCTCGACTATTTACTCGCCTGTTTTCGACTTTCTACTCGCCTCTATATTTGACTCTCTACTCGACCTTCTACTCGCCTCTCTACTCGCTTCTATACTTGAATCTCTACCCGTCTATCTATTCGCTTCTCTACTTGGCTCTGTACTCTCCTCTAAATTCGCGAATCTCTACTCAACTCTCCTTTCGATCTTTACTCGCCTCTACATTCGTCTCTCCACTCGACTCTTTACTGAACTTGATCCTATACTCTCTACCTCTACACTGGCTTCTCTAGTCGCATATTTACTCGCCCCTGTATTCGATTTTCTATTTGATCTCTACACGCCTATCCAATTGCCCCTATAACGATCTGTACTCGCCTCTCCACTTGACTCGTTACTCGACTATGTCCATTCCCAAGCTCTAATCCACCTCTGTGCTAAATAGCATGAGGATATCTTCAAAAACAATCCATTCTATTTATTCGCTACTTTCCCATTTCTTTGCGTGATTGAAAAATCGCAAACTTGCATATAAACTTTTATCCCCCTATTCCCTCCCTCCCTTCCTTCTACCCCCTTATTCACGATAAAATGTAGTTTATGTCCCTTCCCTAGCTCTAAACCATCTCTGTACCAAATTTTAAAAAATAACAAGCTTTCATACAAACTTTCGTCGCCTATTATCGCTTAGCCCTTTTTTCGCTATAAATGGTAGCAATATCCGTCCCCAATCTTTAATCCATCTCTTTTTTATAAGGATATCTTCAAAAATGTCAAACTTTCCTCTCCTAGCCCTATTCCCCCTCCTTCCTCTTCTATTCCTTTTCTCGCAATAAAAGGTAGCCTATGTCCGTACTCAAGCTCTAATCCACCTCTGTACTAAATTTCATCTAGATCTGTTTAGTGGTACAGATACAGACAGAAAGACAGACAGAGTTACTTTCGCATTTATAATATTACTTAGTATGGATAGAGAAAAGAAAAACGTAACATTAACTTTGTAAAAAAAAAAAAAACAATTTTGACAATGGGTAAACTTGTGCTTTATTTGTAGGCAGTTTTCTTATAATGGCATATTGCCTGTTTACAGCCAACACAAGTGTGTTGGCTGTAAACAGGTATTTATATATATAACAGGTATTTATGGCATGGTGCCGGACGAAGACCCCGGCACCATGCCATAAACGAGATCATAAGAAGAGCACTGGTTTCCGCGGGCATACCCTGCGTTTTGGAGCCCCCTGGCCTTTCACGCACCGACGGGAAGCGGCCGGACGGACTGACCCTGGTCCCGTGGAGGAGAGGTCGCTGCCTGGTTTGGGACGCCACGTGTGTCTGCACCTTCGCGTCGTGCCACCTCGCGGCTACCCAGAGGGCGGCTGGTGCGGGGGCCGAGTCGGCAGCGTTGGTCAAACACAGTAAGTACGCCACCTTGGAGTCCGCAGGGTATGATTTCGTGCCGTTCGCGGTGGAGACGGCGGGTCCATGGGGCCTCGAAGCCAAGAGATTCTTGGCTGATTTGGGATGCCGTCTGCGGAGGGAGGGTGGAGATTCGCGGTCGGGCCAATATTTAGTGCAGAATATTTCCCTGGCCATACAAAGAGGAAACGCTGCCAGCCTGATGGGCACGTTTGGGCGAGGGGACGTAGACATAACTTGATCCTCCGGATCAAATACCTACTGTTAGTTATGTGTTTATATTAATTTGTTGTAATTATAATTTTAAATTGTGATAAATGTTTATGAATTAAATATATGTATGTGTGTGGTATGGTATGTGTGTATAGTATCTGATGTATTATATTCTAGGAATAAAATAAAAATTATATTTAAGGGGGCTTACAACAAAAGTATTTTTTTTTAAAGTTTTTTGCTCGATTTTAATTATGGCTACACGTAGACGCTAGAAATAATTACAAATTATTAAGGTTATGTATTTACTTTTAGCCTTTTTTCTGGTACGGAACACTTTGTGCGCGAGTTCGACTCACATTTGGCCGGTTTTTATTTTAATATACTTTTATTGACTCGCTTTGTTTGTTAAAAGGTATCGTAATTTCAATTACGATTATTCATTTAGCGATCAAAGGTGGCGGACTCGAAATTTTCAACAAAATGGATATATCGTTTTCAGGATTTTTAGGGTCGCTGATTACGAATATATCATCCTTTTAGCAATTCAAGATGGCGGATTCGAAATTTTCATAAAATCGATATGAGTATCATTTTCAGGGTTTTTGGGGTTGCTGATTACGAATGTATCACCCATTTAGCGATCCAAGATGGCGGACTCGAAATTTTCAATAAAATCGATTTGGGTATTGTTTTCAGGGCTTTTGGGGTTGCTGATTACGAATATATCACCCATTAAGCGATCCAAGATGGCGGACTTGAAGTTTTTAATAAAATCGATATGGGTATCGGTTTCAGGGTTTTTGGGGTTGCTGATTACGAATATATAATCCATTTAGCAATCCAAGACGGCGGACTCGAAATTTTCAGTAAAATCGATATTCAAATTTAGATTCAAATTCAAAGTATTACGTTGTATTATTAATCAAATTACTTCATTGTGGTTAACACCCCGACTCAGAGCACCCCAACTCGGATAGGTTAGGTTAGAAGGCTAAGGCGGGAGCGAAGCGGGGCGGAGCTCCCGCCTTAGCCTTCGTGGTTATTTTTTTTAAAACCACCCAGTAATAGGAGAATGATAAAAAATCTGTCGAAAAGTGGTCATTCGAAATTGTGACTTGTCTCAGTATTGTTTGTCGAATAATCGTCTGTCGAAGTATATAGTGGTAATTCGAAGGTGTGTGTTGTCCAATAATTGTCTGTCGAAGCAATGACTTGTCGATCTATGTGTTTTCGAAGTTCGCTACATGTCGAAGTATTTTACTGTCTAAATTCAGTCCGTAAGTCGATATGACCAAAAGTCGCAATGACGACATCCACACTAGCGGAGCCGCGGGCGTCAGCTAGTTATTTATATTATCGTGAGTTGATGTGCCTTGAGATAACAAAGAGACTAAACAGGGGTTAAATAAAAATTGCAGATAAAAAAAAAACTACAGTGACAACCCTGACTAAGCTGAGAAAGGTGCAATTTCCGCAAACATTGAAGACTCGTTATACTGTGGTAAAAGGTTAAATACTTTTTTAATACAGTTGCTCAAAAAGTGGCGTATTGCAGGGACGTGTAGCGTTCGGGATCAGGGCTATTTCACACTCGTGCTTTTTTTTTGCCTTTCCCGAACTCGTGCGTTTTCTTTCCTAACTGTCAAAATAATTTCTATTAAAAAAAATCATAGAAGTTTATTTGTTTCTAAAAAGAAGCTACCTATACTAATTTGTCCAATATCAGAATTAATTATTTGATTGAATGAGTTAGGTAAGGTTTCAGTTCATTTCATATCATTAAATTTCAATTTAATTTCTTATAATAAAAAATAGTAAGTACTAAAGACTTGGCTGTATAGGCAGTTCCCTTTGCCTATCAGAATGGGTGAAAAAAAACTGCTTACATTCTACGGTTGGCGCCATTTTCCGAAATTTTTTTCGCGAGTTTAGTTGTTTTTTACACAAACCTACCTTCGTTCCGACTGTCAACCCTCGCCTTCGGCTCGGGTAGACATTTGTCGGAACTCTTCGCAATGACAGCCATTCCGTACTAGTAATGAAATATACGATATGGACTAATAACTATATCAATCGGTTGACTGATGGGCACTACTTTTGCTTAAGATCCCATCGTAATACAGATTTTCCAGGTTTTTTGTGTATATTTGATACTCAGATTTGATACGTCTGAGGGGTTTCAGTTGCGATTAAGGACCTGCGACCGTGTGCACGCATGCGGTCGCCGGTTATGTGCAAATAACACTGAACTAATTTCGTGCACATTATATGCACAGAATCGTGCAAAAATCTATATAATTTGCACGACGTGAGGGCGCCTGCATGCGTGTCACTCATGAGCAGGGGAGATGGTAAATGAAGGTGTAAAAAATGAATCACAAAATTTCATCAGACTTTGTTCTCATTCAGAGACCTTACCTATTCAGTCCATCATCATGCAAATATTTTCTTAGTAATTTGTGTTTATCATCTTTGATTGCATCGTGATCCAACACTAAATTGAAAATTGCTGAGTCTATTTTATTCAAAACTTCACTGTTCCCTGTTGATTCCAAATGTTCACGTTGTTTTGCCCAAGTATCCCTATTCTGCGTAGTCAATATACCAAGAGGATGCTCCGCTTTAGGTGTATTGTCATTAAATATATTACTTAAGTTCCACAGCAATTCCAAAGGTGATAAAAGGTTTCCTAAAACCAAGCAAATCAGATATTGTGCAATGATAAAGAAATGATAAAGTGTAAATTAATTTATACGAAAACAAAATATTAAATTTAAAATCACATTAACAGTGGAAGCACATTTAAGTCAGTGAATATCTATCATTGAGTAAACACACAGGAATGTGGTTTCAGTGGTGAATGAAATTCTTAGCGTCAATCCTCACTGAAAGAGCAGCTTCACCTTCAAATGACTATGACCCTTTTTTATCCTGTAAATAAGATTTAAAATTATTTCTTATATTTTGAAAAAGCCACTGCGCGCCTCTGCTCTTTTAGTGGGAATTGACCCTTAAAATTGAATTTTCTAAAAATATTCCTAGTGCATATTTAGATATTATAATAAACAAAAAATTACCATCATTATCTAATACATCAAATATATAAAAGTTTCCATTCTTCTGCACAACTACATGTTTGCTCTTGGGATCTCTGTAAATTTGATCTTTTGCAAGACGGGGAATCCGAGTAGCTCCAAATAGTCCAACAAATTGGCTCATATCTAAAGGGAAAGCTTTAAATAAATAAGCACCATACCTGGAAAAGTATAGATACATAAGTATATAGTCATAAGATATACCCTTGGTTTTTATTGTGACATTTATACACCGAACAAGCAAAAGCAAACAAGTAAGGTATTATGTATATTACCGGACCCAATGACAGTGTTTGGGGTTATAATTATTGTTATTACAATCAAGGATATAAATATTAACATTGATTGACAATCTATCAGTGATTTCATCAAAATAATAAAATCCAACTGTTAAAAAAAATTGGCTATAACTGGGTTAAATCTAATATAAAAATAATCATGCTTGTGGAGCAATATGTATTTAATTGAAATAATAAAAAGTTAACAATGAATTTTTAATTTTACATACCATGACAGTGCCTCGGGTAACATTCCTGTAACTGTTCTGAATAATGGTGTGTTACTTGATTTAGGATTTAAATGATACACTTCTGGCTCCAAAATTTGATCTCTTAGTGATAGCATGAACCTAACAGCACTAATTAACATATTTGTAGATTTTATTAATTGATCATTGTACTCTGGTCTAACATCGTTTACAAAGACGATTAGTGGGTTGTAGTTTATGGGTAACGGGTTTCGGTCACGTAAGTATAAATCAAACCAATATTCTGATATATAACTTGTATGTTTATTCTTCTTATCTTTGGCCACAAGTTGCTCTTGTAGTGCTTTACCTTCTTTATTAAGAAATTTGAGCGTTCGCTGTTCAGCTGTAGTATACTGATCATTATTTAATAAAGGACGAACCGCTTTCAAATAACGTTCTCCAGTTTTTGATAACTCAGGTATAGGTAACCGAGGTAATGATTTCTGAAAATGCATTGTTGGTACTTTGCTTCTTTGTAAATATTGATAATTAGCATCTCTGATACTCTTTTTTGATAAGTTTCTATGGTAAATAAATTTCTGGCATACAACGTTGTTTGTAGACAACAATTTATTTGAGCCAATCATCTTAATCATCTCTTTATGAATTACACCACGTTTCAAGTAAATTATTCCGAGTTCAATAAGCAGTTACACACACAAAAGTATTTACATCAACTTAATTTACATGATACCGAATAGGCAATGCAATACAAAGAGTTGGACGTTGACCGGAACGGAACCACAAACGCAACGAAACGATATCTACAGATGACAGTGACAATCATGACAGTTGACGGCATTTTTTTTATCACTATTTTTGCCACGGTTACAAGACTTTTAAGCCCTGAATTCATTTATAGTGCGTCAAGAAAGTCATGATGATCAAATTGAGGGAGGCTCTGCTACGCATAACCTGGTATCCCTGTCACACTACGATTAAACAGTCCTTGATCTTATGTTTTTTTATAGTATAAAGAAATATAATTTCATTATGATAATAAAAAAAAAAGACGGGTTGCACTCTGGGAGTGCCGACAGAAGTGAAAACTTTTTCTTTCTTTCTTTCTTCGTTATATACATAGAAAAAGATAAAAAACATACCATACCATACCATACCTATAATACAGCGCCAATCATAGACCCTATCACTAATTTTCTGCTAATTTTCTATCAGAAGAAATTAATAAATTACAAAAAGATAAAATAATGGCAAAAACTAATAAATTACAAAAAGAAAAAATAATCACAAAAAGTGTCAGAAGGCCAGGTTTGAACCCGGTACTATCTGAAACCATAAGGACTTACAGTCGAAGCGTTTACCGCTATGCTGCGAAACTATTTATCGTATATTGCAAAATGGACAGTCTATAGCTAATATTGTATGACGTCAGTCGTCGGTTACGGTCCAAACGTCAAGCGATCCTGACGCACGAGTTTAACAAATTTTACCCATCCAACGCCGCTAAAGAAGTTTTCACTTCAATAAATAAAGGTGAAAAATTTATCACGGCAGTTATTTTTTTAATTCGATAACTTTACTACGGCTATAATCACGTCACTCGTCAGGATGCGCCCGACTAGTTTTGGACCCGACCGGAGTCCTTATTCATGAGCAGAGTATCCAGGCGCGGCGACGTCCGGTGCTTTACTGCGCATCCTGACGAGTGACGTGAGTATAGCCGTAGTAAAGTTATCGAATTGAAAAATGGCTCACGATAGTTTCTATACAAAAGTTATTTTTTGTTTCAATTTTATTTCTTAATAATATATGGAACCGACAATAATGTTAACGGAAATTAACACGATCATGGTATAGGTATAAACATACTTTGGAATGGCCTGAAGTTTCGACCAGATTAACCAGCCGTGATCACTGACTGCATCAGTAGTGAACGTCCGCCGTCACGTCGTTGAATCCGAGCGGTAGAAGTTTTTTCAATCACCCACACATTCTCGATATCCATATCCATAGTAATATTATAAATGCGAGAGTAACTCTGTCTGTCCGTCTGTATGTTACGCTTTCACGCCTAAACCACTAAACCGATTTTGATGAAATTTGGTATAGGGGTACCTAAACTAGACCTTGAGAAAGGAGATAGGCTATGTTTGGTCACGATAACCGACATTCACGCGGGCGGAGCCACGGGTAAAAGCTAGTTCTTTATATTTTAATTTCGCCATGTTCTGTGACCGCGCCGAAAAGTGAGATTGCACGTTTCATATCACTGGACTCCATGTTGCAGATAGAGCAAAACCCGATCGTTTTTTTTGTGTCTCTTGATTTTAATCGCTTATTGGGTTAAATTGGGGTACGTGGTCCAAACCTCCATTTGTTGCACCTTGTGCAACAGAGACGTTAATGCTTCACGCCCTACCCTAACACAAGGGAGGCGACCACTTAATGTAGGTTTACCAGGCGCGGCAGGAGCAGCCCTATAGAGAACTGCTCAGTGGCACACCACGGGTCCAAGAGAGCCATCTCAAAACCATATATTATGGCCCAAGGTTAACTGCGATGTGAGGGAAATGCCTTATTGGTTAACCTAACATCCCGGTAATTGAGTGTGTGAGGCAGCGCGAGTATGACGCCCCTGGTGTCGCACACGTCCATAGGCCACGGTAACCACTTTCCATCAGGTGCGCTGTGTGATTGTCTATGTGGTATAAAAAAATAAGGGCTCGTGTACAACGACGCGGCGTGTCGGTCGTTTTTAGGATTTATTTCGGGACACGTATCTTGGACCTAAATCCCGCGACATACGAGGCTCTGTTGCGCGCAGATTGTTTTGTAACAATTATAACTATGCTTGGTGAATCCGAGCTAGTCCACCGTCATAGTGCTTTGTGCTATACACAAAAGACCTCAACAAACGTGTACTGCACGTATAGAGCACATTTTGTGCTCATTTTAGGTCCAAGATTTATGTCTCGAACAATACCTTACCCAAAGAATACCCAAAGAGTAAAAACGTTACACTATTATTAAGGTCTGTCTCATGAACCGTGAAAGCTAGGCAGTCGATACTTTTCACAGATGCTGTGTAGTAAAATGAAAACAAGAAATTCACAGTACGTATTATATAATTTCATTATAATCTTTTATTACAATAATTTATCGGTACCCGTAATGCTGCTTGAAACTCCTGTGTAATTTATCTTGTACATACTGATGGAATACTTATGTCTTGAAATGTGCTTTTGGAAACCTGAAACAATTTTAAACGAACTGGATAAATACAGCTGTATTATATATACCCTATGGATTTTTTCATTAGTCCTAAGGGCCTAAGTGGTTAATACAAAATGGATCAATCGCTATAATTTGATCATGATCGTAGGTTCATGTCATAGCCACAGCTAATTAAAACAATGCTTTGAAACATACAATGTTCACTTAAAACACATAATTTTTAATAGAATACACTTCCCATACCGTGTTTAACATTAAAGTATATGTACCTACGTACCGGCTTATTCAGCTGTTTGGCCATAAACATCGTCCAAATCGGAAAGCAGATTGCCGGCTTCAAATGCCGTAGTATATCACAATATTTCCCTGAAATAAATAGAATACGACATGCCTCGCACAATTGGATATTTTCCTATCGTTAAAATAAATTATTTAGCTAAACTTATTAAATTAAGAATAGGGTAAGAGTGAAAACAGTTGCGTCGGTTCTTATTTTATGGTTCTAATTTATTTTTAATTATGCACCCAAGCTTTAATATTAATGATTTGACTATTAAATATTATGACGTCACAAATAAATTTCTCAACCACAGTTATAACTTACCGTTTTGACATTTAGTAAAAGTAACTAATTTGACTAGTCAGTCAAATACCCAATTATTATACACTACTCTATTAATTTTTAAACTCTAGACTGATGAACACATAAGATATATTCGAAAAACCTTTTTAAAAACAATCTTTTTTTTTTTTTTTTTTTTTCTTGCATTGTCATCCGAACTGAACGTGCATACCAAATTTCAGCTCAATCGGTTGAGGGCAAGTGCCTTAAAATTGAGTTGTAAGATTCCACCCGAACAAATATACATTGCAAGTTAAATAAAAGCTTGTAAAAATGAAACCACAATAAACCATGGATCTGACAGCTGAATACTCAGTTTTGCGGTGAGTGTTGCAAATACAAGGAAAATTATTAGTTCCTCCAACATTAATATAATGACTTTCTTGACACACTATATATAGGTATGTACAATATATCTAATATATAAAATTCTCGTGTCACAGTTTTCGTTGCCATACTCCTCCGAAACGGCTCGACCGATTCTCATGAAATTTTGTGGGCATATCGGGTAGGTCTGAGAATCGGCCAACATCTATTTTTCATACCCCGATTCGCGATAACAGACATCTACGTGGGCGGAGCCGCGGGCGACAGCTAGTATACACTATATATATGTATTGTCCATGTGATTGGATTTTAGGGGGCGTGGCTTAGATTATGTGGAGACAACTTACTTGACACCTTGACACCGCTGGACAGTGTTTTTTTGTGTTTTTTTGGCATGGTTATAATACGTTGGTTGACAACTTTTATAATGATTAAAATTCCGTTTCGATTCCACCTCATACACTCTTTGCATCATACTTTTAAATGTCAACTGAACATCATGTCATATGAACATTGAAATGAATTTAATATCGTGATCAAGATTCAGCTAAAACGAATGAATTTATTACGAGAATAATTTTCGTAATAAATTACTGGGCCATAATGGGAATGTTCATTGCGCTTTTATCCCTACAGAGGGCGCATCGTCGAAATGGCTAATGTTAGCTGTCATTGTCGCGAAAAGAAAAGGATTCGTAACTGGCCCTTTCGCGAAACTGAGGGCTTCTTTCAGGGTTCAATAGCTTGAATGCAAGGCATGTCCATGATTGCTGATTACCAGTGATTCTGTCATCTCGCACCGTAGATCTCCTCCTGTAGACAATGTAGGTAACTGTTACTCTCAAAGAGTAAGTTGATAACCTCTTGTATCTTATAGCACACATGTGCTTAACGGTCCATGACACGCAACACGCACCATACTTTAAAGGCATGATGCGCCTACATTGAGTCCCCTCCGTGGGACAAGCAATGGATCTCACAAAATTGGTACATATCTCACCGCAAGTTGGTTCCAACCTTATGAATTGCGGATTTTGATCATCAGGCACTGCTGGGCGAATTAATTGCTTTAATCGCCCACCAGGGCCGGCATGAAGACCACAGGCAACCGATGAAACGCATATCTGGTACAGGACAATATTGCTACGATGCAAACTAAATATACAAAAGATTACCAACCTTCTATTTCTTCGTACAGACGCGCTATCTCCTAGACACGTAAAATCGCACCGTTTGCTTTTGATTTACTCATTGACATAAGTATTTATACTTGACAGTAAAGAAAATAGAATTAAATAGATTGAGCTGCCAGTGAAACCAACCAAAGAGTATGAATCCTAAAAAGTTTGTATTTCGTGAAGGAACTTCGCGACAGTCATCTACGTAGATTTTATTGTGTCTGACAATTTTGTATATACTCCATCATGCCGCTTTGTTTAGTACCAAGATGTAATGTTAGTGGAATGCATTTATTTTGGAAGCTAAAAAACACAGTGTGAGACAGTTATCGACGAAAGAATTTTGTGACTACTGATAATTCTAGATTAGGTCCATTTAAAAAGTAGAAGATTCAGTTTCAGCTTCAACATGACCGAAATTAAAATTGCGGTCATAGGACTCCTATATGGAATTAGTAAGGCTCACTGTTAAAACATAGGAACTGAACTTGTTACTGAGGCAGTACTTACCTACTTCATATTCGCAAATTGTTCTAAGCGGTCTCCAACCCATAATAGTTGGATAGATACAATGTCTTAAGATAAATACAATGTTTTTTGTTGCATTATGAGTTAAATAACACAATATCTTTTGAAATAACTAAAATGTAAATTGCATAGTAAGATACGATATATTTAATTATGTTATTCGACAATGACAATACTATATATATGACAGATATCAAAACATTTTAAATTTGTAACTCTATACATCGAACAGCAATGAAGTTGTAACAATAACAGTAAAATTTAAAGATTTCTTTTCGATGAGGAAAGCTTTCTTTCCAGTTAAAGTTGCACGTCTTCTCCTTAATTCTGCTTTGAGTTGCTGCATATTCCAAGTTGAATATATACTGAAGCAAGTTCAGATCACAAAAAAAATCCCAAAACACACGATAGAAAACCAAAAACAAGTCGGTTCAAAACTGATAGCTATGAGTTTGTTATTTTTTTTGGTCATTGCGCTCTTGTTGCCATCTACAATTCGTTTTGCGTGGACATCTCCATTGGTCTGGAACTAACTTTAATTTTGATAGCCATCGAATAGAAATCGAATCGTTATAAATGTGCAGAATAGGCCATTTTGACTGTGTTTAAAATATGGAACAATTTTTTGTCATCCTAATAAAATGTAATGTAAAAAGCATATTTTATTGATGTTCTGAAAAAATAAGGTCATTTTCTGTATAAAAAACATAAATGAAATTAATTTTTTTTTGTGGTTTAATCACGTGTTTGAAAACGCTCTGTGATTGGTTGCAACTCTGATGACGTCACACAGAAGTAAACATTAGTTTCAGTGCATGCTTTCTGATTTTCTTTATATTGATCGAGGATGCAAAAAGAAACCAATTACTAATAAAAATTAAATATAATTAAATTAAAATTACAGTGGAGTGATAATTAGTCGATGGTTGTACCAAGAATGCTCCCTAAAATTAAATTAGTCATAAAATTGAATGCATATTGTTGCGACATACATATCGTGGCGTGATGTTCATGTCGTTCGATTTAGCGCGAAGCGTTGCCCAATTTTGTTGACTTGGCACCTCGCGGTTTCCATGCGCTGTAAAGGTTGGATGCATCGTCGCGGTGTAAGGGCTGAGATACATCGGCGCGTAACATGCGATCTACGTGTTATTTACGTTATTTCCCAGCCGTCCTATTACAGTTTTGTTTATATAAAGTTCTATGCATAAAATAGAGAGAAATTTTGTGCGACATTGTAAACACCTCTAAGTAAGTCAATGGCCTTATTGTACTGTTATCTTAAAGGTTATGTATAGGTAGGTATGTCAGCGTGAGCTTGCTTTTCTAGTAAAAGCTACATTTTTTTTATCAGTAAAGAAGAGTTGCTGCCGCTATTTTAAGTGTCACACACGTAATCACACGCACATTAGGAGAGGCCTATGTCCAGCAGTGGACAGCAGTGGGCTAATTGATTGACTGATACGTAATCAGATTCTGTATCACTATCACTCTCTGTTGATATGTTGTTGCATCTATTAATCCATCTTTTATAAAACAATCATCTTCTAGGTGTTTCACATGATCACACTGTAACGTTGGAAACGCGCGAATATAACTTCTTAAGTTCTGTGGTTCAATTACTATTATATTCATATCTAAATAAAAGATCTGGTAAAATAAAAAATAATACTGGCAACATTACATGTTGCGACAGCCACACCGCTGCCAAAGGACTTTGATATTTCGTGTGCGTTCCAAATCTCCCTAGAGAGCTTTTATTGAAGTTCCCACAACTTGACTGAAGCAACAATCATCATTCATCGTCATCATCATCATCTACATCATCAACCATGGCAATTGTCATCAACTCATTATCATCATTATCAACAAATGAATATACACATAAATGAAGACATGGCTTAAAAATCTTGTAACCAGGCCAAAAACAGGCACGGGACACTTCCCTACTAGCAGATTCGCTGTCAATAGTGTCATTCTCATTCCGCCATCGCTATGAAGTTAGCAGATAAACCTTCATGGCTATCGCTACATTACGTTTCGTTCTCATTGACTCACTAAATCCAAATAGTAAGATAGTTTTACATTTTCACTACACTAATTTGCTCAAAAACATATTTCTCATTTTTTTCTGATTGGTTAATTTGCTACAGGGCGCCGAGTTTCTATTCTGATTGGGCACAACTCGGCGCCCTCAAATAAATTTACCAATCAAAATCATCTACCGGCTGGCAGTGCAATGTCAAGGTCAGGTTGTCAAAATGGTGGCCAAATCTATCAGTTTTATTTCAAATTATCTCCATGTTTTCTTTTTACCAGTGCTTTTGTGTTACATTATAAGAAATAATTCTTGTTTGGTTCATTCCAATGGAATGTAATCATATTACAAGTGAATTACCAAATGCTTTATTGTGTATGTACAGGCAGGTAAACAAATTGTCTTTTAAATACACTAAAATTAGATCAGCCATGTTAGGTACTGTTTTGCAAGAAGTTCACAAATTACGTCAATATCTCAAATCAAATCAAATTATTTTCATAATCTTTTACTTGTACAGTATTTTACAATGGTTCTTAATGTATCATGCGTTGCTACATTGTGCATGAGTAGGTATCTCAAGTATGTATTATTATATTTAATTGTGCAGTTGTCTTAAATATATCTTTACTTAGAGATATTAACTAAGTTGTGCCTTATTGAACTAGGTAATCCTAGGCGTCAAGTGCAGATTCATAATAAATTTAAAAGACTATTACAGAAATTACAACTATTTACTAAGAATAATGCTAAAGTGACCCAATACTGCTAACCAAAGTTAAGTCTTGTTAACTGCGCAATTTATCACTATTTATTTTAAGATAGACATTAACTCCGCTGTGTCATCGTAGCACAAACTTTGGAGAGCAATCTTACAAAATACATGCTTTTTATAGCATTTATCCTTTTGTACGAAAAAGTCAAATTTGCCTGTACATTTTTGTTCTGTCGCAATTCACACCTTTTGTTAGTAATTTCGGTGCAATGCGGAAGTGTTGCATGCTGCTTTAGTATTGTGCTTAATATAAATAGCTGATAGATTGGTAGTACTTCGCATAATTTGTATAGAAGGTCGGTGGGACATAAGACAGAATGGCAAGTTGCTAAGTACCTTGAGGATCACTCTCTGAGCTTGCCCGGTGGGTAGCCTTACCTAGTCCTCCCCATGATGTTATGCAATATGTCAATATTGACTGACAAAGGATGTAGACTTGTTTAATCAAATTTTGGTTCACTGATATATCTTATTCTTTCAAAAACAAATTTGTACTTGCATGGTTGCATAATTAGTGTTTTACTATGTTCTTTAAATGAAAGGGTTTTATCTATTTTAACACCTAAAGTATCGCTAGCTTAGTGGTTAAGGAGTAGGCCTAACTATTGAGAGGTCCCGGGTTCGAATCCTGGCCATTACACTACCGATGTGAACCTACTCCTAGCAATTTAGCCTAGTTCAAGGGGTTAAAGGGAATATTAATAATTTCGATTTCTAATATTCTTTAATAAAAAAATATTATATAAAACAGCACAGCACAGCATCAGACATAGACTATTAGCTCGAAATCCAAACTGTGTTTGATAAAAGTGAATTATCTTCAACAACCTTGGTTTTTTCCGCTATATTAGGAGCAACTTGAATTCCCTGAATTCTCTAGCGGCCAGCAATTGAGTTGGTTGGGTCGCCTATATAGATGTCCGTCTTGACCTAATAACTATTGACGGCAGAGGCTGCTCTTTAACATGTTTTCCAAGACATGGAATTTTGTTTTAATTTACTCGCGTCGATGTGTCGTCACAAATATAATAAACACTTTTACTAAAAGTTTGTTTCCATGAGAACAATTTTCTAATTATTTTAAGCAGAAGGTGAATACACTATATGCCAAACAAAAACTATTCCTTTTTTAGATATCTTTGATCCTTTCTACGATGGGCTAAATCAATAATAACAAGTGTTGCACTGTATGCAGAAAGAGAAGTGTGCCCAAGTTCCCTGATGATAATAAATGATGAGCATATTTTTAAGTGACTTTCAAAATGGAGGAGGTTTTCAATTCGATTGGTATGTAATTTATTTATTACAAGCTTTTATTTCATTTAACCTGTCCCGATGTTTGCTATCAAATCTTACAAATTAAATTTGACCCACTTCCCATTTGCTGATTGAACTGAAATTTGGCAAAAATGTGTAAATCGTGTGACAATGCCATATTTTGATGATATGGTGCTAATCTCATGATGAAGCTGGAAGGTGGCTAGAGGAACTTCACAATGAAACAACACAATTTTAGGTTTTGGCTCATTTCAATCATCTTGACAAATAATTTGTCTTCCAATGTTTACCAGGGTCTGATGATGGAGCTGATAATAGTTACAATTACGATAGTTTTTCTTGCTAGGGTACTGATGACCAATATTCATGTCTGTAACATTTTGAAACAAAGTCAATGCATTTATCAATTTAGGCAGGTAATTTCGTTACCATGAATCTATTTTTTTTATGGAACTCGGTATACAGACTCACATTTTGATGTAGTAAGAGTCGGATTTTATAATCTATTTTGTTTCTTTATTTTATAATATATACTTTTTTTTATTCTATCAATATACTTATTGTTAACAATGTTAATATTTAATTTGTATTTTTTTTTTTGTTATAAAAGCAGAAGGCCTTACCAACATTTTTGCCAAACCACCCACACTTGTAAGTTGGTGCATCTGCTAACCAATGAAAGACGCTATGGTGCAAGAGATAAGAGATCAACATTTTCTTCATTTCCAAGCTTTCACTTCGGAATCTGGTGTCCGCTTTATTATCCATGCTTACTTAATGTTATAAATGCGAAAGTAATTTCGATGAAATTGTACAGAGGTGAATTAAAGTGCGACAATTGCTTATAGACCTTATATCGCGAAAAAGGGGGTAGAAGGGGGGAATACGGCTATGGGATGAAAGTTTGTCATTTTAAAAGATATCCTGATGAAATTTGGTACAGAGATAGATTAGAACGGATATGGCTACCTCTTATTGCGACAAAGGGGTTAAAGGGGGGAGGGTTAGTAGGGAATGAAAGATAGTATGAAAGTTTGTTATTTGAAATATCCTTAGGAAATTTGGTAGAGATGGACTAGAGCTAGGGAACGGACATAGGCTACCTTTTATCACAAAATGGACGTAGATGGGGGGGGGGGGGGGGGTAACTAGGGCTATGGAATGTAAAATTGTCAATTTTGAAGATATCCTGATGAAATTTCGTACAGATGCAGATTAGAGCTTGGGAACGGACATAGGCTACCTTTTATCGTTTTATCGTGAAAAAGGGGGATTAAGGAGGAAATAGGGGATGAAGTAGAATTAAAGTTTGTTATTTTTAAATATCCTTAGGAAATTTGGTACTGAGATGGATTAGAGCTAGAAAACGGACATAGGCTACCTTTTATCACAAAAAGTGGGTAGAGGCCCTGGGAATGTAACTTTGTCAATTTTAAAAATATCCTGAAATTTTGTACAGAGGTTGATCAAAGAGTCAAGTAGAGAAGACAGTAGAGAGTCGAGTATAGAGGCGAGTGGAGAGGCGAATAGAAAGTCGAGTAGAGTTGAGTAGAGAGACGAATTTAATGCTCAAAAGCTTTGGCTCAACACTAAGGGATAACCGAGATCCACGCGGGCGGAGCTGCGGGCAACAGTTAGTATTATATATATTTTTCGATATTTCGATATTTATCGTAAAGTGACTGCCACCTGACTTCCACAACTAAAAGGCGATATCGAATCATTGCAGTTAGACAAGTAGTTGAACTTTTTAGGGCTCCAACTACCCATAACGACTGCCATACATGTTCGTATGGTACGGACGGGACGGACGGCTTAACGTGCTCTCCGAGACACGACCACATCAATGCAAATTTCTCTGTTAGCTTGTATTGATTGCAATAAATAAATAAAATAAAAAATACCCATATTCATGCACACAAATATTTGCACTGTGCTGGGGTCGAACCCGTGCCTCCTGCGTAGCCGGCGCCTTCACAACCGCCAAGCCACAGAGATCAACATTATCTAAAAGGATCAACAAAATAATAAAACATTAAATATGAAAATTAAGGAATGAATCAATTTGTGCTTACATTTCATTATGTTTTTAAATCCTTTATATGCTGTTTCCAATCGTAAGACACCTCAAAAATGACAGCAAAAGTTGGCCTAAAAAGCTTAATTTGTCGACTAGACTAATTCGTATCAAGAAATGGATTTAAATTTATCATAGATAATGTATAAACGTACAGTTTATAATATAAGCATACTAAATATTTCATTTTGCCATGATTTCAGGATGTCAGATTTGGGTACAAGGCGCTGGCCTGGTAGACCTTATACATGTACGTGCTTTAAGAACAGTCAAAGAGCTGATGATCCTCAAACCAAATCTTCATTATTTAGATTCATAAGTCATCGCCATATCGTCAGATTCCAAATAAAGAAAGGTAAATACGTATATTATCAACGTTTGTGAGCAGTGTATGAGTTTTAGAATAAAAAAAAGTAAAAAAAAAAGAGTCTTAAGACAAACCCCATATCTCAACCGCAGTCGGTGAGTCCATTGTAGTTATTGAATTAGTGAACTATTTGCTTAAACTGAGTCCTAATCTCAGTCGTATCCAAACCTTGCACTTTGAAACACAGGGTCTGCTCTCCTGCTTTTCCGTTTATTAGTTAATTTTGACTTTTATGGGAGTGACTACCACCTGATCTCCCAACCAAGAGAAGAAAGTCTGCTCCAGTACCCTGTCTGTTAATCAGCGACTACTGGCATGCAGGCGAGGCTGAGTTAGGCCACTAAGATCTGTCTGGGACGACGTACACTCCAATTTATTGAATCCAGTATTTTAGTGTTCAGACAAGGAAAACCACCAAAGAAAGTACTGTACACTAAAATTTTAAAATACACTTCAACCATGACTAGTAATTTCATATCAAGAGGTACTTTTAAATTTGAGAAAGAAGAAATTATGTTTAGTAATATCAAAAAAATAGATGGCACTAGTAGACTCAATAAAAGAAAAAAAAAGTTAAAACGCTTATCTGCTCACTTAGAATTACTTAAATTATTTCAGAACTTATATACACATGATAATGTAAGCATGTAAGCATAAAAAACTCATTAGTAATGTAAGAAATAAAGATTTCGTGACAATCGTGCTATTTATTTATTTTTGTGCCATCTAGCGGTATAGTGCATTATATCTCTCACTTTTACAATTAGTGCAGAATTTGAGAATCAATCTAGATAAGAATACTTATAGTTTTTTCAGTCATGCTCAATAATGTGTTTTGTGTATGTTTTATTTTTGATAGGTTAATTTTAATACAAAAATTATAAAACGTTTGCCAAAACAGTGTCGCCTCCTAGTTAACTAAAAAACTAAAAAAAACTCCTAAACTAAAAACCGCCTGCTTGCTTTTTGAAGTTACGAGTGTAACTATTTTTCGTTCCTGATTGTGTATCTGTTTAAGAATTATATTATGTTATCTGTGCTATTAGCATACTAAATATTTCATTTTGCCATGATTTCAGGATGTCATAATTGGATACAAGGCGCTGGTCTGGTAGATCTTTTACGTGTACGTGCTTCAACAACAGTTGAAGAGCTGCTGATCCTCAGATAGATCTTCATAATTTACATTCATAAGTCACCGCCATCTCGTCAGCTCCAAAACGGCAATTCCGTTTCAGAGCTGACAGAAATTTTTCGTCAATCTTTATCTACAAAATGTTTTATCATTTTAAGCAATCTGAGAAACAATATTACTTAAGCTATCTATTTAGTTTAGTATTAGTTTTAGAGTGCTTACATAGAGAAACAAGTTACCGATATAGGCTACCTGCACTGGTTAGAGAGGAGTATGTAAATATGATTGTGTAAATGAGTTTTCACAGTGGACAGTTTTATATTTCTTTATAAAACTATGTCTTGTTGATTTCTTTATTTGTTGAAATCCATACTATACATTATACTCAGTTTTATAAAGCTGAAGAGTTTATTTAAATGTGCTTATTTCAGGAAATACTGAATCGAATTGAAAATGTATTATCACGCTGCTGCTCAAGGAAACATAGCAGTACGTAGTTTGAAATTTAATAAATATATCATTTACTTACCCTCCTCGGCTTTGTCCGTGGCATATTTTGAAACCTCATATTACTCTTTTGAGCTCACTCACTGCTCCGCTCCCTTGAGTAGTAGCGTGATGATATATAGCCTGAAACCTTTGTCGATAAACGGACTATTGAAGGTTGCCTGAAAGAAATCGCTTCCAGCGATAAAGCCGCCCATTGTATATTAAATTGTACATATGCTACCCTCTTGCCCTAATGTAAATCTAAGGGCGTGCATGAAAGAATTATCTATGTATCTATCTATGCAACAGAAAAAGAATTTTTCAATTCGAACCAGTAGTTCCTGAGATTAGCGCGTTCAAACGAATAAACAAACCTTTCAGCTTTATTACATTAACATAAATCCTTTTACAATAAAGGAACACGATTCACATTGTTTTACTGACCTGTTAACGAGAGATACTAACTGTTCTTCTCTTTTTTTTGTAATAATCTTCCAAAAGTAGTAAATTCATCATCAGACGACTAATGGACAGGTTTATATGTATCTATATGTAAGTTAAACCTGTACCAACCGCGTCGATATTACCCGTACCGGTCTGTTTCTCTATATAAGCAACCTTACGACATGCACCTATGAAATGAAATGCATTTATTCATAGGAGACACGATTATGATAAAATGTTTCATTGCTTTTTTAAGCTTTAATTGCAGGATATCTCACCTTCATTAGGCAGACAAATTTTGTACATAAATAGTATTATTATTTAAATGCCTACTATACGTACTTAATTAAGATTGAATTGATATTGATATCTCTATTCTATTGACGAAACGTGGATGTTAATACGCCTCTGCCTACCCCTTCGGGGATTCACAGGCGTGAATATATGTATGTGTGTATGATATTATTAATAATTGTAAACAAATTTCAACGAAATAGGGATCATTTATCGCAATTCAGTAGGGTGGCCTGAGCTGGCCTGTCAGTGGGAAAAACAAAGGTTATTCCTACTGTCTTCTACACTGACGGCACATAATATCTGTATTTACAGGGTCGGCAGCACGAGTGTGACTCCCCTGGTGTTGCATACGTCTATAGGCCACGGTAACCACTTTCCATCAGGTGGGCCGTGTGTTTGTCTGCCACCTCAGTGGTATAAAAATACATATACACTATACCTATGTTATATGAATCATTTTGACAAGCATAATATATTAAAAAATGAAGCATTGTCAATCCATGTACATTATATTAATAATAGAATTTCGTTTTATATTAATAGTGTAATTTACACTCAAAAAATCTTTCAAATTATAATAGCATTCATTTATTAACCATAATTCAACTTGAATTAAGTTTGAGGCAGTTCACTGATAACCTGGCATGTCATTGTAAATCTTATTTATCATAATTATGACTTTCCTGGTGAAAACTAGTGCTGCACAGCATTTGGCTGGCTCAATCATGCAACTTAACTTAGTCCTCCCTTCTCTATTTCCTATTTTGTATAAATTTAAATCGAAAAAGTTCAACTTCGGGACAGGGAACTGAGATACCTGGACTTGTCCATGATGGCTACAGCTACGGATACATTTCCAAAAGTCAAATTCCATCCTGTTTGTTAATTGTTTCACATTTTTATAGGAAAGTATTGCATGCTGGTTATGTACTTCTAAATAACATGTCATAAAATATTTCATTACCACTTTTAGTACCTACATACGTTGAAACAGGTTGAAACTTATTGAATAACGCCAGCGGCGTCCAGACTTTTGTACCAGAATTGATGCGGGTGAAATGACTATGATCTTTTTCTCCCGTGGATAGGATTTAAAATGGTTTGTAATATTTTATCTCAAAAAGCCGGTGCCAGCTGCTGCTCTTTCAGTGGGGATTGACCCTAAACGGAATATCTATTGTCACCTAGATTTATGTCATCTTATCAGAATGTAAAGTTGTGTGTAATAATTTTAGATAAATAAAGAGAATATTTATTCGGAATGTTTTTTTATTAGTTTGCCCATAAAATTTGAAAGGCATCAATTGAATAATCGATTTGACCGCCAAGTAATCGATTTAGTTGCAATCGATTAAATAGCTAATTTAATCAATTGTTGATTAGGCGATTATTTTAGAGCATTCACTTAGCCCGTCTCTACCCGGCGGAATGGAATCCGATGAACGAATGAATGGCCAATTCCAGTCAGCTGAACTAGCTTGTTCGTAGTGCCTTCTCTTAAACTATTATATACTCTTTGGCCAAAAATATAAAAAATAATATTGAGTTAAAAGTGCTAAAACGGCTAAAAATAACGCTTTTAATATCGTTTTAACATAAGAACAACGTAAAATGATGCTTTATGTTAAGGAAATTCACAATTCATATTGATATATCTAAAAGCGATTGCGTTTTAGTGTTTTAGTGGCGTGAAACTTTGAAATCTTTTTAGAATACAGGTACTACTGTAGTCTGAAAACTCTGAAACTATGAACGAATCATCGGAAAATAGTACCAACTCTGGCACTAATGATTTAGAGGCCTTGGATTATTTACGCGGTGTAAAATCATCAACGTGCTTATTGTTGCCGACCACACCGAGCCCTACACCTCTCGATTTCAAGCATCCTCTTTCAGAAGAAATGAATGATAGTCCGTTTTTAACATTAAATGATGATTCGAATATGGTCAATATTCAGGCAGGTTAGACAATTTATGTAACTTTATATGTTTAATAAGACAAGAGTGAAACATCCGTTACAGGTATTATTTGAATCCTATAATAATTTTCTGAATTAAAATATCTCATATTGTTCTTCAGGTTCTTATGTATTTATTAATGTATTTGCATAATACAGTCATAATAAATTGGTCAAAATAAGTAGAACTTTATTAAGTACATTATATTATCACCAGAAAATGACATGCAAATATTACAATTTGTCTAGTCTTTTGCAATAAGTTTACATTATTCTAATTAATAAAAATAATATGTGAAATTCATTGTCAATAGTATAAATTAATTCAATCTTTATTATGCCCCTAAGAAATTAATAATAATAATCATATAATAATCATTTTTATTAGTAAAATATGTCAAATGCTAAATAAAAATGTCAAATCGTCCAACAAGAATCAGGATTACTATTTTAGGGACTTGTCATCGAGAAATACCACTTCTGAGTAGTCACGTTTGTGTACGAGCATTTCTTGTAGGCTCTTTCTGTATAGATGGATATTATTCATATTTTTCATTTGCTTTGGCAACCTATTGTACACATGTGGCACCCTAAAAAATATACTATTATTTTTTAATGGTGTTCTACAGGGAACCAGACATAATTTATCAGCATTGCAAGCTCTTTGTCTTTTATTAAATATAATTCCAAATTTTGTTTGACGGACATAGCACACTCCAAAAAAATGAAGTTGAACAGACAGAGTTCCATTCCCAATCATATTAAGTATTTAATAATGTAATTTGTGTTTAAATCCTGGAACTTTAAAAAAAAAGTAGTTACTTACCAGCTCAAATATTTTAGATGTGGCGGGAGATTCCAGTTCATCAGGTGATTCAAATTCAGTGGTGCAGGATCCAGTCAGCGCTCAGCTGATAAACAATATTAGCATGCTTGACTACCAAACCCTTAGTAAAAATGGAGATCTTATAATGGGACAGGTGAACATATTGCTGTAACTTACATTACTAGGATAAAGGAATATTATTTTCATTAATACACTATCAAGGAAAAAGCTTAACACCATTTTGATATTCTTCTGTATAGATCAAAGCACTAATCCCTAATCAAAAATATGACAAGTCTAATCTGCTATCTGCTATTATATTTTGAGCAGAGAGAAAAAATTACACCAAAGATGAATGTGTCATACAAGTGTTTTAAGTTAGTACTACTATCTTCTGTCATATAATAGTAGTTGCAAAATCCACATTTTTGTAAACATGAGTCTTTGAAACAGCCTGCATGTTCATGGCCATCAATAAAAAATTTAAAACAATACTGTACTTTAGTAAAAATACAGTAGGTATTTACATTGTTTTATGTATAGTCATTTGCCCTCCCAACTTTAAGGTTTTTTATCCTTTGCCAACCTAAGTCTAATTTATTTATTATTATTAATTATTAACATCATTATGTATGTATTAACTGAAGATTGAGTGTGGAGTCACTTCATACAATTTATTTTCAAATTGTTCAGATACTTCAGCTGACTTGTTCCAATTTATTTAGTTCAAATAATATATCATGTCAATATATCATCATATAAATATAATAGTACCAATAAAATAATTGCCACACTAGCTATATAAGGACCTAAAAGTAAAGAATTGACTCCAATTTATATCAATTGAATTCATTATACTCACTTAATAAATTTGCTACTTTTCAGGCTGAAGACTGTAAGCTCAATGGGAATCATATAGCGAATAACAGAAAATTGCCAAACTTTGTAAATTGGAACTGGAATTTCATAAGGAAAGTACTTCTTTGGATTGTTTGTTCTGGTCTCGTGGCCTGCCTAGCTGCAATTATAACATTAGTTGTAACAATACCTAAAGAATGTAATCCTAACCTGCCCTGGTATCAAGGTAAAGTCTTTTATGAAGTTTTTCCAGCTAGCTTTAAGGATTCTAATCATGATGGAATAGGTGATTTGAAAGGACTTTTAAAGAAACTTGATTATATACAAGATTTAGGCGCATCTGCTATCAGATTAAATTACATATATGAAGCTCAGAAATATCCTGAACATTACTACAATATTACTTCTTTAGTAAAAATTGATAGGAGCCTAGGTGTTCTAAAAGATTTCCAGGAATTAGTGGTTGAAGTGCATAATCGAAATATGTCAATAATTCTTGATTTGCCTGTGATCTCCTTGGCAAAACTAGTAGCCGCAACTGGAAATTCGACTGATCCTTTACTAGTTTCCAATGAAATTGAAACAACTTATGTTGATCCTACATCAGCAGCCCTTATATTTTGGAAAAACGAAGGTGTTGATGGATTCTATTTAAAAGACCTGGATAATTTTGTTGATGACTTGAAGTTTCGTAGGACACTGCAATTGTGGAAAGAAATGATTGGTAGTAACAAAATATTTATTGCCAGTGAAAAAGCTTTGGACAAAGCTAAAGGTGATTCTCTGAATGTGTTGTTGTCTAGGATTGATCTTATTGATATACATTTGGATTTAAAAGAAGGTATTGATGGTTTAAAAAGTCATATAAATAAAGTAATCAATGGTGTCCTATGGGGTAAACCTCATTATCCCTGGGTGCATTGGAATATTGGCAGTATTCAGGATGAACGATTATCTGCAAAATATGTTAATAATACTTTGGCTTTAACTGCCCTTGAACTTGTACTACCTGGAACTGTTAGTATTTTTTATGGCGATGAGCTCGGACTAGGCGGCCTGGAAAATATTGAGGGTGATTTCCATGAACATAAAGATGTGCATAATTTAGCGCAAATGTCTTTTTCTGAAAATGAAATATTGACAGCAGGTATTTTGCCTTGGAGTGGAAAATCTGCTTTAGATCCAAACTATGATTTCCTTGAAGCTATTAAAGAAATTATTAGAATGAGATTGTATACGCCAACCATATATTTAAATGCAATTTATAAGGAAGGTAGTGTACAAAAGAATATAGAAATTCGTGAGTATGAAGGTAACCTTGTAGTTCTTGAGCGATGGTTCCCTCGTAGAAATACATGTGTGTTTGTTGGAAATTTAGGTAATAATGCCATCACAACAGACTTGTCCTCAATGTTTTACGGCGGTACTGTAATAGCCGGTACAAACGTCTCTCTAGTTGGGCAAGTGTTATATTTTGAAAACATAACGTTTCCTGGTAATTCTGCTATAGTATTAAAATTGGAAAAGTAAATACGTAATTACGTACTTATTAATACCTACTATAATAACTGAAATGAAAAGATCATATTATATACTTTTAGATTGAGCCTCAATAAAAAATTAATAACAGAACACTGCTGTAGTAAAAATACAGTATTTCCATAACATTGTTTTAGTCATTTGCCCTCCCCACCTGTCACTTTGACAACCTAATTTTAATGTATTTATTATTATTAATTATTGAAATCAATATGTATGTATGTATTAATTGAAGATTGAGTGGAGTCACTTCATACAATTTATTTTCAAATTGTCCAGGTACTTCAGCCAACAGACTTGTCCTCAATGTTTTACGGCGGTACTGTAATAGCCGGTACAAACGCCTCTCTAGTTGGGTAAATGTTATATTTTGAAAACGTAACGTTTCCTGGTAATACTATATATTAAAATTGGTAAAGTAAATACATAATTACGTACCTATTAATAGTACCTACTAACTTATATGAAAAGATCATATATACTTTTAGATTGAGCCTCATGGTTTGCCAGATAGCTGTCTGTGTTAGCAAATCAACAGCAGGTGACCAAATATTTTATTTCAGTTTCCTTCCTCACAGCCCGTGCCGTTTAAATCGGCTTAAAACTGTCTTAATTTATGTTTTAGTTATAAGTATTGTTTAAATAATTTCATTATCATGACTTCATTTTAATTTAATTACATTAATAAAACGAGACGTGTTTGTGAATTGCATGAATTTGAATGTTCCTTTTTTTAAGTTAATTTGAGTCAACAACTCAACTGTCTCAACTGGTCTCAACAAATTAGAAACGAATCTCCAGCTTCTAAATTTAACTGTATTTGGTAACGAGCTAATATTTTATAATGGGCTGTTACAATAAGTCTATTTTTAAGTCCAGTATTAGTACTTTTGTTATGTATTTTATAGATGTAATTAAGATATTCATCAAAATGTATTATTTTTACAATAACAAACGTTGAATCTCGTTATCTACGATACGACCAAAGATAAATATATACTACCTACTAATTAATATATACTACCTACATAGCACTATCGGTGATATGGGAATTTTGTTATGTTTTTTGATGAAATGGCCCATCGATCAAATATTAGGGGTTAAAGTATGAAATTGCCGATTTGTACTGACAAATTGAAATTCGTTTTTTTTTTAATTTAACGTATTTATTTAATCAAAATAATTACCATTATTATCTATACATTGCTGCCATCTAGTAGGAAGGTCATTTATGCCTTTGCGATAGAACTCTGGTGATCTAGATTCGACAAACTGTGTGAAAGCATTTTGTACTGCCTCCTGAGAAGAAAACTTTTTATCACATAGAAAATTGTCCAAATCACGAAAAAAATGGTAGTCTGTTGGAGCAAGGTCTGGCGAATACGGAGGGTGACGGATAGTTTCTAATTGCAGTTCTTGTAGAGTTTAAACGGTTTCTCGTGCTGTATGAGGTCTCGCGTTATCATGGAGCAATAATGGTGAAGATCGATTCATGAGTCGGGGCTGTTTCACTGCTAGTTTTGCTATCATTGTTCGGAGTTCGGCACAGTAGACATCTGCCGTTATTGCTTGACCAGATCGTAGAAAGCTATAGTGAATAACACCATGCTGAGACCACCAAACAGTTACCATTACCTTTTTATTGGTAAACTTTGCTTTAGAACACTGTTGTGGCGTTTCACCTGGGGTCAGCCATTGCATTTTTCGCTTACGGTTATCGTAAAGAATCCACTTTTCATCACATGTCACAATTCGATCCAATATTCCTTCATTTCTGTATCGATTCAACAAGGCAACACAAGTTTCAACACGCATTTCTTTCTGCAGATCAGTCAAATCATGAGGTACCCATTTTTCAAATTTTTTTATTTTATTGATTTGACGCAAATGAGTCAATATTGTTAGTAAGGTAACGTTAAACCATGCAGCTAGTTCCTGGGTAGTTTGGCTCGGATCGGCTTCCACCATGTCTTTCAATTCATTGTTATTCACCTGTGTGGACGGCCTTCCTCGTGGTTCGTTCTTCAAATCAAAGTTTCCATCACGAAAGCGTTTAAACCAAAATCGCACGGTGCGTTCATTAGCAGTCCCCTCTCCAAACGCAACATTGATATTGCGAGCTGTTTCTGCCGCGTTCGTTCCGCGTCGGAACTCGTATTCAAAAATCACTCGAATTTTCGAAGTATCCATCTTTCTTGTCTAAGCTGAATAAAAAAAACAACTGAAAGTCGATAATCGAATGTTGCACATTTTTAAATGAAGAACTACATAGGTACCATGTGGAAAAAGTTTCACTCAAAAATCTCAAACCATGAAGGTTCTATGTCAATTCGAAGTACCTATTACAATGAAACGGCAATTTCATACTTTAACCCCTATTATAACTCGTCTTCGGTTAAATAGTAGATACCTACTTCTATGATTTGGTGTTGTAGAAATGGGCTTCGCAAAAATTTCGTGACAGAATAAGTGGGTAGGAAACCTCTGCTCTGAAAGAGACATTGTGACTTTCTTGGCTAGTGTTATTATTATTAGTTATAAACATTGTTACTTATGTAATTATATTATTTTTAGTTCAGTGCATATGGGCATATACTTACGTAAAATGAAAGATTAAAACACAATTACAAATTATTTAATATACATTTGTACATATTCAAAACAAATATTATGTACGTAGTATATTCATTATTATGTACACATTATATTTTTAAGTAAATAAATAGTTGTCGAAATTATTATACTTTCATTTACTAAGATTACAAGTAATTACTTTTGATACACATAATTATTACAGGTAATATTTCAAACAGCGAGTATCATCATCATTACAAAATATATTTTTATAATACTTCACTATTTTATAGTGAATTCTAATTGTGAAGTAGACCGATTTATTACAATATATTTATTTGTGAATGCTTAAGCCGCGTACGCGTGTGCGAACACGAACGTAGTGAACACAAACATCAAACATGAACATTTCGTTTGTACGTATGGGCGGCATATCCGAACACGAACAGTGTTCGATGTTCGTTAGTGCCATACAATGCAACGCAACAAATTTGTTCGTGCGTGCATACACGGCTATTGGTTTGTCAGTACTTCAATGGAATTCTTAGTTCCATTATTTGAATACAATTTATTGGAAAGGCACATTTAGTATCACATATTCGTTAGGTACAATATTATCTATTCCCAGATTTCAAAATAATACAACAAAGTTTTGAAGAAATTATTTTAAACTGAAGTGCAATACACTAACAAAGCCCAGGGATATTTAAATCTGAAATATTTTATTTCTATATGAGGTTCAAAATGAGTTCAAAATTATTTTAGATTAAATCTCAGTGCAAAGTTTTTAGCTATGGAATAAAAAAATCTATTGTGAAAATTTCAATGTAGGTATAAAAAATCAATCATACATAAAAGACAACGCGATTTCATACCGTATTACAATGTTGCATCGCATTCATAAAGTGAAATTCAAAGATTTCTATATATAGGTACCTAATAAACAACGGTCCAAGAGGAAAAATGTGTAAAAAATCAATCATACATAAAAGACAACGCGATTTCATACCGTATTACAATTTCGCATCGCAATCAAAAAGTGGAATTCAAAGATTTCTAGGTACCTAACCTAATAAACAACGGTCCAAGAGAAAAAAATGTGTTACAGTTGGTGGTAATGTCGTCAAACTTGCCCATAATATATAAAAATATTTGCCCATAAATCCCTGGAACTTTTCGATACTAAGCGACTATAGACAATTTCTAGCTGCATCGGCAATTTTTTATAATTGTATACGCAAAATTACTTTAGTATCTTTTACAGGTAAAATGCGTTTCCATAAACTATTGAGCAATTCATATTTCTGAGGTACACTAAATGATAACAGTAACCGAAATTTAGACCGTGATTATTACAAAACATATACCTACCAACTTTGCATGTTGCGTATAAATATTTTCGATCTAATGGGTACACAAATAATAAAATTTGCATGATAGTCGTGTGACATATTGAGAAGTCTCTTAATGTATATAAAGTAGGCTAGAGTTGGATCAACAAATGAATCGTTTAATTTTATTCTTGTATATTACCTCTTAGGCCAAACCCGCATTGCGATATATTACTGCGTTGCGTGATTATTCCCGCTGAGTTCTGCGACATGGAAATTGTATGGCACGCACTGACGAAAAAAGACAGAGCGATAATAATTTTGCTACCAAATCTGTGTTTTTCCACTTTAAATCGCAATCCAATTTAAATCACACCGTGGGACAGTCGAATACTGTCCCGCGGTGCTATTTAAATTGCAAATGTTTTATAAAATATCATAATCATGGTTTTAAGATCTTTTCAAGCACCCTGACAGTCAAGCTCAATCTACTGCGGGAATAATTACTAACTGTACTCACAAAATACTGGCAAAAGTTAAGTTAAAATTCATTACGCGGATTAGAAAACCGCCACTAAAATTAAGGCGCAGTGAATTTTGCTGTGCGGGCAAACCTTAGACATTACAAGGGGATTTAACTGTGATTCCAATCTAAGTCGTGGTGCCATTAAGTTCAGTCTTTATATCGGTGGATGAAAGATCATAGCACTGGAAGGATTCACAAGTAGTAGGTAAGCTATTGTCATACTGTCATGAATTTGGTTGCGACTTTTTAATTTTAACTACCGTTGGATGCATGACATATGTATTGGACATGGCTCTTGGCGTATGAGTTTCAGTAACCGGCAATGCTGGAAGTTTATCTGTAGGGTTTCGTATTAATATTTTTTTCTGAGACCCTGTATTTACCTTCTTAGCATTACATTCTTGTTTAGTCTTAAGATCTATGTTATCGGTGGTGTTTAGAACAGATTTTACACACTTCCGTTCACTTTCACAGTCACTGCCTGTATGCTTTGCACTTAACTTTGGAGCACCGAAAGCTTTAGTTTGTTTTAACAATGAACGGTCATTACACAATGCCGCTATTAGGGGCAAGTCGAGATTTTTACTTTTCTCTCTAAGAGTTTTAATGTCTAGATCACAATTTGAGTCTTTCACTTTATTAACACTCGCGTCACTATTCACATTTAAGTTGTTTGGTGGAACTTTGACTTCTCTCGAATAAGCAAAAAGCTTTTTCTTATATTCGTAAGGCGGAGGAGGCGGCGGAGGCATTCGTCTCATTTTAACTGGGGGCGGATCTTTTGCATTCAGCACATTTTCATCTGATTTCGTTCGTAAAAAATGCGCATCTGGTACCCGTGCCGACAGAATTGGCCGTTCAAGATTTATGGAGTGATTGCTCAGCGATGTTCTGCTCGTTAACGAGTACCAACTAGTCCGCGTTCCTGGTAACTGGACATAAGAATCTGAGAGATTTTGTATCGAGCCATACATGGACGATGCAGACATGGATGTCGACAGATAAGGCGTGCTTCTGTATTGGAGACCATTTTTATGCATATTCGAAACTCGAGCTTCCGTTAGTTTGTGATCAAGGTAATTCTGCTGAGAAACAGCTGGGTCTTGCATTGGATAGTAAACGTAATCAACATCACTGTACAATTGTTGATGAAACATTGAGTTGTGCGGGGGCGGTGGTGGCGGCATACGTGTTACAGGTGGTGGTGGTGGAAGTCGTGCGCGTCTCGGTGGTGGTGGAGGTGGTGGCAATTTCATCATTGCGACAAGCACATTGGAATCAACACCATGCGGTGGCATCTCTCGCGACGGTGAAAGACTGCCATTGATACCTTGAGCTAATTTCGATCTTTCCGCCCTCCGACTAGAAGCTTGGTGACGTTTAAACTTCTGAAATTTATGTTCCAACACCATTGGGCTTGCAAACGTTCTTTCGCTGGACGCATTGACTTCGCCTGCTTCTGCTTTAAGAATTGTTATCATTGGTTTAGATGTTACGACCCTAGCTGCGACTTCTTCTTTTTCATTTAACTGTTTTAATGATAAAGGTGATGATAATGTTGGACCCGGGTAAGCAGGTGGTGCTTTAACTGGAGTCGGAACGTATGATGAAACAGTCTTGTGATCAAATTCATATGGAGGTGGTGGTTTGTTTGGAAATGCAGGCGTATCTCCTTTAATATCGAAAATGTTTGGCAAAGATAAGTTAAGTGATTTACGGCTATCAATTCTAGTAGGAGGTGTCGGTGGGCTATCAAAGAAGGAGTTATTGGGATAGTGATCATCTGAAGGAGCAGTGTCTTCATGCCCCTGTAGGTAACTGTCACCAGAAAAAGGTAGTGGCAATCTGACGTAATCGGATACCGAGTCCAAAGTATCACTAACAGATTGACTTTTAGGATATACACCTCTACCTACAATTAAATCACTGAGTTCGCTCGCAGTAAGTAAGTTATGTTTATTATCTGTTGGGTCGCTTCCATCACCGTGAAATGAGATTGCACTGACATTCGAATTCGTTCTTTCTCGGAATAAGTTTTCTTCATTATTGTGTTGTTCCTGGTTTATAAACTTTCCAGCGCCATCGACACAATCAGAACTAGATTGGGAAGCTTGCAGTCTTAATGTGCTGGTGGAATGAGCAGTTCTTTCTGATTTATTTTTTAGTATTGAAGAGACACTATCAAAGTCAGCAAGATCATTTACCTTTGAAGGTATGTAACTGTCATAATGTGAACTCCCGTAATCTGTCCTATTACCTTCAAATAATGTATCCATTTTAGATCGTGCAGTAAGCTCAGAACTGCTCATGGTATAAACACCACTGGTTTCACTCGAAGCAGCTACAGTAACTGGTTGACCTAAACCATCGTATAAAGCTGATGCCGCATCTTGAGAATATTCAACATCTATTCCTACTGTACTATTATCACTTATCATAGAATTTTGAGCTGTGTGGCTATATCCTAATTCTAAGCTGCTGGCGTTAGATGTTCTGCTTAGTGTACTTAGACCCGCTCTAGCCATTATAACTGTACTGCATGACGAAGAACACTGCGATCCTGTACATTTCAATTTGTTTGATCTTGGACTGTCTGTTAAAGTTTCGGTAATGCTTTGATCTGGTAAAGAGGCTGTCTCTTCTAATTGATTTATGGAATGTGGATCCGATACTGGAAGTTCATTCCTATTAGTAGAATCACCATCTTCTTTATTCTGTTTTGCCCGTACTTTAGATTTTTGTAATTGTAATGAGGATGTTTTGTTTAGTGGTTGATTATTTTCTTTAGGCATGGGACGAATCAAATAAGAATGAGAACTGTCTAGCAAATGAGCAAAAGCTAAACTCTCAGTAGATGGAGCTGGGGGCGAATCAATCATAATTTCTAATTCGTCTTCTGATTGAACTCTGTCGCTAACGATTCCAGAAGTTGTATTAGAACTTGTAGAAGATATGACTGATATTCTCTGTTCACTTTTATTCTGGTTATGCTGTAAATTTAACGATTTCGAATATCCAAAACAAACCTTCCGCTCCTCTTCCTCTTTTCTGAGAATTTCATTAAATTTTGGAGCAATTTTCATTGAAAATTGGTGCGTCTCTTTACAGAGAGCAAAAAGATATTTACACTTTTCTTCACTCGAAGAAAATAGCGTAATTTTGCCTTCTTCGGTCCGGATTTCAAACTTTTTTCTATCAAAACTTAGTTTGCCAATTGCGCTCCAGATAAAATTCGAAAGTGATCCATTATCAGGCAATATTTTAATACCTTTCGCTGTAACGAGAAGCCACACTGTTCCAGGCTCGGGTTCTGTCTTAGATTGTTTTAGGCGGTATCTATGTGAGTTTATAGTATCAGGTAGAAGGCAGACTTCTCGTATGAATCTGATTTCAGCATCCGATTTTGAGAGACCTCTGTGTTCTCGATGACAAGCACGCATCGCTGCCGAAACCCAATCACCAGTGAGTGATGCTGGGGCATAATCCTCGACTTTAAAATAGTCTCTATCATCATAACTGTCTGCATCACCATATTCTGCTTGTAAAGCTAGCCCGGCGAGCAATAAAAGTATTTCGGCTGGGAGCGCATCCCGCGAGCGCATATTTTGTCGCAGCTGCAAGAAGTACAAATGTCGGCCGACTTCATCATGCAATAGGAGTGGGCTCTCCACGTGAAACTGCACGACCAGGTGCAATTCTAGGAGCGGTTTCCCATTCGCGTCCAAACCCTGCAAAATGGAAATACTTGATATAGTACACATAGTTAATAAAATGATTGATGCTAAATAAAAAAAATACGCAAATGCATGACATAGGACTGCGCAATTTTATATGTTAAATTGCACCTAAGGTTTAATTAGTAGTTTAATGAATTTAGTTACTCACATGGGTATGTGATGATCTCCAACTCTTTGGCGCATATTTTGATAATTTGCTTTCTAAGTCAACAAACAAATACTCTCCATCTGAAAAAAATAAAAAATAATAATGCACATTATGTGAATTCTGGCAATATACATAGACAAAGGGGTATTGTGAATTGAGAAAGTGTTTCGGTACTATCAATAAAAACAATTTGCTTGAACGAATAGAAAATAGGTACGTAATCATAATTAAATAGATAGGTACGTACAAACGTCTCTCTTTTCCTAATGCGGTACGTTGCGCCCTATACTTATAGATGAATTGTTATTATTGTCATTAATTCATTATAATACTAATCTCGTTGAACACATAATATCAACACTTATCACTATACCTAACGAAGTCGAAGGTTAAAAACCTATCGCTTAATACCTGTAAATCTGTATATACCTAGGCAAAATAATTTGCATTATTTTTTCAGATAGGCAGAGATAGTCATCTCTTTGTTATGTGACATTGTGATGCCCGTACAAATATAGGTATCACACACATCACATTGGTTACTCAACTAAGTATACATTTGTTTGCATAGTTAGGTTGTGAATACTTACGAGGTGGAATGCGTGACGCCTTGAATACACAATAATTTTGCTTTGTGAAATCACTGTGTGTAAGTACTAATGTAAATGTATGGTGAATGATATGATACTCACTTTGTAAAACTGCTAATCCGAAGAGATCGATATCGGTCATGTCTTGTAGTTGTGTGTGAGCATTGGCCAAGCATCTCAATTCTTTGGCCCTCGCTTTGGCCTCGACCACGAAGTGGAGGGGTTGGGGCTGTCCGGGCATGCGCAGGGAGAGGAACCGCGCGCCCGCGCCGAGAGCGCGCGTGTCGCCGCCCAACGGCCCGCGAACCGAACACAGAGCACGCATGTCGCATCTCGAGACCACAGTTACTCACACTAAAACAAACAAAAATTGTAAAATAAATCATAACATAAAAGTACGTTTTATACATTGTAAGTGGCTTGTCATCGACTTCAACAGACTTCTTGCAAAGTAAGATGAATAGCCTTACACATAAAAATGTTGCAAAAGAGTGTGTATCTATTTGATGGGCAATGTTACCGACAATACCTATAAATATGCCAAAACATTGATCATCGAACTGTTTTAAGGTTTGCTTTAAGGTTTGTTCTGAAATATCAGTCTAATGGGGCAGACAGGGCCTTTATCCCTATAGAGGGCGCATCGTAATGGCCAATGTTAGCTGTCATTTAGGTAGATTTCTTTATTTGTCTGACGATTTTTATGAATATATTCTCATGCTGCTTTGTTCAGTACTAGGATGTAATGTTAGTAGAGTGCATTTATTTCCGGAAGAACAAAAAGAAAACACGATAGACAACAAGAAAAACAATTCTCTTCAGCTCTGACAGCTATGTTTGGTCATTTGCTGCTGCCACCTACAATTAGTTTTGCGTCGCTCGGCATCCCCATTACAGACCTCTTTTACTTATAAGGCCGCAAGCAAAGGAATGGCTTAGCCAACTTTGTAAAAAATAAATCCGAAAATGATTTGCTATAGAAGCAAACTGGCCTAACGTGTATTTTTTATACGACCATCTCACAGGGCCGGCCTATACGACTATTAAAAATGGCACAAACTCATTGCTATTGCTGTGGTGTACAAAATGTGAATTTTACACCAACGACGTGAATTCCGTCAGATTTAACTTGAAATAAATAATTTCCTGTAGATAAGTACAAAAAATATAATATAAAGTTTCCTAAAATTTTATCATACATATTTTGACACTAATTAGTTGGCATTTTGTTGTTTGGATAAATTAGTTTATGTCCACGATAAAATCCGTCTTTTTTTTATCTAACAGAATCTGATTTTGTATTGCCCGCGAAAAATGATGGAATTTGAACTTTGGACAATAGTCTAAAAAATTGTCATTACTATAAAATACTAGCTACCTGGCCTCGCATTGATAGTTGTAAATAGTCTAAGTTCTTGTTTCTGCTGGATCACTAAGCTTTAGCAAAAATGCACTAAGCTTAAGCAAAAATGCACGCCTGGACAAAGTTGGCAAGTTTTACAGTATTAAACTGATTCGTTTTTACAATCATTCATACCATCATGCATACAAATGTCACACTGCGCGAGAAGGTTCCATTCCTGCTCTGTATAATATGTTTTTACATAAATGTGCATATTTCCATTGGTCTTTTTTTTACGTGCGGGAAATCCCCACGGTTACCCACCCCTCCGGAGCCGGAGGGGGAGGTTATGTCGGACTCGAACCGACTAAACCGCACGCCGTATCTGGGTCGTAGAGCTAGGCCGAAGGTGAGGTTGTCATGCGACATATCCCTCGCATCCCGGCTGACCCAGGGCCATCCCTCTCGGTCTGGCCCTCCTCGGGAGGTGGGGGGACCACGCGGTCCCCGACTCAACCCCGGTGTGGGGAGAGCGCGCATTGTCCTACGATGCGCGCCGCCGCCGTGGCTTGCTTCTGCTAGGGTGACGGGCGGCTCCACCGTCGCCCTCAGGCCCGATATTTCCATTGGTCTGTGCATTAAGATGTATCGTGAGTACAGTAACAAAAAGAATTACCATATTAAGCTTTATATTACCTATGATTAACAAAAATAGTCCCTAAGTATGGATATTTCCGTTCAAGAACCTACAATACAAATTTGTTAGTCGTTAGATTAATAAAATAAAAAAATAAATGTAAATCTTGCAATTAAAATAAATCGATTTAACCTAGCAATTCACTGTCTGTTGGACATAGGCCTCTTCCAATGTTGGGAGGCTACAAGCCTTTTATTATAAATATTAAGAAGTATAAATAAAGATTATAATTATTTGTCATTAAGTATCATTAACTAAAACGAACTTGTTATTATTCTTATGCGTGCTACAAAAATGTTTCCTATTCACCAGAAGTTGGGCGACGGAATGTCGGATCTGAGCCATCTGTGCATTCCATTACTTTTTTTACTACACGATCTCCTTTTTGCTACCTGCTCTTTTTGTGGCGCGCATGAATCCGCACATTGTAACGTTTACTTGTGAATTATTTTTGAGAGTATTTAGACGTACGGGACTAGAATTGGGTATTCATTATAAATCAGGGCTTACCTAAAGTTTCCTTACTAACCGAGTACATAGGTCCATGAAAGTGATTGATGTCCGTATTAATAACCGTAGGAGGGATTTATAGTCGTTTTAAAACAAAACCTTTTGGGCAGTTTCTATAACAAAATAAATTTTCTCAAACATGCAATGAAATATTGACATTATGTTCCTCTTAATAGGCTGCGAAGTATGACGTTTCAGGCGTAGCTAGGACCAGAGGCCGGTAATGGAATTTCATACAAACCTTGCAGGCCTAAGGCCGGCAAAGTCCTCCTTTTTAATTTCGATTCCACATACATTTTTGGCAAAGGCATCGACACTCTGCCACTATGCGTATAAAAAAAAACAATAAACTACTTGGTATGTACTTAGAGCAGTTTTATTTACATAAAAAATCCACATTAACATAAATAATAATACATTATTATCAATTGTTTTCTTAACTATACATATAAACATTGAAATATTAATATTTAATTTAGTTTCAACAAATTGACATTTATATCAATGACAAGTGTCACTGTTCGTTCAGAAACGTGCCTTTATACTTTTTTTATGTAACATGATAATGAACATAAATTTAAATGTTTACTGTTAAAATCAAGCTAAAATAGACGAAACAGTAATATACACGTGAGTTTTAGTTTTTATCATGTTTACTTTTAATGTCTTTAAAAATAAATCTTGAATTTTTTTGTTGTTTATTTCATTGCCTGTTTGAGAAAAGCACTATACATACCTCGGCGGGAAATATGGGGTTGCCTGCCTCAGACCTATATGCCTTCGGCCGGCAACCCCTTTCTTCCCGGCCTCTGTAGTAATGTACTATTGTAACAACGTAACCGGGAATGGTTTTTATAATTTTCTTTTTCAGTCTTGCTTTTTAATCTATTAAAATGTAGTAGGTAGGATTACTCCTGTCGTTAAAACATTTTAGATCTGGTTTGAGGATGTAACCTCTTTAAGTGATCAGTAAAAAATATTCGGTATATTAACAACAGGCGTAGGAATGCCAATTAATTAAATAATTAGTAAATAATGAATCAAAATTAACAGGCTAATACTTAAGCATATTAAGCGTACGAGAAGGTCGAGAAGGCTATCGAATTACTGAGGTAAAAATCAGTGAATTTTTAAAATAACCGCGATTTTGCAGTTTTTGGAAGTGATAAGGTGGCCACGTCACCACTCGTCAGGGCTCCAAAAGATTTGTTTTTTTTCTCTACTACTAGAGTAGTAAAGAGGCATTTAGGAACAGCCTAAGCGATGGTAAGTGGTTGCAGTGAATAACTATACTAATACTATTTAGAGGTGTTGCTTGCAGAAAGGAACGGGAACCGTACGAAATGCATAAGTACCATGAGCCAGCATCATTTTACCACTAGCCGAAGAACGAACCCATAGATAATACGAGGAAGACTTTGAATCATACCTACTCCTCATTGGATCCGGTAACGGTTTGCCAAAGGGCCACCTGATGGTAAAAGCTTACAGATAGTAGAGTAACAATACAATTATTTATTTTTGGCTTGTGACATCCTTAGTAGGTAGGTAGATGCCTACGCAATTATTCCATTGATCATAAATACATTTCAATCCTCGTAATACTGTGCACAGCACAAGAGAGGACAATCCTAGACAGACCGAACTATGGCCGAAGCAAAGCTACGCGATACCGATGGCATGTTCACTATGATATGTAAGTAGGTAGGTATCTACGTAGATATTTTAAAATGTTTATTGGAATGTAGAACCACAAGATCACGTTAAAAAAACTAGACGCGAATAAATTTTATCCCATCCGGTACCTCTGCTCGGCTCTTCAGCTCTTGATAGCCATAAGAACATATTTTTTGTTTTAGTAAATGCGCGATAGTTTGTGATGGCGGTCAGGCGCAGCGGGGCGGGGGCAGACCGGTCGGCGCAGGCGAGTACGGGCGGCGGATGGGGCGCGGGTATGGAGGGCGAGGAGGGGGGGGGGGGGGGGCGCTACGTAAGCGCGGTAGCAGCGGACGGCGACGCGAGGAATGCGGACGACCTTCAGATGCCGAGCGCCCCTCCCCCTACGCCAGCCGCATCTTGCGTCCTCGCATACCTAAGGCCGTCGCTGCCTCCACTTTTCGACATCTCGCCACCAATTTTGACACTCAGAAATGTGTAAGGACGATAATGGAAGAATTTTGGGCTTGGTCTTCTATCGACTGTTTCGAACACGGACCGTAATCCAAATTATACAAAGCCTATTTGAAACACTGCCGGTCTGTTTTTTTAATTTAATTTATGATAATTCATTCATTGGGTACCTATATTTAAGTAGGTAGGTACGTCGAAGATAAATTACTATGCAATGTTTCAATTAATAAGAGCTACCGCTTCCTACATGGCCCAATATTCTAGCAATATGATTATAGGTACCTTGATTGAAAAAGAGTTATTGGGTTTTCAAGACCTAGCAGCCGTAGTTTGCAGTAGAATTTCTATTTATATGATCCCGCTTGAAACATTTCCATGTAAATTAGGATGTCTAGAAGAGTACATATCTTATTGCTTGCACATTAAAAAATATCACAGATCTTATGGAGAACTAGAACTCAGTTCTAGTCAAAATGCTAAACTTGTCGGTTCCGTAAGAGGCACGTAGATACCTTTATGAAGCCCCTATGGACTTATAAACAGATATTAACCAGGCGTTAATTTTGTGCCCATAGGCCCTATGGCTAAAATGAAACGGCCAAATTCCACCTTTTGAGTACGGTGTACGGTTTGTAGAGAATTTGGCAGGGTTACCTAGAGAGTGCTAAATTCGAATGTGTATACACTTTCTTCGTGATCTGATTACTTGTTACGGTGTTAGCAATCATATTAATATGTGAAAAAGCTTTTTGTGGGATATAATTTATTTTTAGTAAGTTACATACTTGTAGTAATTTAGTTTTTGTTGTTACGTTCATTTTCTTATTCTTTAAGCAGGTGTATTTTGCGCTCAGCAGACGAGCATTGTTTCATAGTCCACTCTCTTATCTCTCCGTCCTCGGCACAAGTGTACAGTGTTGGAGTTCATACCACTGGTCTTCGACATTTATGTATAATTGTAGCTTATATATAGCTATAGCTGTACACTGTATGAACTTCCAACCTTCTTTCAGATGGTTGGTCCATCTGGTTGAGAGGCGTCCCGCGCCGTTTTTTTTTTTTTTTTATATAGGACACGTCAATTTAACTTTACCTCGCCTGATGGTAAGCCGAAGGCAAAGTCTCAGGAAAGAGGGCCACCATTATATACACGTGCCATGTTAACAATGGTGGCACTCAGCTTGACGGCCTCATCAGATGTTTATGGATTTACGGACTCCATCAAAATAACTGGCTTGTTACGAGTATAACAGCCATTGGTCCTTCTACAGATATAACCAGCCCACTACTAATTCAACTTGCTCATTCTGCGAGTTATGTCGGTAATTATAGTCCTCTGTCGAATGACCTTCCCCTCTAGACAAGTGCCAATTCGCTAGCCGGCGTTTGATGGAATAGAATGACGAATGTATAGGATGTGACGTATTTGACATGCGTTAACGACTGTCATATACGTCAAATCCCATACATTCGTCATTCTATTCTACCAAACGCCGGCTAGCGAATTGCCACTTGTCTAGAGGGGCTTATCCCAAATTACCAATATCTTTCTAAAAAAATCCAAGCTTAGTTTACTCGGTAACCGGCGAAGCGAATTTATAGACTAACCTCAGCACGTTTGGACAGACTCTCGTGTCGAGGCATTGGGGCAAGGGTGAAGAGAAAATCCGACGTAATTTGCTAAATGGTGCCCAATCCAATTCGTTCCGTTAGGTGACTTCTTCGTGAATCTGTTTCTATCGAGGTGAACAACCTGCCCAAGGTAGACTTTTCTTGAATAACTTCCGAGTGACGACCCTTCAATGTCAATCGGTCTCGGTTGTAATATGTTCATTGGACATAATCTTGCTATGTCCGAGTTCCATTCTAGATGAAATTTATAAGATCTGGATAGGATTATTTAGGTATGTACCTACTATTTAGCTATTTATTTATTAAAACTAAATAGTCCCGTGCGAAGCCACTAGATTTGCGTATTTACAACATTAGTAAACCACCAATTCAGAGGAGGATTGTTGAGACGTCGAGGATTTAGTGCTAGGATGATAGGATCGACAGTATGAATTATTGAATGGTAAGACCTATAAGCCGGTAGGTACAGAATGGTTCAGATTCCAATCGCTCTTGTAGAAGCCAAGATAAGCCAAAGAGGGTAAAAAGTAGGATAGTGGACCCCGAACTAAAGAGCAAACTTTAAATGCAATCGGTATCACCAACCCTGTGATTGTGATACTGACGTTTTCAAAAGGAATCCCTTGCCACACATTAGCGTTAAGCCACAGATATTGTCGAAAATATTTGTTGAATTAACATGGTATAAATGGAATAAAACAATACGACATTCACGCTAGAGCATACCTACCTGACGGCTAGATACCGCTGGATTATACCGCTAGTAGGTAGTCTTTCATTAAAGGAACCGGATTTATACCAAATTGGATGTGAGTACCTATGCGTGAACAACAAGAGGAAACTTAAGCAGCTTGAAGGAATGCCGTATTGTAAGTTAATCAATATCAAATTCACGGGGTACCTCAAGAGGATCACTGAATAAATACCGATAAATGAAAATATCTCCACTAAGCTCAATTACCGAGCATTCGAGCCGACTCTAAGGTAGGTATGTATATTGATACTTACAAGGCACTATGTAGGTACCTACATAACATGATATGCACTGCTTGCATCTTGAATTACAGTCCTAGAGAAGATTAAGTACCTGTCATTAAATCTGTTTCTATAGAGACTGAATCCATTCAAAATGTAGGTACATAGGTAATACCTATAATAGCATCATCATCCCATAGCATCCCGGTTGCTTCCAACGCTTTCAATATGAACCCCCGTTTTATGTTCGGCATGCATGGCTGGTGCCAGTTGCCGTCCGATCCTCCAACCCCTTTAGGAAATCCAGCTCCAGGGTTTCTACCGTTAGTCAGTAGGTGTACCTACTCTTTGAGGTTGGCTTGAACCCTGAAGATCTTAACAGGGCCTCATAAATCCTATGTAAATTTACCTATACCTATAAAGAAGTGTTGTCAAACAAAACGATACAATAGGCTATATTTTTAAAAACATGTGGCTATGTTGCCATTTAAGTTGCAGAAACATTATTGAGCAAAATATAACACTAAGTAGGTATGTGTGCCTCCTAACTAATACAAGCTATTGTATTATAGTTATATCTAACATGTCTGTAATCTAACTTAGTGTTTAAAATTAACGTTTCTGGTTGTCGTACTAAATTAACGCCGTAATCTTAATTTCTGTACGAACTGATCGACTTTACACGGCGTTATGTTGTAGCATTATATTTCTGAACGAATGCAGAACTTCATTGTTTGTGAAAAATCATTACGGGAAAACAAGCGACCCATCAGCCAGTCGTACCTACATAGACGGTTCAAATTCATGATGTAGACGTAAACATTAACTTAATAATACTATTATCATGTCAAACAAAACCTACGGAAAACTTTCCAGTTAAATCGCACACTTCATTGATAGATAACGTCAGTATGTCGTAAAGCAATGGTTGCTCATCACAATACTATACTGGTCTATGTCCTTAACTTCTATTCTTTCACTTAAATCGACAAGTAGCAGTATAAGTAGGGAACTCTATTTAAGTTGCAAAGTGACTGTCCGAAGTTCACTTTTCGCCGCCACCGGAAACGAGACGTGACGGGTTGCGAAATAAGTCACCACCATTTCCGAAATAATAGTTAATGTTGTCCATTGCGTTCCCACGAGAATCATGATAAAAATGTGGTCCCCCAAATAGTTAGTCGCGTGTTCGGGTAAGGCATTCTGGGGTTATCGCTCGGCTCTGCTGTACCCACGCAGCCTACGGTACGGTAACCAGCAAGGCTAACATGCGCGCCACGAGAGAGCTATCTCGAGGCATTTTGCCGTTTTATGTCGATATGTCGACTGTTGGTAACATGCAGAGCTAACATGCGCGCCACGAGATAGCTATCTCGAGGCATTTTGCCGTTTTATGTCGATATCGACTCTTGGTAACATGGCAAATTTCATGGCGATCTGTCAGATGTCGATATAACTCGACTTCGAGAAATCATCTCTACTTAGTGTCTGCAAATTGTAACATACGTGCCCATATTTACTCGAATTTTGACATTTAAAATGTTTTGTCTCCCGTCTTTCATTTGGTCGACGAGAAGTTATCTCGTGTAAACTTTTCTGTGCTCGGTTCTTTTTTTATCAAAATTTAGTACCTTTGTGCTGAAAATGGCGGTGCCATATTATAATAGCCCCGATATCGGATCACAAAAAGACTAAAACAGCGACTGCAAGCAATTTTCGACCTTAATGTCATTTCCTTTGTTACGTGTCTTTTCGCGTTAATTGATGACGCTGATCACGAATATAAGAAAAAAAAATCGATAGCATGTCATGTCAATAAGGTCGAAAATTGTTTGCAGTCGGATGAGTGTGAAAACGCTCTTAGTCAATCACCGTAAATCGAACCGTGAAAAGGTGGCTTTATTTGCCATTACAATAATCACTGTAAATCGGGGGCATTGTATGCCATAAACAATAATTTAAAAAGTTTGACGCGACAAAATATGTCGACGTTACTTCGCTCGAGAAGACTCGAGATGATATCTCATCTCGATTCGAGATAGTTGTAGACGCGCGCATGTTAGCCCTGCAGGCCACTAGCCAATTATCAGCTAATTAGCTAATCATGACCTTTTGTACTTCACCCCTAAGCAAAATTCCAGCACGCAGAACAATTTTTAAAACTCTATCTAAGTATGATTTATTCTCTGTAGGTTTATATACAGGATAAGGGACCGTTATGGTATGATTGGAGTGCGAGGGAAATGCCTTATTGGTTAACTTTACACTCTGGTACTTGAGAGCCGAGCCGAGAGGAGTCCGATCTAAAAAAGATCAGAAGGTATCAGTATAAAAAGAATATATAGGTACTCTGATATCAGTGAGGCTTTCAACACGAAAAATACAACTACATACTTAACAAAAAAAAATCTATGACCATTCTAAAATGTTAAATAGTACAACCTGTACAACACTGTCATTGGTTAAATTAACTCTTATTTACGTACCTACTCGCTTCGCTATCAAAGGAATGCGGTCGTTGTTAGTCGTTTATTACGCACTGATGAATCATCAACTTTATCAATCACGGTGATGGAGTGATGACTTAGAATACCTACTAACTAATATTACCGTATTATTATAAATTCTTTTAATGGATGCTAGTCACTTTCTGATCTAGCCATTCATCGCATAAACACACGGATAACGGAAAAGAAAGAATGCCGTAATCTGCACGACTTCAATTTCATACGGTGTGTTAGTTAATTACTTACTAGTAGGTCAGAAAAAATACTTACAGATTCTTGCAATACCAATACACTTAATCAAAATGGAATTGTCGCACAAAGATTCTTTTGCGATTATGGACCACATTATGGGCATTATGTCTAATGCCCGGGCATTATGGTAAATATGTAAGTTCTAACAATCTTAGTTTCATGACGACTAAACTGCGGTTCATTTATGGATGGTTGGCTATAAAAAAAGACGGGTTGCACTCCGGGAGTGCCGGCAGAAGTGAAAACTTTTTCTTTCTTTCTTTCTTCGTTATATACAAAGAAAAAGATAAAAAAGAACATACCATATCATACCATACCATACCTATAATATAGCGCCAATCATAGAACCTATCACTAATTTTCTGCAAATTTTCTGTCAGAAGAAATTAATAAATTACAAAAAGAAAAAATAATCACAAAAGTAATAAATTACAAAAAGAAAAAATAATCACAAAAGTAATAAATTACAAAAAGAAAAAATAATCACAAAAGTAATAAATTACAAAAAGAAAAAATAATCACAAAAGTAATAAATTACAAAAAGAAAAAATAATCACAAAAGTAATAAATTACAAAAAGAAAAAATAATCACAAAAAGTAATAAATTTTAAAAAAGAAAAAAATATCACAAAAATTGTCAGAAGCCCAGGTTTGAACCCGGTACTATCTGAAACAATAAGGACTTACAGTCGAAGCGATTACCGTTAAGCTACGAAGCTATTTATCGTATCTTGCAAAATAGGCATTCTGTAGCTAATGTTGTATGACGTACACTTTTTACCCATCCAACGCCGCTAAAGAAGTTTTCATTTCAAAAATAAACACTTTGCTTCCGTCTTAGCCTTCTAACCTATATCTATCTATTTTGACACGCGCAGTCCGCCTCTCATATTTATCAAAATGCCCAATTTTTTTGTTATCGTCAGAGGTCAAGTTTAATACACGCGTTTGATGTATGTTGGTATTTATTTCATATTTTGTTTATTACTTATTCTTTTTAAAAGGCTATAGTGATCAGTAACATGAAAACTCGCAAGTTATCAACAACTAAGTACCTATTTATAATTTTGCAGTATTTTAAAAATGGAAAATGGTTTATCAATTAATATCATTTATAACGATAATAAAAGGGTGGAATAATAGTAGATTGTTCAACAAGGGACTAAAACAAGCCATAATGAGACGAGATGTTTTAATGGCTAATAGTTCGAGTGTCATTATGGTTGTTTAGTCCCACGTTAAACACTCTACTTTTCACTTTGAATGTGAGGAAAAAAAAGCGACGTTTTATACAAAATTATAATATTTAAAAAAAAAAGAAATAGGCAAATATCTTTTTCAACCTAAATATATTAATTTATCATATCGATAACGGGGTAAAGCCTCCGGTGGCGTGGCGGTAGTGAACGCGGTCGCTACGCAGGAGTCGCGGGTTCGATCCCCGCTCAGTGCAAATATTTGTATGCATGGATATGGGCATTTGCATTGGTCTGGGTGTTTCTATGTATAATATGTATGCATTTACAAAAAAAAATATCTAAGTATGTTTATCCGTATTCTAGATTCCATAATACAAGGTAGTATAGCTATGCTTACCATGGATCTAGATAGCGTTGTGTGAAATGTTGTGGAATATTTATTTATTTTTATTTATTTATAATAAAAAAGTTTCTAATTTGCACAATTAATTGGTGTAAGTAATTGGTGATTACAACGCAAGCTTTTTACGAATAATCTATTCAAAATTTAAATTGCAAAGAAATTTGTCCCGCGGTTTTTTTGTTGTTAAGTGACGTACGGCTTATATGCTTGTATATATTATATTTAGCCAACAGATTCAAGCTTGAAAAATAATTTAAAACTAATTGGAAATGGATAATAAAATGAACTAATCCCTAATACTTACATAATAATTAATTAAATTAATATCATTAATCGTGGTTCACGAAATTAAATGGGATTTTTTGATTTTTTCAAATGCCATTTTGAGGTTATTTCTATACACAATCACTAAAAAGGTGATAATCCTCCCATTCACAAACACCTTGATTGGCTGTTTAGGAGTTATCAAAGTAAATTAAAAAAAATTTACTTTAGTCCCTAGAGATTAATAATGAACTTTAGTCCCGATATGCAGGGATTAAAGTAACATTTTAAGAGCATGAGAAGTGAAATAGTAGTTTATGATACTGTTGCATATTATGGGTTCTTATATCACGATAGTGTGTTTTAAAAAAACGAGCCGTAGGCGAGTTTTTTTATTGTATCACAAGAGTGTTATATTATAAGACCAAGTTATGTACAGTGTCATACACTACTTTATCTACTCTCATACTATAATACACAAACTAATTTATTTTACAAACAAAACCAAACTTTGTTTAATTTAAATGTCAAACGCAACGCAAAGCAATGGCTTTGCGTTGCGTTTCTTTTTTTTTTTTCCGACTAGGCGGATTCTTTTTTTAAAGTAGTGGTTCAGTCCAGATGGAGGTTGTATAGGTGTATCGTTATGATTAAAAAGTTATTTAATGATACAGGTGTCCATACAAGACCTGTATCGTAATAAAACTTTTTTTTTGGCCTGTGCGTAATGTTTGTCATAAGAGTTTTGATTTCAATTTTATAATCTTTGTATTATAGTACATATCAGAGTAGATAAATGTATTTATTTATTTATATGTTCACCTTAACACCAAAATTACAGGTGTATCTTGATTAGGTAACCAAATACCTAAGGTACCTAATACCTAAGCAGTCAATGCAGGTATCCTACGTTTGTTTTTCTGGTTTATGTAATGGTCCTACCTACCTACCTGTTACTACGTATCCTTTGGAAAGAGTTACAGACCACGATGTCAATCTTTCTTTAATTAGTACCCAAGTAGGTACCTTCTTCCATAATTTGTAGTACCTATACGTACCTAATATAAGGCGTAAGTTGAAATGTTATTTTTCCAGGACTGCAAAAAAACTGCTGGTGTAGTTACTACTTCTACTTTAACGGAACGAATGTTTTATTTTGGTATAGATCCTTTATTTTTCGTCAGAATATAATGAAATAATTTACCGTACCGATGTATCTTTACTTGTACAACCTATTTAAAATTGCAAGAAAAAAATGACGTATTCGTGGTTACGCCGTTATTTCCCTGGGAGTGCAAAACTCACTTAAGTTTACTTAGTTCTAGTGATTGCCACTAAACTCATTAGTTAGAATAAATTTGATTCAAGATATGGTAATCTCAAAAAAATTTATCAATTGCAAAATAGGTAAATATACAAATTATGTTAATCATATTGCAAAACAGATTACATGTAGGTATCTAATTGCAAACATAGATATGAATGATCTTAACATTCCTTGTGTATTGTAAACTGCAATGAAGAAATACGTACCTCGGTATGTAAATTGCATTACGTTGTGAACTCGCAAGTCGATTAAATTAAAATTTACCTACAAATTAACTTGTTTGGCTTTTTAGAATCTAGATTAGGTTTTGTGTCACGATGTAGGTTGGTATTAGTGAAGGGGTTGAATTTGAACTAATATAGGTAATTGTCGTTTTATTTTGTAGTTAGTGTCAAGGATTTTTGCTTGATGCTAATTAATAATTAATTCTTTAATGTACACACATAAACACAGAGATCATATATAAAACATTTAAAGGAACATGTATAAAGGCGAGCTATTTAAGTTAAGATATTTTAGGTTGTAACTTAAATATATTATAATAAATGTATTTGATGTGCAGCCTGAGCGATAAGCGATAAGCGATAACATTGGTCTAGATTTTATTTTTCTAGTGTTGTCTAGGCTAATAGAATAAGTAGGTATTACTCCGAATGTAATTCGTTACATTGATATCTTGGCACATTGAGCATACTTAGTTGGTATTGCTGCTGAGGTGGTATCGAGGAAGGGCGCGCGAGCGTAGGGTCAGCGGCCGCAGTGCGGTCGGCGCGGGCGCGCGGAATTCGAGCTATGCGTATGAAATGAAAGTGGCCGCATCGTGAAAGCGCGCGCATCCACTGTGGCTGTCCATAGTGCCATCTAAATCTACCTCACTCACCATGAATAAATAAATCCAAAGTAGTTGCTCCAAAAGACACTATATTCCTTGCTAAACCGCATCCATTGGCACTACACTTCACTTAAATGTTGCGCGATGTCGTGGGTTGAATACAGCAACGACTAACGTCAAAGCGCACTAAATCCATGGGCGCGCTAGTACGACTGAGTGAAGCGAAGCGGTCGCGTGGGTCGACGGCGGCGAAGGCAAGCGCGGGGCGCGCCGCGACTTCGGATCGGTGGAATGCGGCAAGATAGTGGCGCGCGGGTACGGGTACCGGCCGAGGTTCACTGTAGGCTAGACTGCTAGAGCCTCCGTGTTGGTATAGTGTGCGGCGCGACTCAGCGGCGTCCGTCGTTTGGTCGGAATGCGCGTGGTCAACCTCTGGCCATTAAAATAAATAGCATTTCCAAACACTTTGAGGCCGTGGCCCCGGTGACCTGCCTATGAACACCTCATAACTTTTGTTTAGCTTACAGTTAATTTTACATCTGAAACCGTACCATGTCCATTACACTTAATTATTTAGAATTAGGTGGATACCTTTAGATCATATAGGACTGAAGGATATTTATACTATACCTACCTACCTATTGTAGCTACTGCCCGTTGTGGTCATTGGGGAATACCGGAAAACCAACGTGCGCTGCGACTGATCTTGTAAAATGTTTATAGGCCCACTTAGGGTTGCCAACTTTTTTCAGAAGAAATAGAGGATATCCAATTTAAAAAGGGGTAAAAAAGTACAGCCTTAGAAAAAAAGAGCACATTTTATCTTTATTATTACAAGCTTTTATTTCACTTTTACAAATTACATACATACATACAGTATGTATGTATGTAATTTGTTCGAGTGGAATCTTGCTACTCGATTTTGAAGCAGATATCCTCAACCAATTTTGATCAAATTTAATATGGTACAATGGACCTGGTCTGATGATGGAGTAGGAAGGTGGCCATAGCTATTCCTAAATTAAATAAGACAAACCCATCGATTTTGGGATCATTTGGTTTGTCTTAATAAACTCTCTGGTATTACATGGTATTCAGGGTCTGAAGATGGAGTCAGAAGCTGGCCATAGGAACTTCCAAACTAAACAAGATAAACCTATCGAGTTTGGGCTCATTTGTCTTAACATAGTATAACTAAAACGAAAAAATGGAAAATATAATGTTAATAAGCTTCTTTTAGGATCTGTTGTACTAAAATCATAATAATAACTTTATGCAAGGGACGTGCTGATTTGAAAATCTTATAGCATGAACGGAAAACAGAGAAAGCACTTGCGTGATATAAGCTTTTCAAATCAGCACAACCCTTGCATAATATTATTATTATTAGAGATGTAACACCGAAAAAACAGAAAAATAAACGTTTGCAGAAATATAATAAGAAGTGGGAAATCGAATATAGTGATTGAATAATTGGTGATCCTAGCAACGAATTGAATTCAAAATGCAAATTATGTGGCACTACCTTCACAATTCCTATTCTTCCTGTAGCGGCTTTTATCGGTAGATTCCGTTTAACGACAAAAATACTTTAAGAGTAATACCAAAAAACTAATCATGCGAAAAATGAAGTGTTTTCGTGTACGTTATTGTTCTCATAAAATATAGAGTACAATTAACGAAAATAAAGTAGGTACAATACTTTATTATAAAGTACGGTTGGCAACCCTCTTAGGACTTATAAAAACATGACGAATGGATGTCTATAGCATTGAGTTTTTGGATTTACCCACATATATAATCTTTCAATTTAATTTATGTAGACTAGAAAGACAGAAAATTATTATTACGTTCGGCGGTCGCCCTAAGGGTAGCAAAATGTTGGCATATGCCGTTGCCGCAGATTATCCTTGGTGGTAGTTTCAATAGCTCAATAGTAAAATTGTAGGTTTATTAGATCACAAGGTATTCCGACTCATATTTTGTACTTATTTCGGCTATCGTTTACTTCAAAATATGATGTTGCAATTCAGGGAAACCTGCAACATCCAAACTTACTAATATTCAGCTGAACCGATTTAGATGAATTTTGTTGGTGGATAGATTGTGAATGTGATTGGATAGAGATAGAGCTTAAGACAGGACATAATCTACCTTTTATAGCGATAAAATGGAGAGAAGGGGGATAGGGCTGAGGGATGCAAGTTTGTTAATTTGGAAGATACTCTGATGAAATTTCGCATATAGGTGTATTAGAGCTTGGGAACGGACGTAGGCTACCTTTTATCAAGAAATAGGGGATGAAAATTAGATTGAAAGTTTGTAATTAAATATTTAAGGTTTCTTGATGAATTTTGGTATAATATACATAGACAGATTAGAGATTGGGGTAGGACATAGTCGAGTAACAACTCGAATATAGAGGTAGGTAAGTGGAGAGGCCAGTAGAGCTCGTTATAGCAAGGCGAGTGGAATGGTGTGAAGAGGTCGACTAAAAAGTCGAACAGAGTCGAGAACAGTGGCGAGTAGAGATGCAATTAGAGTGGTCAGTGGAGAGGCGAGTAGAGAATCAAATAGGAGTCCAGTAGAGAGTGGAGTGGAGACGCGAGTGTAAAGGCGAGTAGATAGGTGAGTAGAGATGCGAATAAAGAAGCAAGTAGAGAAGCGAGTGGAGAGGTTAGTAGATAATTAAATAGTGAATCAAGTAGAGAAGTGAGAAGAGAATTGTGTGGATGGCCGAGTAAAGAGTCGAGTAGAGAGCCAAGTAGTGAGGCGAGAGGAGAGGTGAGTAGAGATGCGAGTAGAGAGGCCAATGGAGACGCGAGTAGAGAGGTGAGTATAACTTTAAAGTATGGAAGCGACAGAAGGCGAGTAGAAAGTCGAATAGAGTGTCGAATCTAGAGGCGAGTAGAAAATCGAGAACAGAGGAGAGGAAATAGTCGAGGACAAAGTTGAGTAGAGAGACTAATAGAGAATCGAATGCAGAGCCAAGTAATGAGGAAAGTGGGGAGGTTAGTAAAGGAGTAGGGGAGGCGAGTTTAATGCTCAATAGCGTCGGATCAACACTACGCGAAACCCGAAATACACGCGGGTGGAGCCGCGGGCAACAGCTAGTTTTAATATATGTACCTAGATAGGTACGTAATGAGTACCATCAAAATACTACGATCCAAACAATAATAGTCGGGTTATTTTAGATTGATTATAATTTGATTAACATTAAAGGTAACTAAGCCAACTGCCTAACATGGTACGAAACATTGATATGATAAACTTTTTCATACCACTGACTGCTACTGACTGCCAATCCTGTAAGCACAGAGAGTTTCTGTGCTGTCATTTTTGAAGACAAAGGCGATCAAGCCTTTCGTCTTCCCTGCCCCCTAAAATCCAACCACACGACCCTGATCGTCCACCGATGATTCCTAATTTTATAATCCATTTAACTTGTCATTGGCAAAACTGCGGCGATTTGCTGCACAGTCCATTTTGAAGAAGTTGAAAATGTAGTTGAAATTCCCACTGACAGCACAAAACATGACAAAACTCTCCAGTGAGCTCACACTCAGTGGAACACACAGTGGCTACACTACTTACCGCCGGGAACACAACACGATATATTTTGCATATCGATAGCTACACATATTAATTGAAATATCTGTTCTGTCCTAAATTATAATGTTTTCTATATGTTTTAATTCATATAGTATTATTCTATTATTATTCAATGTATAGGTCGTAATCCATACATCACTACATAGTATAAAATACATAAGTACTTCTTTAAAACTACGCAACGGATTTTGATGCGTTTTTTTAATATATAAATTTAATATTTAATTTTTAATTTTTTTGATGATTCAAGAGGAAGATTTATATGTAGGTATAATATATGTTTAATATAGTAGAGGGTGCAGCAGGAAGGGGATCTGACGCCACGCGGGCGGAAAAATATTGGCGGTACTAAGTTCGCCGGGTCAGCTAGTAACATTATAAATGCGAAAGTAACTATGTCTGTCTGTCTGTATGTTACGCTTTCACACCTTAACCACTGAACCGATCTTAAATTTGGTATAGAGATAGATTAGAGTTTAAGAACGGATATAAGCTACCTTTTATTGCGAAAAAAATGGTTGTGATAGGATGAAACTTTGTCATTTTTGAATGTTTCCTGATAAAATTGGTACAGAGATGGATAGGAGCTTGGGAACGGACATAGGCTACTTTTTATCGCGAAAAAGTGGGTAGAAGGGAAGGTATAGGGCTATGCGGTGAAAGTTTATTCGAAAGTTTGTCATTTTTGAAGATATCCTGATGAAATTTAGTATAGAGATATACAGGGTGTAATCGTTAAGTGTGTCCAGGCGATTATTCCGTAACTATTACAGATATCAAAAAACTTTAAACTGATATCGAAAGTACGTTACCTAATGAGTAAAATGACATCAATAACTTTTTAAAAATCAAATGAGAGGTATCTAAAATTTTGTCATTAAACACTCCCATACATTTAGTATGAAGTAGAAAGGTTTTAGTTTCCTTATTTTAAGTGATCTAGTACCCATTTTACCTTAATCATATTTTATGATTACGTATAATATGACAATGATGATTTTCAAATAGATACATGTGTAAAATAATTATCTTAGGTACCACTTGAAATTAGTAATAAACCGTGTTTTAATATCGCATTAAGTAATTTGAGCTAACTGAAAAGCACTACAAAAAAAAAGATACTCTTTGGTGTTCGTTCTAAATTCAAAACTTTTATCTCGGGTTGTTGTTCCCACCAATTTATCGTTGTTTTTTTTTAATTTGCGTTAATAATCGTGATTGTTTCATTTATTGATTGCAAAATGGCATATTCCAAAAGAGAAAAGAGAGATATGCTAAAAATTGACTACAAATATGATTGTAACAAAAGAGCGGCCATTATCGCCTACAGAAGAGAGTACCCAGACAGAGCAGTCCCTTCTGATGTACGTACCTAAAACCTTTCTACTAATCTCATACTAAATGTATGGGAGTATTTAATGTCAAAATATTAGATACCTCTCGTTTGATTTTTAAAAAGTTATTGATGTCATTTTATTCATTAGGTAACGTACTTTCGATATCAGTTTAAAGTTTTTTGATATCTGTGATAGTTACGGAATAATCGCCTGGACACACTTAACGATTACACCCTGTATTAGAGCTTGGGAACGGATATAAGCTACCTTTTATTGCGAAAGAGAGGGTAGAAGAGAGGGAGGGGGAATAGTGCTTGGGGATGAAAGTTTGGCATTTTCGAAGATGTTCTGATGAAATTTGGTACAGAGATGGATTGGGGCTTGGGAACGGACATAGACTACTTTTTATCGCGAGAAAGGGAGTAGACGGAGGAAATAGGGCTGTGCGATGAAAGTTTATTTGAAAGTATGTCATTTTTGGAGAAACCTAATGAAATTTGGTGTAGAGATATATTAGAGCTTGGGAACGGATATAGGCTACCTTTTATTGCGAAAAAGAGGTAAGAAGAGGGGGAGGGGGAATAGGGCTAGAAGATGAAAGTTTGGCATTTTTTGAAGATATCTTGATGAAATTTGATCCAGAGATGGATTAGCGCCTGGGAACGGATATGGCTACCTTTTATAGCGAAAAGGGGTTAAAGGGGAGAGGTGTCAATAGGTGATAATAGTAAGAAAAGCTTTTTTTGAAGATATTCTCATGAAATTTAGTATAGAGGTGGATTAGATCGTGAGAACGGACAAAGTCGAGCAACGAGCCGAATATAGGTACAGGCGAGTAGAAAATCAAATAGAGCCCAGTAGAGAGTAGAGTAGAGAGGTGAGTGGAGAGATGAATGTAGAGGCGAGTAGAGATCGAACAAAGTGTAGAATTAAGATTCGAGTAGAAAGGCGAGTAGATAAGCAAGTAGGAAGGCGAGTAAAGAAGCGAGTAGAGAGAGTCAAGTAGAGGGGCGAAAAGAGAATCGAGTAGAAGGCTGAGAGGAGAATACAGAGTCCCGTAGAAAGGGGAGTAGAAAGGCGCGTAGAGCTTCGAGTAGAAAGTCGACTAGACTCAACACTAAGCGATAATCGACATCCACGCGGGCGGAGCCGCGGGCAACAGCTATTTTACTATATAATTATGTCTGAAACGCGGGTGGGTATTAAGTTATCTAATTCAGACACAGATGTTCTATTGAATGAGATATTTGGTTGAATATGAGCAATGTCACAGAATAGATAATAGTAATAGCGTAGCAATGTGTAATCTGTCTTAGATCATAAGTTTTCTTATGCCTGAATTAAATAAATTTTGAACAACAATAAAATGAATACCCATTATAATTGATTATTCAAAGATTTAAGTTTAAAATAATAAAATGATAAATTAAATGTGAGGTTTTCAGCTTAACACCACATTCCAAGAGGTCGATTTGGTCTTAAACCTTTAATCATATAATTATCTATTTATCTATCTATACTATTATTTAGCTATGAAATAGGTACATTGGAGATACCTATAAATTTCTTTTTAAATAAAAATGTAACATACCTATGTCCTATTACCTATAGGTATTACAAAACGATACTGAACTCAACTTTTTTTCTAAAGCCTTGGTTGTTTGTTCGCGATGGTGGCAATAAAAGGTAATACTGATCAGATTTTGAATATTTTGATGTGATTTTTTGTTCTTGAAAGATCTTGGCCAAACTTAAAATCTTACCTAAGTTTGATCGCAATCGGTTGAGTTGAACTGGAGATGTGATCAAAAATCGTAATAGCTGACAGGGGCGGAGCCGGGGAATCAGCTAGTGAAATATAAAAAAACTTGTCGTCTGTTGAATATACTTACACACCAAATTATTTATATTTTCAATGTAAAGATTGTTTGTAAAGTTGGGTTCAGTAACTTTTTATGGTGACTGTACCTATACAAAATACAACGTCTAAGTCAGTATTTCCTAAACATTGTTCTGCCATGGCCCATTTTCATACTGCTCCTTCGTGACCCACTGAATACTTTCTAACCCAAGCTGGTTCCAATTATAATACACGCACCGGCAGAATTAGCGGAACACAAAATTATGGTCTGGGGAGGGATATGTTTAGGTGCTCGCACGGAGTTAGTGGTAGTCGACGGCGGAAATCTGACTGCTGATCAGTATATCAGGGCGATTATAGAGGAACGTGTTGTGCCATTTGCCCCATTTATTGGTAACGACTTCATTTTAATGCAGGATAATGCTCGCTCAGTACAGGCATACCTAAACCATGTTGGTGTTACGGTGATGGAATGGCCAGCACGGTCCCCGGATATGAATGCCACCTCCTAACAATCTGGGCGAGCTGCGAAACACTTTAGTTGAAGAATGGCAGAGGTTGCCCCAAGAAATCATTGACAACATCATTCGCAGCATGCCCAAACGGACGGAAACCTTAATCAGGGCACGAGGGGGAAACACTTGTTATTAAACATGTTGTTGTTGTTTCATGTTTAATTATTATTTGTTTACAAACAAAGCTAACTATTTTATATTCTCCTTGTTTGTGTTCCGCTAATTGTTCGGTGTGGGTAGTAGAAATGTTTTATTAATACTAGGTACCTACATCCAATCAATAGTTTGGTATCACCTATTTAGTCAATAAATTTTAGTGCGAAGTATGGAGCTGTTGCTTATTTTTTACTAAAGAATTTAAGTTTGCGGAAAATCCTAAAAAGTTTTATCATAAGGTCTGGTTCCACTTCAAGTCGGTTTTTATACCTATTAATTGAAAACCCAGCTACATTTAAATTTTATTAATATACTGATCGTTAGTATTTTTTTAAGTGCGGGAATGGTGCGATCCTATATTTTATTTTGATGGCCCGGGTCGCGACCCGACAATTGGGAAACGCTGGTCTAAGTGATTTATAATTTACTAGATGACCCGGCGAACTTCGTACCGCCAATATTTTTCCACCCGCGTGGTAGTAGATCCCGTTCCCGCTGCACCCTCTACTATATTAGACATGTATTATACATATAAACCTTCCTCTTGAATCACTCTATCTATTAAAAAAACCCGCATCAAAATCCGTTGCGTAGTTTTAAAGATTTAAGCATACAAAGGGATATAGGGACAGGGAAAGCGACTTTGTTTTATACTATGTAGTGATCAGCTAACGCTTATTAATTATGTAACCTGCGTCTCTTACGTCAACAAAAATGTACATTTAAAAAATACTTACCTTAATAAACCTATATTCTTAAATATGTAAATAACTTAATTCATCTAAGGTAAATAATATTATATTATATTGCCTATGTACTTACCTGTATAAAATTATCGGCATGTCCGTGTTTGTAACCACACGAAGTATTCTGAAACTTTGTCCAAAACGGTTTGGTTGACCGAATACCTATGAATTCATTTTGTGATAGTATATGTATTTAGTTTGTTTGGGATTAGGTCTTAGGCAACTTTTTATACCCACCCATAAGTAATTGGGAGCCCTCTCTATCTCCAGAAATTACTCAGCAATTACTCAGTAACAATGGAAAGAAAATACTTTGCAATGTAACGAAAAAAATATCATAGATAGTCTGTGAACGGTAGAGTGGCGTCATTGTCTACTGCCTCATCAGTGTTGCTAATTCACTTTGATATGCAACAAAAGCAGGTAGTTAGCAAATGATAATCATTAGCAGAAATCTTATAAAATGAACCTGTAGGCTAGCATTTAGTTTAGACTTACACCTTTGATAACGGCCATTATCTAACATTAAGTGTTTTTTAATAAAACGAACATTTACTTACTTACCTACTTTAAAGCGAAAATAGTTACCAACGTGCAACCAATTTCAAATCATCATGATCCTACATGGACATTTTTATTTAGATTCAATGATTTAACATTAGTAAATTAGTGGCTAGTGGGTATCATTAGGTAGTCATATTTGGAGATTGAAAATAATTTTGGAACTTCAAAATTTTATTGTGATATACCTACATGTTTTCGTATGGATTACCGTAGACAAGATAAATTATGCCGAAAACTCACTGTACAGTCTCAAACCTTCATTATTATTCCTCTTTATTAACAATCTTATAAATTATATTTTTAAATACATATACACATATAAAAACATATATTTAAAAATATAAAAAATAGAGTCCCACCGGCATCGGGCACAGGGACCAAGCTACCGGTGGCTAGGGCTCCAGAGAAAGGAACCTCCTCACAATACGTGCCGTGTCGAGGAGTACCGCCTTCTGCATCAGGCCCTTGAGCCAGCTGCCTAACGAGAGCCTCTTAAGGTGTTGATCGAGGCTCTTAGCAATCAGCCCATGGGCTGATATGACTATCGGCACAATGATTGCCGAATCTACGTTCCACAAGTCGACAACCTCATGAGCCAGATCCAAATATTTTATTTGTTTGTCTTTTTCAGCTTTCATGAGGTTTCCGTCATGAGGAATGGTGACATCAACAATCACTGCAAGGCGCTCTAATCGATCTATAACCACTATGTCAGGCTTATTAGCGACAATAGTCCTGTCCGTGATGATAGATCGATCCCAATATAATATGGCACGACCATTTTCGAGAACTGGGTCGGGCACATACTTATAGTATGGTACCTCCGAAGTCACAAGATTGTATTTAAGGGCAAGTTGCTGATGAACAATCTTGGCCACTTGGTTGTGCCTGTGCAAATACACATTATTATTATTATTATAATCTTCTAGGTAAACGGAATACAATATATGGGGAATATTCAGAAACTTGATCTAGCAACCCCGATAGTGTCAAAGTGATGCAAGTACTCTGTCAAAAGTGTCAACAGTGTCAACTATCGATTTGTCTTGTCTGTTGTCAATTGTCATTATTGTCAATGTCAATTTCTGAATTTTGTGATTGTGTTGTTCTTGTTTGTTGCTTTTGCTCTGTATTGGATTAGCTGTTTCACTTGAATGACATTATGCGTAGATATTTTTTCAGACGTAGAATAAAATTATTATAAATTTTATGACCTAAAATATAAGAGAAAATTCAAAAATGATTTTTTCAAAGAGTGTGGTTTGGTTATTATGTGTGTTATTGTTGGCGTCAATATTTATGGCGAATTTACTGAATTTAATCGCAACGGACAATAATTTTTATTTGGAAAATAAAAAGGAAGGAATAAATCATACCAATTATTTAGGTAATAAGTATGTGAAAATAGCAGATACTAGTGACAACTTAGTGTGGTTCCTCCAGGTGAGTAAAATTTTACTTGATACCACAAAATAAGTGTACGTACTAATTATTTCGCGATGCTTTTTTCAGAACAAAGCCTCTCAAATTGAAATAATATTTATCACAAAGAAGCGTTGTAGGTGCATACAATTGAAATAATTCTTTTGTCTGTTATGTTGTCTAGTGTTTAGTGCAAACAAACCTTTCAAATGATGCAATAAGCAATTTTCTTTTAGATTTCAGACATACATATTAGTATATTCCGGGATCCTGGAAGAATATCGCAATTTCAACAGTTTTGTGATAACACAGTGAAGAAAATTAACCCACTTTTGGTTTTGGCTAGTGGAGATCTGACTGATGCAAAAGCCAAAGATAACTTGGGAAGTTCCCAAGTTGAGACAGAATGGATATACTACCACAATATTATAAAAGAATCAGGTGTGACTGATAATACTGTCTGGTTAGACATAAGAGGAAATCATGGTAAGTAAAACACACTTAGCAAACTATCTATGCTATGAATTTATTCAAGAGAAAGTTTAGCTAGATATTATTTTAATGAGTCTTGCTTTACCTAAATTCTGAATGAAACTTAAATTATTCTGAAATGATATTGTTGATGTAAAGAGAATATTACATATCTCACATTGAGTATCTCGGATTAGTAAAGAATTCTCTAATTTCTTTTATTAAATGAAAAAGATGCATTTACTAATATTCGTTAAAAATATTGAGGAAGAATCAAGAAAGGCCAGGGCAGGGGAGTCTGTAAGGATGGCACATTTGTGAATAGAATTTTATACTTACCTTAATTTTATTTTCTTGTATTATAAGAACTATTATAACGAAGTGTTGAAAGTAAAGACATAATATTCAAGTAATATAGCAAGTGTGAAGTGGTAGGAGCCTACTCCCTAACTAACTAACATTTTTACTGTGTCAGATGTAATAAAATCCTGCAGTTTAACAAGATTTTTAACTGTTGTTAATTTGATTAAAATAGGAAAAGTTTGAATCTGTCTAGGTGGGGTTCCATTGTTGGTTTTCCATTATCATTATCATTTTTGAAGTTCCAATAGCATCTGAGGTTCTTACCTCAAAGCACAGAGTGCACTTACACTTTCTTCTTTTGGCGAACCAAAAGAAGAAGAAGTGCCCCTGCACTAATACTAAGGCAGCAGTCAAAAACAGCCATATGTGTTTTGATGTAAATGGCGGTTTTTGGGAACAATTGCCTTCTGCCCTTCCAACACCGAGAGGAAAAGCCGCGCCAGAGCCTTATCTATCAATGTATAGGTGTATCAGCTAGCATGTGGGGCTGGCTCGGCCCAATAGATCTTGATGGGGCCCCATATGCCCTCAATTCCACTCATTATTATGCTATGAGTCTTATGTATATCTTTTTATCTCATGTGCCAATAAGGCATACAAGATAAAAACACTCAGTTGCTATTATTGTGGATGATGAAATAATGTAGCTTTGTTGCTTGCTTTTGGTATATGAAATGACTAATTTATTGTTGAAGTTTAACATATTGGTTTGTCTATGTATGGTATTGATGATATGCAATGTGAATTAAGTAGCTATAGTTAAATGCAAAATTAATACGTCCTTTTTTTCGTGCGGAATACTTATACTCCTCTCGGCGCTGGTGGCTGTGTCGGACTCGAACCGACTAAAACCGCACGCCGTCTCGAGTCACTAGATACCAGAGATTAAGGTGGGCGTAAGGCACAGATTACCTAAATAGTTGGAAGGCATTTCCCTCGCACCCCGGCTGAGCAACTCAACCGGCGTGCGAGGGAAATACGGCGGCCATATACGGTTTCAAGATGATCCCCTCGGTTGCCCGCGACGATACGAAAGTTAACATATTAATTGTTTTAAAATTTCATTTATTAAAATTGGTGATCAGGCTGATAATAGGTAGGATCGCAGGCCACCTAGAGTGCCTGTGGGGAAAGAAATGCCTGATAACAGTTTTATTACGTGCATTTGTCAAAAAATTGTGCAATACGCAGGCATAAGAAAGCTTCTTCGCTCTGGTATTGAACATACATGTATGTAGGTACTTTACGTACCATCATGATAATACTTCTTTCATTTACCATGAAAGAGTGTAAATGCTCGGCGAATATGACGTAACACATCACGAGTTATCACACTATCGTTATTAGTATCTTTGTATTATGTATTAGAGTTGTGTAACAAATGACTACGACGTGTACCTGCATATTTTTGCCAACCATACAGTAGCTTCGTTTAATATTCATCATCAGCATCCTTGCATTAGTCTCGACAGCATTCGAGGGTTCATCTCAGAGTTTGGGATCCGTTTAATCATGATGAGCTGATAACATGTTTAAGCGGACATAAACATATTCTAGCTGTCATCCGACTACCCAACTTGACGCAATCGACGATAAAAAGCACTATATCATGCTCTTCACCGATTTTTTTTGAAAATTCGTCGAGTTTGCTCGTGAAATGGTTCGTGACCACTCTTGAGAACAACTTGCAGACATGACTCATAAAAAAAACAGTACGGGGCTGTTGACGTCCTCGAGCCCAGTAGGACGGGGATCTTTCTCGCTAGCTCTTAGGACCCTGCTTCTTTAATTGGATGGAGTTAAAGAGGCAGGGCCCTAAAAGCTAGCGAGAGGGATTCAACCCCTGTATGAGCTAGTTAGCCTATCCTACAATAGCCACGTGCCCCAAGTGCCCCTATATAAAAGACGGCACTGAGCATCTACTATCTATTAGTACTAGCCTTCCTTGTCTTGGTCATATCTCCGGTCCTATTGAACCGATTGCGATCAAACAAATGTAAGACCTTAGTCTGATAAAGACCTTTCAAACAAATAATCGAGTCAAAATCCGTTCAGTAGTTTTTGCGTGCATCGCGAACAATTTATTATGAACACAATTATTATTTTTGTGTTCAATATCGTTAACATGTGCGAATGTAATCTAAGTTTTTTCATCAATATCTCCAATGTACAGATACAGAAACGACCACTTTGCTTTTATAAAATAGTATAAATGATTTCATTTCTTGATATTATCATTTCTTCACTAAATTTCATCAAAGCTCTTGTATTAACAACTGCATTTTATTAAATTATTAATTAAAGATTGCAAAACTACGCCAGCAGTGCAATGGGCAGCCTTTTCGCTCTAAACGATCTCTACTAGGCAACCTTTGGATGGTAATTATGGTTGCAAAAATTGAAGCTGGAAAACGAAACTAATAATAAAAATATACGTCTTTATTAAATAACTCATTTACAGATTTAAATCTATTCAATTTTGGTGTATTACGCCTTTGGCAGTACGCTATCGCTTAAATATTTAATTCTACTAATAAATTCATCCAAAGGTTAAGGGTAGAGATCTTCCTGAGCATAGATATAATATATTGCGTTGATGTTTTTATGAAATTCTTTCACAGATAACTTTAATATTGGGACACTCAATTCTCAAAAGAACTACTTTAGAAATTACTCAGTTCAAGGAAAACAACATATTAAGTCCTATGTACATTATGAAAACAAGAATGGTGTAAATGTGGCATTCCTGGGTGTTGATGCCTGTCCTGACCCAGGCCTCAGACGACCCTTTAATTTTATTGGCATCCTTGATGTACAGGAACAAGCAAATATTCAAAGACTTACATCAGAAGCTGACACTAAGGCTGATCATATAATTTGGTTTGGTCACTATCCTACTTCGTGTATACTGCCTCTTCAGAAAGATTCTAATAGTTTTAATTTACGTCAAGTCATCGGCTCCACGCATGCGTCACAAGTTTATCTATGTGGTCATTTACATGCCATGGGTGGTTTAGTGCCTAAAATGTACACAAAGCAGAAAAAAGGATACTTGGAACTTGAGTTAGGAGATTGGAAAGACAACAGAATGTACAGATTAGCAGCTATAGATCATGGACATTTTTCATTTGTTGATCAAAAACATAATGTATGGCCACTAGCACTAGTCACAAATCCAAAACATGCAAAATTTGTAATGCCTGGAAGAGAGCCTTTGCATTTAATTCCTGAGTCAACTCATATAAGAATACTGGCCTTTAGTGATGTTAATATTGTTAGTGTACAAGTAACATATGATCAAATTAGTTGGATGACATGCAAACACGTCAAAGGACCGCTGTACGCCTGTCAATGGCTAGCTCACCTGTTTGGAAATGGTTTACATAGGTTTTATGTAAAAGTTATTGATGAGCTAGATAGACAGGCTGTAATTGAGCACCCGTTTACATTGGATGGAAGTTTGATGAATTTTGATATAACAGGAAGGATTTTGCTTATGTTGAATGCAGGTGTTGTGGTAAGAGAATCAATTGTTACTACCATTATTAATATATTTAATTTCTAATACCCTTTTGATTAATGTATTATTCTGACAGTTTCAGGCAATATTTGGCACACTTCTATTGATAAATGTGCTACCTCTAGTCATTTTGAGGCTACAGAAATCGCCACCAAAGTATCGAAGAAGATTTGGAAGGGTTGTATTGAGACGCATTTGGCTGCTGACTAAACTCGATCGAGTGTTTTATCCTGTTGTGTTATATGCAGTCTATATACCAATTGGACCATGGGCAATTGGAGAACTTATCGATGGCTACACGGGTGCCATTTTCGCTTGGGGAATATTGATAAAAAATGCATTTTTACCAGAACCCTTTACATACATGTATGGGAGTGTACAGCTCATGTTTGTACAAATACCCTTAATATTCGTTTTGGCCCATTGTTTAGAGAATCGTCTATTTAAGTCCCAAATACGTGGAGTACGGCGGCTAATTATAAATTTGCCGTTTGTTTTTCTGTTATCAATACAGTTGTTATTGGCGTATTTCTTCTGGTTGGAGTATGGAACAATGTCGTTAATGTTTGGACCACTTCGAACATGGAGTATCGCATTAAGTGTATTGCTGTGGTATAAAACATTGAATTTGCCCCCAGATCAATGCAGGTACGTTAATTTTTTACGTTACATAAAACAAGTTTAAGAGCGCGTTATCTTAATTCTATCTAACGTACCAACTTTTGTTTCAGAAAACTAAAGAAGTTAAACGAATTATCGTCATAGTAGCCAGCTAACGCAGGAGCATACATTCTGAACAATTTGTACAGCTTCTGAAGATATTGTGATATGATTTGAAAGTAACATCTGCTAAATACGCTGACGCTGGCGTTATGTGGAAGTTACGAGGAAGATATTTAATAAAGCTAATATTTTTTATTTAAATATTTGATGCACCAAAGATGTTAAAGGTTAGGCATTCCAAATTTATTCAAAAAAACTGAATGTTAGGTAAAGCATAGCTCTATTTAGCATGTTAAAAGTTAGCTTGTATTGTTTGATAGTCGAGTCTAATTATATTTTGGTGACGCACTAAGTATTAGAGCAATGAACGCAAACGTTCTTACTGATCTGAGCTATCTATTTCACTCGATGTTTTATCAGCACCGTACTTATTGTTTTACCGTTGATGCTTTATATATTTCTGAATATTTTTATTCTAATGTCTCTCTCGAAGTAGACATTTATTGCCCGAATGCATATTTCTACTTATAAATAGCATTTTATTTACATGTCATGTGTACCTAATAAACAGATACGCATCGTAGTACCTAAATAATCGTCTATACGCGCGCGAGAATGAATATATAATTATTAGTAATAGAATTAAACGATTGTTGTGTTGGAAGAATTATGAGGAGTGATTATTATGAACACAAATCGGTATTTTAAACAAAACACCGCCGTTTCTTAACATTCACACAAACTGTAAATGGCTTAATCTAAAAATCACTGTATCTTTTCTGCATGTGTCTGGTGTTTTTTTTTTATTCTATCAAATACTTACGATACCTTGGTAGACACCCTGATAAATTGTGATAAATCTTACTAGGTGTCAAACATTTACTCAAAATTATCTTGCAAAGTTAATGTTGGCGCCATCACCTATATCGTCTTTGAAAAGTCATGGCTAGGCTCATAGACATGCAATACCTACCTAATAACCGAGTTTTAACAGTAGTACCTACAAATAAAATGTATAATTTCCAAGACTATCATACCCCTAAAACTAAAGATCCTTAAGTTTGTATGAAGATAAATTAACTTCTTGGGCTTCACTGCTCATGTGTGATAAAAGTGGAAGACGAGTCTCCCCAGTCCATTGCTTAAGAGGTTTCTAAAGAAGAGCCACATCGCACTTCGGCTCGATGCCGCATTGCAGTTAACTTAACATACGAAAAATATAAAACATGAATAATAATAGTGGAAAGATGAAGATATCGCAGGACTACATTTTCTCCAGTAGATATTTGATATTTTTTTGATCCTAATAACTCTCCTGACCCACTAAGGAATAGATCTGCATTATTTTAATTCTTATGCTGATGCCTGGTTAAATTGAAATTCTTGGTTGTACGTAAAACTTTCTATGAAATTATGAAGTTGTAATGTTGAGTCTTTTTCTTATTTTAAGTCAAAATAGTTGTGTATTAAATGCTCTACCAAAATGATTAACTAACCTATTTTATTGAATGACCACGAAACCCACATAATAATTTATTATCAGTACCTACTTGTTAAGAATCAATTCTATTTATTAATGTAAAATTAAATAAATAAATGGTGCTTACCCACGATATACAGGAAATATTCAGATGCAATAAAATGATGTGTATAAAAATGTAAGAAAATATATTGGTACTCTCATAATTCCAATTCTGTGTATAAAATAATGTAGTATAATTATGTCTATGCACATATTTATCACATAGGTATATAGCTATTATTTTAACAATATCATTATTTTATCGCGTAGGTCCCACGCGGCTGTGAATGTGTCTAATATGCGAACTTATTTTTGGATCTCTTTAAACCGTTGTTTATAATGTTACTAACAATGCTACACTTGTTTAAGACGTATGTATAAGATCATGTTTACTGCAATGGTTCTGCATTCATGCAACTATGAAATCAAAATTATAGGAAACCAAACAAATGACATTTGAAATTTGCCAAGTGTAGCAATGTTCTTGCACCTTATAGGACACTGCATTCAAAGAGCGCGTATAGCAAGTCAATTAGTAATTTATTATTAATAATAGTCGAGACCTTTTCAATATATATTCCTATTATTGATATAATTATATTGACTGTCTATACACGCCTAAAGAGAAATGGAATTGGAAAACAATATTACTAACGAAACATTTATGTTAATACGTTCTGAATCACCAACAGACAAGGGCGTCACAAGCCGATGGCCCAAATTGCAGCATACAGAGTGTTTTTGTTAATTACCAGATTTTAATATTATAGTAGTTGACAAAGATTCTTATTTATTAAATTTTTTATCAAAATACATATTCTTAGGTTAATTAAAATACAATCTATTAGCGTTTTGTAAAAACTTTTCGCCTTAGAAGCGGCTCTCTATACCATATAGGATAATATAATATGTATAGATATACTTCGGGGCATACTTATATCTTGCACCCAAAATTCAGTCTATATGCGCAGTGCCTATTTTTGGTTTTCTTTTGAGAATAAAACGGGGCGGTGGACGAGCTCAAATAATCATAGATTATATCAAAACGAGCTCGACTTGGGACCAAGATATGTGTCCCGAGCTAACCTTTACAGATGAGCGTTGACTACCTTAAGACAGGCGTGAATGTTACTAGATAAAGCAACTGGTTTGTTTTTAATGTGCCATTTTACGCCTCGATTTAAACAAGAAACAAGTTGAAAACTTGTGTGATCAAAACTTGTAGAAGACTTGTCGAAAACTTGTTGAAGATTTGTCAAAACACAATTGTTTTATACATGTAGATATGTAAAGAGACTGTCTCTTACAAGTTGTATATAAGTTTAAAACACATTAACGTTCGCACTGAAGACTGTGACTTGTCAAATACAGATTTTAAACCTTGGTGAAAACGAGGGGTTAGATCGCTTGAGACTTATCTACGTATTTTACTACTAGAATATCAATGAAAATTAAGTATTTCTTTGGCACAAATTATTTCGTCCGTCACACTCACTACCCGCATTATAGTGAAAGAACGTTTTGCTTTTTTCTTTAAATTAGTCAAAAATGCACAACAAAAGTGAATTCAAAAATAAGTGATGTACTTAATGAATAAAAATTCACATTGTTCCTATGAATTCTATGTCTCTGATCCAATAGCGTAGAGATTAAAAAACAAAAAAGAATTGAATTACCAATTCGCCTATTCATCTATTGACATTATTTTATTTCCAAAAATATGAAAGGTAAACGCAAGTAGACACTCACCAAAAATCTTTCTGATGTCTATATTGACAATGTGGATTCAGCAACTGTTTGTTTAAATTAATCGATAATAATAGCACACGTAGAACCGGGCAGTAGCAACAGTGACGCAAGAATAAATGACAGGACAGACGCGAGACCCTAGATTGGATATTTTACATATTTGACATTTTTTATAAGAGGGGGTGGGGGTAGCTTCCTCCCTCTGCCCCCCTGGCGACGTCCTTGCCAACAGATTGAAATGCCGTATTAAATGACCTGGATATAGGATGAGTAATTACATTCTGCAGGGCTAACATGCGCGCGTCGTCAAATATCTCGAATCGAGATGAGATATCCTCTCGAGTCTTCTCGAGCGAAGTAACGCCGACATAATTTTGTCGCGTCAAACTTTTTCAATTGTTGTCTATGGCATACACATTTTTTAAACATTTATCCGATAAAATCGGCACGATACGGCCATTTGCTCGAAAGCACAGACTAGTTAGGGATGCTAGGTATGAAAAAAGAAAAAAAAAGAGTACAAACAATTTTCGACCTTATTGACATGACATGCTATCGAATTTTTTTTCTTATATTCGTGATCAGCGTTATCAATTAATGCTAAAAGACACGTAACAAAGGAAATGTCATTAAGGTCGAAAATGGCTTGCAGTCGATGTTTTAGTCCAAAATGAACCGAGCACAAAAATGTTTACACGAGATAACTTCTCGTCTACCAAATGAAAGACGGTAGACAAAACATTTTAATTTAAAAAAGAGAAAAAATAGTGCAAACAATTTTCGACCTTATTGACATGACATGCTATCGAATTTTTTTTCTTATATTCGTGATCAGCGTCATCAATTAACGCGAAAAGACACGTAACAAAGGAAATTTCATTAAGGTCGATAATTGCTTGCAGTCGCACAAAGGTACTAAATTTTGATCCAAAATGAACCGAGCACAAGAAAAGTTTACACGAGATAACTTCTCGTTGACCAAATGAAGGACGAGAGACAAAACATTTTAAATGTCAAAATTCGAGTAAATAAGGGCACGTATGTTACAATTTGCAGACACTAAGTAGAGATGATTTCTCGAAGTCGAGTTATGTCGACATCTGACAGATCGCCATGAAATTTGCCAAGTTACCAACAGTCGATATCGACATAAAACGGCAAAATGCCTCGAGATAGCTATCTCGTAGCGCGCATGTTAGCCCTTCATGCTACCAACAGTCGACATATCAACATAAAACGGCAAAATGCCTCGAGATAGCTATCTCGTGGCGCGCATGTTAGCCCTGCTGGTCAAGAAATAAAATAAGTCATAATACCTAATTATTTCAATTCCATTTCTCTTTTTCTGTACATCACATATAATTATTTTTTAATGATATACCTACAATATAAATTTTACGGTTTTCTCAGTTGATGATACGATCGCTTCATGAAAATACGTTGATTACGATGGTCTGGACCCTGATTCGGCTATATATTTTGTTTCATGGCAAAACCACTGCGGTACCACAGACACTGTTACCAATGCCATTTACAGTAGGCTTTGCTATTATATTGTTATAGTCTAAAATTAAACGAAAATCTTGTAAGAGTGAATGAAAAATGTTATAAACTCTTTCTCTTTTCCTTTGTGACTTTAAAACTCAGAGTCTAAAATTTAATGACATTTTATGCAATGTCAGCGGTATGACATTGGTTTTGCTATGTCATAAAATTAGCAGAATCGGGGGTCTGGATTGATTATATTATTCCTAACTTTTAGTTCCCATAAAATGGTCGTATTATTTTGGTAAATATTAATATATTTGTTCATAATATCTTAGTCTGCTTGATGTCTAGTCCAGACAGTATTTTTGTAATAAATAAGACTTTAATGATATTAATATATATGTTAGAGTAGCTGCTTCGTAAGTTCTTGCTAAGATGCAAACTCAAGTGATTTGTTATACTAGCTACATTTTAGAGATATGTCATTAAAACAAATCGAAATTGCACGTAGATATCGTTTTATTTTAAGATAAACCTAGTTGTTATTTGGGTGTAGTAGAGGGCTTTTTTTACGTGCGGGAAATCCCCACGGATACCCCTCCTTCGGAGCCGAAGGGGGAGGTTACGTCGGACTCGAACCGACTAAACCGCACGCCGTATGTGGGTCGATGTGCTAGGCCGAAGGTGAGGTTGTCTTGTGACATATCCCTCGCACCCCGGCTGACCCAGGGACATTCCTCTCTTTCTGGCCCTCCTCGGGAGGGGGGACCACGCGGTCCCCGACTCGCCCCCGGTATGGGGGAGGCGCGCATCGTTCTACGATGCGCGCCGCCACCGTGGCCTGCTTCTGCTAGAGTGACGAGCGGCTCCACCCGTCATCCTCAGGTCCGCGCTCATGGGGGGCGGAGGTCGGTTTGCGCACTCCGACGCCCGAGCCGCTTTCAAACGCGGCCAGCGATGTCCGCGAGTCTTTCTCGCTCGCTGCGCCGCGCTCGCTCTGCTGTCTCCTTCACGAGCATGACCTGCTCGCAGAAGGAAGCGCTGGCCGCCCACGCATCCGCGCAGCGGAGGTGGCGTAGAGGGTAGGGGTAGGGCTGTTCGGATTACACGCTGCTTGTCACAAACGCGATTCGTCGTATACGCAGTTCGACATGATACGCGATTTGACACCATCGCTATAGGTCACGAACGCAGTTCGCCACTAACGCCGTTTGTCTTACACGCAGTTCGCCACTAACGCCGTTTGTCTTACACGCAATTCGTCACACACGCATTTGGTCATAAACGCAGTTTGTCATTCGATTTCTTCAAACTGCTTGAACCGGAGTAGTATCACGCTCTGGCTCCTGATCAGAAAGTCTAAGTAGCAAAACGTCAAACAAAGCAAAACGGCTAATCACCCATGTAGCAAAACGTTGAATCAACAGGTCTATATAACAAAACCCTTTCGGTCTCTTAGGTCCAGTTCCTATGTACGTCTAGTGTGTTTGGTACGACTATTTCTGCGAAAGTCCATTTATTTAAAAGTCATTAAATGAAATGTTGAAGCATTTACTATGCTAACTTTTCAAATCGATTAAGATAGGAAAAAGTGAATCGCTCAGGCGAGACGAGAACCCTTGATCTTTCCCTTACAGGGGGAATGCTCTGACCACTGAGCCACCGAGCCACGCCTGAAGCTATCCAAATTCTCCTATACTACCGTCTTAGGGCAACGGTGGGAGCCATCTACTGACATTCCGTATCCGATAGTGCGTGTTTAAATAGTACATTACTGCCGCGGCCACCAATTGTAGTGTTGCCGGACGATCGTGAAGTATGCGGGCCGAGGCGCAGCCGAGGCACGCATTACGGAGTCCGGCAACGCTCAGTTGTGGCCAAGGCTTGTATAGTGCTTTTCTCAAAGAATGCGCGGAAATTAAAACTAAGTAGTATGTAGGCAGAATTTTTTAGTTACCTACTTTTCAAAATCATTGACGAACACGAACAACAGTAATTTTTCACGCGGCGAAATGTTCATTGGTTTTTATTTTTCTTAATAAACAGCATTCTATTTGCAAGCCAGTTCTATATTTAAATAACGCCTTGGATAAGTTACCTCCTTGGTTGCCATGGTTCGGAGTAAAAGTTAGTTCCACTTTTAAATTACACGACAGATATGAGTTTACATACCTAGTAATTTATTTGGCCGCTAAAACACGACAGATATGCATTTTCATATAACTTTTGCTGGCCGCTGCTCGCATGTACATCAATTTCGATTTATCACGAAGAAGGTTGTCAAAACAATGTTCACATTTCCAAGCATGTTTGAGAAAAGTCCATTTTTCCTAATCCCCAATTCTTTGTACAGTCAGCGTCATTAAAATGTTGCTAACAAAACAATTTTATTTCCAATTTAAGAAAAGAAATTATTTCTATGTTTACAAAATCAAACCTATTATATACAAATTAAATTAAATTAATAAAGTTACTATATATACATAATACTAAATAAAAAATAAAAACTAAAACTAAAAGTTAAAATGCGTCGTGGAATTCATCCGCATCGCATGCCTCTTGTGGTAGCGTTCCCAGAAGACTGGCAGCATTGCCACGTTGTATGGCAATGCTTAATCTCTGACCTAAAAAGAGGCCAGCCTTCTGGTCACGAGAAGCGTCGACCATACGCTTCGCAATCTCCCTGAAGAGATTGCGGGCGCTCGGACCCCAAGGCCCAAACGTTTCGACTCCAAACGGCACAAATTCATAATCTCCAATGAGATTGGAGTATTTGCGCCGCTTAAGAGCCTCTGCAGAAGCTGCAGCAGCACCGGCACGACCAGCCGTGCCAGGTATATGGGTAGGGGCAATGGTGGCTAACAAAATAACTCAAAATAAGCCAAATACCAAAATTCCAATTTTATATTGGTTATTAGAGTAGGTACTCAAGTATCCAGAGTGGTCCAACTATCTTAACAATCGGTCTTCCAGAATTATATTATATCAGGCCACTAGACTACATTTTATATTATTATTATTAATAAGGATATTATATAAGGATAGGACATTATTTATAAGGATTGACTCATAATCAATATAAATAGTATTGTATCACTGAAAAAAAAAACACTTAACTATGAAAATCATTATTTATTAATATTTAGAGTTAAACTGGCGTAACCAAATTGCATTAAATATAGAAAGGTCAGAGTTAAATTTAGGTAGATCGTGACAAATCGCGCTTAAGACGAACTGCCTATAAGACAAACCGCGAATATGACGAAAGGCAATAGTGACGAACAGCGTATAAGACTAATAGCGAATGTGGCTAACTGAGTAAATCAGATCGCTGATGACCAACTGCGTATATGACGAATAGCGTTTGTGACAAGCAGCGTGTAATCCGGCTGTTCTCCATTAGACAGTACATACATGGCCCATGACAAAGTGCCTGCCTGACGGCAATAGACGCCCCATATTACATGGGACCGATAATCATAGTTGGCGTAATGTAGGTGTTACTTATGACTAGACCTTCGGAGATTTACAAATGTAGTGTATATGTCGCAGCCAACCAGCTTAATCAGCCATTCAATTAACGGCCTACGCTGTTTACTGAATGGCGCCGTTCAATTAGCAGCCTGAATGATGTACAGCCATGTCATTAAACAGCTAGGCAAATAGCTTGGATAATTACTTGCCTAGCCATTCAATGAAACAGCTAGAAAAATGACTAATTTCTGCATATTTATCAAAAAAATAACCACGTAGGTTATGTATGTATATGAGGCTGTTAGCTAAACGACGCCATTCAAAAAGAACGGCCTGAATGATATCGTTACGAGCGTGGGGGTCGGTTTAAATAGAAAATACGAGAATAACCGTTGAAGACAGATTTTATTCAGCTGCACTTAAATTACAGCAAAACGCTTAGAAATACGAAACTCTTCCTTACACAATACACAGTCATTTGTACAATCGCACTGTATCGTTTCGCACACTTCATCGCTGTAATCGCTTCGAATACTAGTCGTAGACTGACTGAGCGGAGGCTGCTAGCTCGCCTTTTATATCCGGCGCGGCCGAGTAGCGAAAATTCTCGAAAATACAGCAACGTTCTGGAATGTTCTATTGGCAGTGACGTAGCTAGATGACTAAGGGCCCCGGTGCAAAATAAATACGGGGCCCTCATGTTTTAATTGTTATTTTGGTTGCAAAAACTCCCGCAGGCATGTCATTGAGCGACTTCCGACCCCCGCGGTCGTCTCCGTGCATCGCGGGTCGTGCCGATCACCCGCTCCACCGCCTCGTTCTCGAGTATTACTTGCTATATATATATATATATATATATATATATATATATATATATATATATATATATACTGTTTTCTGTGTTATTTCGGGGTGGCACCCCATTTTACGAATGGCCTAAGCATTAGCCAGCCCGGTTAATAAATGTCGTAATAAACGTTGCGGCTTAATGTTGCTACGCCGGGTGCTTGGCAACTTCAATATATGGCCAAATTCCCATAGGAGTGAGCGAGACGGCCCTATAGAGACAATATGCCTTGACGTCACTGTTCTAGAAGGAATCGAATGAATAGAACGAGACGTCAGGCTAGAAAGGCACACAAGACCCAATAGACAGTAGCGTAGCTATGGGTGGGCAAAGGGTGCTATGTACCGGGGCCCCCAAGCTCAGAGGGCCCCGTGAGCTCGGCCACTGAGCCCAAATTAGCAAACCTCATACAAGTAACGAACATATCTTACATTCGGAATTATAAATTGGTTGCAACACAACTCCAATCAGGGCAACTTATTTGGTTGAACTTGTAGGGAATTGTGTTGGTGCAGTATTGTCACCTATTGTCATTACGTTTACAGCCACTGAGCTTTGGGGCCACCTGAGCCCTCAGGAGCTCCCCCGGCTCCCTGGCTCAGTGGCTAGAAAGGCCTCAAAGTGACATCTGCCTGGGCTGCCACCGCTTCCTTCTGCGAGCAAGTAATACTCGAGAACGAGGCGGTGGAGCGGGTGATCGGCACGACCCGCGATGCACGGAGACGACCGCGGGGGTCGGAAGTCGCTCAATGACATGCCTGCGGGAGTTTTTGCAACCAAAATAACAATTAAAACATGAGGGCCCCGTATTTATTTTGCACCGGGGCCCTTAGTCATCTAGCTACGTCACTGCCAATAGAACATTCCAGAACGTTGCTGTATTTTCGAGAATTTTTGCTACTCGGCCGCGCCGGATATAAAAGGCGAGCTAGCAGCCTCCGCTCAGTCAGTCTACGACTAGTATTCGAAGCGATTACAGCGATGAAGTGTGCGAAACGATACAGTGCGATTGTACAAATGACTGTGTATTGTGTAAGGAAGAGTTTCGTATTTCTAAGCGTTTTGCTGTAATTTAAGTGCAGCTGAATAAAATCTGTCTTCAACGGTTATTCTCGTATTTTCTATTTAAACCGACCCCCACGCTCGTAACGATATCATTCAGGCCGTTCTTTTTGAATGGCGCCGTTTAGCTAACAGCCTCATATACATACATAACCTACGTGGTTATTTTTTTGATAAATATGCAGAAATTAGTCATTTTTCTAGCTGTTTCATTGAATGGCTAGGCAAGTAATTATCCAAGCTATTTGCCTAGCTGTTTAATGACATGGCTGTACATCATTCAGGCTGCTAATTGAACGGCGCCATTCAGTAAACAGCGTAGGCCGTTAATTGAATGGCTGATTAAGCTGGTTGGCTGCGACATATACACTACATTTGTAAATCTCCGAAGGTCTAGTCATAAGTAACACCTACATTACGCCAACTATGATTATCGGTCCCATGTAATATGGGGCGTCTATTGCCGTCAGGCAGGCACTTTGTCATGGGCCATGTATGTACTGTCTAATGGAGAACAGCCGGATTACACGCTGCTTGTCACAAACGCTATTCGTCATATACGCAGTTGGTCATCAGCGATCTGATTTACTCAGTTAGCCACATTCGCTATTAGTCTTATACGCTGTTCGTCACTATTGCCTTTCGTCATATTCGCGGTTTGTCTTATAGGCAGTTCGTCTTAAGCGCGATTTGTCACGATCTACCTAAATTTAACTCTGACCTTTCTATATTTAATGCAATTTGGTTACGCCAGTTTAACTCTAAATATTAATAAATAATGATTTTCATAGTTAAGTGTTTTTTTTTTCAGTGATACAATACTATTTATATTGATTATGAGTCAATCCTTATAAATAATGTCCTATCCTTATATAATATCCTTATTAATAATAATAATATAAAATGTAGTCTAGTGGCCTGATATAATATAATTCTGGAAGACCGATTGTTAAGATAGTTGGACCACTCTGGATACTTGAGTACCTACTCTAATAACCAATATAAAATTGGAATTTTGGTATTTGGCTTATTTTGAGTTATTTTGTTAGCCACCATTGCCCCTACCCATATACCTGGCACGGCTGGTCGTGCCGGTGCTGCTGCAGCTTCTGCAGAGGCTCTTAAGCGGCGCAAATACTCCAATCTCATTGGAGATTATGAATTTGTGCCGTTTGGAGTCGAAACGTTTGGGCCTTGGGGTCCGAGCGCCCGCAATCTCTTCAGGGAGATTGCGAAGCGTATGGTCGACGCTTCTCGTGACCAGAAGGCTGGCCTCTTTTTAGGTCAGAGATTAAGCATTGCCATACAACGTGGCAATGCTGCCAGTCTTCTGGGAACGCTACCACAAGAGGCATGCGATGCGGATGAATTCCACGACGCATTTTAACTTTTAGTTTTAGTTTTTATTTTTTATTTAGTATTATGTATATATAGTAACTTTATTAATTTAATTTAATTTGTATATAATAGGTTTGATTTTGTAAACATAGAAATAATTTCTTTTCTTAAATTGGAAATAAAATTGTTTTGTTAGCAACATTTTAATGACGCTGACTGTACAAAGAATTGGGGATTAGGAAAAATGGACTTTTCTCAAACATGCTTGGAAATGTGAACATTGTTTTGACAACCTTCTTCGTGATAAATCGAAATTGATGTACATGCGAGCAGCGGCCAGCAAAAGTTATATGAAAATGCATATCTGTCGTGTTTTAGCGGCCAAATAAATTACTAGGTATGTAAACTCATATCTGTCGTGTAATTTAAAAGTGGAACTAACTTTTACTCCGAACCATGGCAACCAAGGAGGTAACTTATCCAAGGCGTTATTTAAATATAGAACTGGCTTGCAAATAGAATGCTGTTTATTAAGAAAAATAAAAACCAATGAACATTTCGCCGCGTGAAAAATTACTGTTGTTCGTGTTCGTCAATGATTTTGAAAAGTAGGTAACTAAAAAATTCTGCCTACATACTACTTAGTTTTAATTTCCGCGCATTCTTTGAGAAAAGCACTATACAAGCCTTGGCCACAACTGAGCGTTGCCGGACTCCGTAATGCGTGCCTCGGCTGCGCCTCGGCCCGCATACTTCACGATCGTCCGGCAACACTACAATTGGTGGCCGCGGCAGTAATGTACTATTTAAACACGCACTATCGGATACGGAATGTCAGTAGATGGCTCCCACCGTTGCCCTAAGACGGTAGTATAGGAGAATTTGGATAGCTTCAGGCGTGGCTCGGTGGCTCAGTGGTCAGAGCATTCCCCCTGTAAGGGAAAGATCAAGGGTTCTCGTCTCGCCTGAGCGATTCACTTTTTCCTATCTTAATCGATTTGAAAAGTTAGCATAGTAAATGCTTCAACATTTCATTTAATGACTTTTAAATAAATGGACTTTCGCAGAAATAGTCGTACCAAACACACTAGACGTACATAGGAACTGGACCTAAGAGACCGAAAGGGTTTTGTTATATAGACCTGTTGATTCAACGTTTTGCTACATGGGTGATTAGCCGTTTTGCTTTGTTTGACGTTTTGCTACTTAGACTTTCTGATCAGGAGCCAGAGCGTGATACTACTCCGGTTCAAGCAGTTTGAAGAAATCGAATGACAAACTGCGTTTATGACCAAATGCGTGTGTGACGAATTGCGTGTAAGACAAACGGCGTTAGTGGCGAACTGCGTGTAAGACAAACGGCGTTAGTGGCGAACTGCGTTCGTGACCTATAGCGATGGTGTCAAATCGCGTATCATGTCGAACTGCGTATACGACGAATCGCGTTTGTGACACAAATGTGAACACAATTCCCTACAAGTTCAACCAAATAAGTTGCCCTGATTGGAGTTGTGTTGCAACCAATTTATAATTCCGAATGTAAGATATGTTCGTTACTTGTATGAGGTTTGCTAATTTGGGCTCAGTGGCCGAGCTCACGGGGCCCTCTGAGCTTGGGGGCCCCGGTACATAGCACCCTTTGCCCACCCATAGCTACGCTACTGTCTATTGGGTCTTGTGTGCCTTTCTAGCCTGACGTCTCGTTCTATTCATTCGATTCCTTCTAGAACAGTGACGTCAAGGCATATTGTCTCTATAGGGCCGTCTCGCTCACTCCTATGGGAATTTGGCCATATATTGAAGTTGCCAAGCACCCGGCGTAGCAACATTAAGCCGCAACGTTTATTACGACATTTATTAACCGGGCTGGCTAATGCTTAGGCCATTCGTAAAATGGGGTGCCACCCCGAAATAACACAGAAAACAGTATATATATATATATATATCTAATATCGACCGATTCTCATGACATTTTGTGGGCATATCGGGTAGGTCTGAGAATCGGCCAACATCTATTTTTCATACCCCGATTCGCGATAACCGACATCCACGCGGGCGGAGCCGGGGGCGACAGCTAGTATATATATATAAATTTCCGAGGGGGTAGGCAGAGATTTATTCACAGAAAATTCGTGATAGGTTCATTGAAAAATTCTTCACTTATTCATTCATTAGCCTTCGTGGTTTTTTTTATAACCATGCAGATTTAAGTCATTTTTATAGCTTATTGATTAAATGCCTTGGCAAGTAATTAAACGTCATCGATCCAAGCTATTTGCCTAGCCGTTTAATTAAATAGTTGAACACCATTCAGGCCGCTGATTGAACGGCGCCGTTCAGTAAAAAGCCTTGGCAGTTAATGGAACGGCAGAATAAGCTAGTTGCTTGCGACATATAGGTACATGTATAAAGTATGTTCGCGAAGATCACATAAATTGTTTGACGAATAAAAAGAAGTTTTAATTTAGCTATTTCCTTGCCGTTACCTATTGATAGCACAGTTGAACATGAAACTATAAAAGTAAAACAGTTACCTACAGTAAGTATAATTTGCCACTAAGCGCTTTGTACAGTACAAAGTATAAATTAACAGAGTAAGGATCCTTTATTTTATGATAACAGGCTATTGACACAATTTGTAATCACGGAGTTCTTAATCAGTAAATTGTTCAAGTATTTCTACTTAGATATACCTAGCTATCATCCTACATCATCGGTCACTAAGACGGATTACATTAGAGCTTTGAGTTTGCGGTCCACTCTCTTAATCCTTTACCATATTGACTTTACTTGTATAGGAGCGACTGCTGTCTGATTCCCAACCCTTAAGGAACTTCGGCGGCGAATGACATATGTAACAAGAGTTAGGTTGAATAAATATCGGCAGGAATTCATGACAACCGAACAAAAACTGTGGTGGATTCTTCAAGGGCCGATTTTGGGGCCGAGAGGGATTGCTAAATTTTATAAAATTTTCGTTAACACGTTTCTCACGGCTTACGACATGGCGGGTAGTGAGACTGTTGACACATATGTTGGTTACCTACTGATTACAGTAAATGTATGAATAAAGAAGATATCTGCACGTATTTATGACAACCGAACACAAACTGGTAGGTCACTCAAGAGCCGATTTTGGAACCAAGAGAGGTCTTGGTGGATTCCTAAATTTTATCAGTTGACGTTAACATATTTCTCACGGTCTACGACATCGCGGGCAGTGAAACCACTTACAAATATGTTGGTTACCTATTACTGATACCTGGTAAATATTATGGTATGGTATGATACTGGTAAATGTTTAAATAAATAAGATACCTGCAGAAATGTTTTACTATCGGACACAAACTATGATGGGTTTCTCAAGGGCCGATTTTGGGACCGAGAGAGACCCCAAAACCAACCCTTGAGGGATTGCTGAATTTTATCAATTGTAGTTAACACGTTTCTCACGGCTTACGACATCACAGGCAGTGAGACCGTTGACACGTATGTTGGTTACCTACTGATTACAGTAAATGTTTGAATAAATAAGATATCTGCAGGAATTTATGACTACCGAACACGAACTGGTGGGTCCCTCAAGGGCCGATTTTGGGGCCGAGAGATTCCACCAGATTTTTGTAGGAATTTATAATAACTGAACAAAAACTTTTCTTTTCTAAGTCTTTCAAGGGTCGAAAGAGGCCCCAAAACCGACACTTAAGGGATTTCTTTTCTTAATTGTTCCTCACTCTGCCTCTTCTAACGGTTTTCAACATCGCTGACGGTGAAGCCGTTGACATGCATGTGTATTCTTGAATAATTAGGTAGGTACTCGAATAACTACTTTAATGCAAAGGAAGAAAATTAAGTTCATATTTAATGTGGTAGGTTTTTTTACGTGCGGGAAATCCTCACGGATACCCCTCTCCCCCCTTCGGAAGGGGGAGGTTATGTCGGACTCGAACCGACTAAACCGTACGCCGTCTGTGGGTCGTTGTGATAGGCCGAAGGTGAGGTTGTCTCGCGACATATACTTCGCACCCCGGCTGACCCAGGACCATTCCTCTTGGTCTGGCCCTCCTCGGGAGAGAGGACCACGACTCGCCCCTGGTATGGGGCGCCTGCTTCTGCTAAGGTGACGAGCGGCTCCACCCGTCACCCTCAGGCCCGCGCTCATGGGGGGCGGAGGTCGGTCGGCGCCCTCCGACGCCCGAACCGCCTACGAACGCGGGCAGCGATGTCCGCGAGTCTCTCTCGCTCATCGCGCCGCGCCCGTTCTGCTGTCTCCTTCTCGAGCATGGCCTGCTCGCAGAAGGAGGCTCTGGCCACCCACGCATACGCGCACCGGACCATCGCCACGAGCAGGGTGAAGAGCGTGAGCACTCTCACCTCCAGGGCCGCCACAAGCTCCCGCCTCCGCGTCTCGAACGCCGGACACTCGGTAAGCGTGTGCAGCCCCGAGTCCACGCTCGCGTCGCAGTGATGGCACTCGGGCGTTGGCTCTATGCCCATCAGATGCAGGTACCGCCCGAAGTTACCGTGTGCTCAAGTCGTCTACAGAGTATGAGCACGGACAGTGATGATGATAAGGCTGAATCGATGTTGCAGGTTCGCATAATATTGAAGTTTTAGCTATTGGAGGTGGAGGGAGGATCTAAGTATAGGTAGAGGGTTTACATTGCAATTTCATAAACTAACTTGTTTTATGATTGTTTGTATTTACTGAATCCACAGAAAATTAGCTAGATGGTGTTTGTTATTAAAAAAAAACATGTTTGTGTGCAAAAGCTTGTAAATTTATTGCGAAAATTGGTGAAGGCAGCCAGATTTTGGTTTCTATATATTATGCATAAGTACCATACGCCGCGTGCAAAAACTTTGCCTTATTAATATTATATTAGTATCGCCTTACATATTTCACTAATATAACATTAATAAACTTCTTTTATATATACAAACTGTTCTCAGATCCAGAACTATTTACCCTTTCGTTTAACATTCAGATTTATTTTCGATATTCTAATCAGAAAACTTTGTGGACTTATAAGTTATAATTGTAGTTTATGATACTGTTGCATAATAAGGGTTCTTATAACACGAGTGTGTTTTAAAAAACGAGCCGTAGGCGAGTTTTTTTATAGTATCACACGAGTGTTATAAGACCAAGTTATGTACAGTGTCATACACTACTTTATCTACTCTCATACTATAATACATAAACTAATTAATTTCACAAACTAAACCAAACTTTGTATAATTTAAATGTAAAATGTTGGCGCCAAGGCGCAAACATCGATTGCGCATGCTTGTTTCTTTTTTTTTCTTCCGAATCGGCGGATTCTTTTTTTAAAGTAGAGGTTCAGTCCAGATGGAGGTTGTATAGGTGTATCGTTATGATTAAAAAGTTATTTAATGATATAGGTGTCCATACAAGACTTCGTAATAATTTTTTTTTTTTGGCCTGTGTGTAATGTTTGTCACAGTTTTGATTTCAATTTAATAATCTTTGTATAATAGTATCAGAGTAGATAAAATATTTAATAATTTCTCAAATCAGTTGTTGCTATTTCTTCATCTTTTAAGTCATCTACATGCTCTATATACTCTGAATTTTAAAACTATTATGAGAGCGATTTGTAAAAAAACTATCCATAAGAATAAAGCAAGGAAATTTCTTGCCAAGCTATCTGAAATTTGTAAATGTTTCAAGTAACCTTCAGGATTTTTAAACATGCAAAATGTCTTGTGGCATGGTAATTTTTCTCGACCGAAACCATATACCGTTTCAAGGAAAGCGGCGAACGCATAACGAAAGTAGGAGATCAAGGCGAAAGGTCGAAGGTATGTAGGTATTTCATTGTAAGGAATGAAGAATTCGGAGAACATCAGCATGGGTATATTGGCTGCTGGTATCACGAACAGTCCCAGCTGGAAAATAAAGTATTAAAAATATCAAGTAGGTATATCGATTGGAACTTCAAAAAATATCACTTACAATGTGGTCTCGCTTTCGAGATTTTCAAAATCTAAATGTTTAACACTATCAAGGAGAGAAATTTAATAAGAACAGAGGAAAATCAATAAGTAATGGAAATTATACTAGGTTGTTACATTTAAGTAATGGAAATTATACTAGGTTGTTACATTATGTTGGTCGATTGCCGTGATTTGAATCTTACGACACTCCCTCTTGCAGAGTAGCATCTAGATCTTTTTATTAATAAGCTAAAATACTTGTGTTTGAAGTGGGATCTCGTGGGTAGTGTAATGTTCTCAATAAATGTTCTCACCTTCATTCCGCATGCGGCACCCATAACAAATCCGAAAGTTTGAGCTAGTATTGTCACGAGTGCGCAGGTTAACCAGGCCAACCCCATGCGCGTTGGGTCCAGGGGCTGAGTTGTGAGGTACCACGCAGGGAATAAGAACACAGTTGCACATAGTAACTGAAATAAAAACAAAACAGGCACTTCATAACTAGTTGCTAAGTATATTATGATAGTTGTAGCAATTTAATTGATTGGTTAAACTGAATTGACACTGGGTTCCGTGTTGAAAGCGTTGGAGGCCTTCAGAAAGGTAGAATCAGCACTAAGATGAGTATAATGAGGTTAAGTTAAACCAGATAATATTTAATTAACCTGTTTCCTTAATTGCTTATTACCTGTATGGGTAAATCCACGATGATTTTGGAGGCACAGTAAACTGGCAGGGAGTACCACTTATTGAGATGCTCATGTAAGACCACTTTAGCTTCAACTGGAACTGTAACAATAATTTTGCCTTATAAGAAACCCGTCTGTAAGCTATTTATTTGCTTGCTATAAGTCCTCAACTTTTCGGGCACTGAATTTGTAGTTCTTGAAAATTCTAATTTACTGCTTATAACGAAAATGATTATCTTCTATAATAAGTATTCATTTCTTATACTTACATGTATGTATGGTTGGCATGGCATTTGAGAAGAAGAGAAATAGTAGAAAGAAGAAAAGACATCCCGTGTTCGAAATCATTCTACCAGCGTCTGCGCCGGCGCCATTGTATAGTGCACCCAATAGTAAGGCTACCACAAAATGGCACACTAATCGAATCTGGAAAGAATAATGTGTTATTAACAATTTTCAATTAAGATACAAAATAGAACCTTGATTGATAACAGGCTCGAAGGGTCTGTTCCACTTAGGTAGGTACATGAATGAAACACTTGCGAGGATGTTTGTTATTACAATCAAACATAGCCTATGTACTTTCTCAAGGTAGACTAGAATCTACTGCTTTACTACATTTGAGTTCAAAAGCGTAGCAGACAAACAGACATACAGATACGAATCTTTAACAGAGAATTTATCGAGTTTGTTGAATTTAGTGGTTAAGCAGTTCTTAAGAGAGTCCTTAGGTTTAGGTATTTTCCTGTAATTAAAATGAATTGTTTATCTAAACTCATTAAATTAAGAACGATAAAAAGCGGTAAAAGTTGCGTCAGTTCTTATTTTATAGTTTTTATTTATTTTTTATCATCGACCCAACTTATGATAGTAAATGATTTGACTATTAAATATTATTACGTCACAAAAATTATTTCATATAAGTTGCCTTGTAACTTACCGTTTTGACGTTCAGTAAAGAGTACCTAACTAGGTAATTTAACTAGTCAGTCAAATACCTAAATAAATAAGACATACTAATATAATAAGTAGTTACATACCTGCGTCAAGTGAACATCTCGAATCACTCCAAGGCTACATCTCCATAACAAAGCGTTAAGCTGCTGACATACAGTTGCCGCGTAACCGTCTGCTGAATTCGGATTTCGGCTACTTGGACTTAGTAAGGCTTCAGATTCAGGTGATAACTCTAGGAAAGAAAACAAGGCTATGTAGTAGCGTAAAGGCGGCATTGTGGTCTAGTTGTAAATAAAATCTCAAATGGTTTTTAATCACAATGGTTTTTAATTTAATCGAAACATTTTCTATTTTCTTATGTCTATATACCTCACAGTGACGTGTCAGTGGATTATAGTCTGGGTGAACAGCTCTACTCATATCATTGACGCCCAAGCTAACTTCTCCTATCAATCCGTAAGCCGGCTGAATAACGGACGAGAGTCTGGTATAGGCTTTCCTCTCGGGGGTTCTTTATTTTTATTTTTGGAGACGGTTTGTTGACTGGGTTCTGAGGCCAGACGGAAGTCACTTGCGGCAAAACCAACATAAACAATATTCGAACTTCTGGTTTCTGGACGTTGGACATAACTATAGTGCCCCCATCTTACGATTGGCCTACGCATTAGCCAGTCAGGTTATTAAATAATGTAATTAACGAGATGGCTGAACACCATTCAGGCCGTTAATTGAATGGCGCCGTTTAGTTAACTGCCTAGGCAGTTAATTAAACGGCTGATTAAGCTAGTTGGCGGCGACATATATATGTGATTTATGTGAATGACACCTTATTATTGTTGAAGCATTTAGTGATGATAATAATACTAACCATTTTCTTTTCCATTTTGGATATATTTGTTTGAAATCTTACTCAATTCTTTTGCATAGCTATTAGATTCATTTTCTAAGAGATTCTTGTTACCCTGATGTCCGTCACTTGCTATCTCCAGCACTGAAAAGTAATTAAATGTACTTAATACATAAAAATAAATCTTCAAAACGTATCTAAGTTGTACGCGCATAACTTGTGTTCGTTACTGTCAAGATTATCCCACCAAAAACATTTTCAAGTAAAAATGTTGCCAAGACGAGTCTACGTAGCTTACCCTGTGAAAAAGTTATCAGATCTCGTATAAAGCCAAGCTCTAAAGACTGCACGCTCTAGACTTACAAGCTCTGTATAGCTTGTAAGTTTAGAGCGTGCAGTCTTTACTAAGTAGTGTACTAGACCTTACTCAAAATATGTATATGAAAAAGTGGTCAGATTTCAAGTACAGCCAAGATTTTTGATCTATGCACCGTAACTTTACTAGGCCTAACTTCACAAATTCTACATTTTAGTCAAAACGTGTGGCTTGGCCGTTTTGTTTTACACCCAATGAACGGCCAGACCACCAAGATGTAATGATAGGGGAAGCATTACTTCCTCAAAATGCTAAACTAAAAAAAAAATAGTGCGAGTCAGTTATACGACAAAAGAATTTGGTGGCTACTGATTATTCTAGATTCTAGATCTGGTCTATTTAAGTAGAAGATTCAGTTTCAGTTTCTACATGAGCGAAATTAAAATTGCGGTCATAGAAGTCCCATATGGAATTAGTAAGGGTCACTGTTAAAACTTAGGAACTGAACTTGTCTGAGGCAGTACCTACTTCATATTCGCAAATTGTTCTAAGTGGTCTTCAACCCATAATGGTTGAATAGATACAGTGGTTCCAGATAGATACAGTGTTTTTTGTTGCATTAAAAGTAAAATAACAATATATTTTGGAAAAAACAGTAAAATTTAAAGATTTATTTTCGATGAGGTTAGCTTTCTTTCCAGCCCCTCTAGACAAGTGGCAATTCGCTAGCCGGCGGCGTTTGATGGAATAGAATGACGAATATATGGGAATTTACGTAATGACAGTCGTTAACGCATGTCAAATACGTCAAATTCCATACATTCGTCATTCTATTCCATCAAACGCTGGCTGGCGAATTGCCACTTGTCTAAAGGGGCAGTTAAAGTTGTACCACTGTTCCTCAATTCTGCTTTGAGTTGTTGCATATTCCAAGTTGAATACGTACTGAAGCAAGTCCAGATCACAAAATAAAAAAAATACCATAAAACACGATAGAAAACAAAAACAAGTCGGTTCAAATCTGACAGCTGAGTTTGTTATTGTTTATATGCGTGTATTTACATTGTCCGTGACACAGTACAATGACTAATTGACTGCTCTGATTATTTATTTCTTTGTTCTGTATCGATTCATAATTTTATCATTAACAGTGTCAATTCCGGTTACATTCAATGTTTAGATCTTAGAGCCCAGGGTCTGTCATTTACTCCTTACAAGAAGGAGTAAATGAATCACTGATTTGGCTTAATTTGACCCTCCGAAAGTAAAGCCTGCAACAAAACCCCGTCTATTATTTAGCCGGTGTACCGCTTTGCTTTTTATAGATTAGCTGAACGAATTGCGAATGCAATTACTAGGTAACAAATGTCTGGCCACGCCGCCTTCGCTGGGCCGGGCTACGGTAAGTGGGTACCCCAAGAAGTGCTGGATTGGCTTGCGTGTATTGGCTATATATATAGTTACATATATTATATAAAATAATCCTTAGTCTCACTACAGAAAGCGGATTTCGAGCTCCGAGTTGAGACCCCCGAATGCGACCAGATACAGAAAAATGAAAGAAATCGTCCACTCACAATAATCAGCTATATTATAATATTGAGGACAGATGAAACCAGCTCTGGCTAAAGCTCCTGGTAGGTCAACTGTTGCTCCTGCATATAATGTTCTACCATTGGTGAGTACGATGACGTCGTCAGCCAAGGCAAACAGTTGTGATGACGGTTGGTGGACTACACAAGCTACGGTGCGACCGCTACGAGCAACAGTGACGAGGGCTTGTGCCACTGATAGTGAAGAGACTGCGTCTAAACCGCTGAAATAAAAGATACCCGCAATGAAGCCTTTCTTTTTAAGGAAAGAAGTGAAAGTTTTTGGGAAGGTGTAACAAACTTCCATCCATTCATGCATCCACAACAATATATCCTCGAAAACTTTGACGTTTATAATGTTAATGTAAGTTAGATTTACAGTTGGAACAGACTTAATGTCATTAATTTTTTTATCAACTCACAACATGGCGATCTGGCATAGACTAGGAAATGTACAGATCATAGAGCTCTTGGCTATTACCCAAAGCGGAAAATGGAAAAGAGCGCCTAAATCCAAACTGTTGATATGTATTAAAATTTTCAAAGAAGAGATTGTGCTCTCCACTCTCTAGGCCAGTTTCGAGCAACTTACTTAATATGATTTGTCCTAACTTTAATAATAACAATCACGACTTTAATTACCTTGTTGGTTCATCTAATAACATGATAGTTGGGTCTGTCAATAATTCACAGGCGACTATCAGCCTCTTTCTTTCTCCACCAGAAAGACGGCCTGCTCTCGTATTCAATACTTCGTTGATACCAAGTTGTTTCGTTACAGTACTTATCTAAAAAGAGTGAAAAAAAATCATTATAATATCATACCAAAATACATAGGGACTTTTTCACAGCAACCTAGACATAAGTACTAATACTTGTCTTCAATGAAAACACATGTACTATTCCACATTATTTATTAAATTCTTAACCGGTTTCGCCTTACGGCATTATCAAAGCTTACTATTTGATGTAAAACAAATATTATTAAATATAAAATACATTATTTAAGAAAAACAAATACCTACGGCAGATACATGACATAAAAATAAAAAGATTGCAGAAAGACTGCTGAAAATGAAAAATATTTCTCTAACTATGTCGTTTAAGCCCAGGAATTAAAGTGATTGGACAATTGCAATATAGTTTCAGGGGCGGTTCTCAATTGTTTTTTCTTCAAGGGTTAACTAATTTATACTTTTTGTAGTTGTGTGCAGTGTGTCATTATAGTAATCAAACTTTAAAGACTCTTGGCGTCGTTATCTAAACATTATCATTTATAATAAGGTATCAAAATCCATAGTCAAACTATTGTTGATACTTAATTAAAATAGTATTGTCGATTGGATTACGTGTTTTTTATCTGCAGTAGGTACTAAGGTATAATTCATTGGTTCTAATTGTTCGACGATAACAACATAATGTGTACAATAAAAGTCATACCAACTTACTACATTGTTTCGTTCTTTTTGTGTCATTTCTGGCAGCTTGAGTCTGGCAGCAAACCTCAGAGTCTCCCCCGCGGTGAGGGTGTCGATGAGCGTCGAATCTTGAGGAACTAACACAGAGTTTCTACGTGCACCACTCAAATAACCTGTAACTCCTGTTTTCCTGTAACAATTGATATTGTTTAATTACTATTTGCCGATTTATTGATTATTGTTATTATAAGAGGATCAATGATCATTATTAGTTTTTTGTTTATGATGGTTAGGCTAACTAATTCTATAAATACGAAAGTCAACTTACATAACTACCTAATTCAGAAGTACGAATTGCCCAATTGATTTATTGTCTTAATACTAAAGCATGGCTAATGCATCTTGCACCTAATTTACTTTATAATATACATACATAGGTACATGACCTTTAAGTTAACGATGCGATGTGATGTTTATCGTAACTGTGGTGTGATGTCATTAAGAGTTTGTAGGCTTTGCTTCTAAGTCGTTTTACCTAAGACTGGTCGTAAAACAAATACGGATTTGTAATCTCGCTTCGCATATCCATAAATAATCCTTCTTTCCATAATTTGATTTACCTATTTAAGTTCAAGCCAATTGCTGGCGTGAAAACATCATCTGACTTTTCAACTGTGGAAGGAAAGCCTGAGGCTGAGCCCTATAAACACATCAGATTACTTAGAGTTTAACAGGACTCATGTTTATAAGACACTAGCCTCGCTTGGATGTCTGTTATTGCGACCAAACCGGTTGTTCCTTTTGGATCCCCTATTTTGATCCCTCAGGGGATGCAAAAGGAATCGCTATTCCACTTAGATCCCTAGGCGATTTCATTAAAATCGGTTCAGTGTTTTGGGCGTGAAAGTGTCACATACAGACAGACTTGGTTGCTTAGTAAATCTAACACACTATGTTATTGAAAAAAATACTTACTTTCTGCCAGCCAATATTTTAAGTAGTGTGGTTTTGCCGGCTCCCGAAGGTCCTAAAATGAACGTCATTCGCCCCGGTCTGAGTGCTCCAGATGCGCCGCGAAGAATAACATTTGTATCTTCCGATGTCTTGCACCTTTTGCTCCATAGTTTTCCTGCAACAACAAAAAATATAATCAGAGGAGTTGGGTGTATGGGGCCCAAGTCAAGCTTTAATGTATAGGCTTGAGATGCAACCGGAACTGCCACACGGATGAAGAAGAATACTTTCTTCTCATCAGACGATATTTATGGTTACAGCTAATTGTAGGATGGCGCTCGGAGTCAAATCATGTTGACCACCCCGCATCAGTGGTACCACTTCGTGACGTTGCCCAAGAGCAGCATCTTATTCCCTGAGACGTTCCGTTGCCCAGGGTGCACGTAGTACAAGTGTTTTAGCCCAGCACATTAGATGTGTATAGATAGCATCAATTGTATAGAGACAGATCTCGGAATACCACAAAAAGTGATATATATAAACTACCCAAAATAATCGAAATCTTGAAAACACAACATCTAAGGAAGTTGTATTGGTAGGTTAAAGAAAAAAACAATAAAATAAATTTATTGGAAAACTAATTTCAATTGATACGAAAACCACAATTAATTTAATGTCATGTCACGTAAGTTACGTGTAATTATTCAATGACATTAAATTAATTGTTTAATAATAAATGAGAATTATGGATTATTTTAATCCATTTGACGAACCTACTTTTTACATTCTTGTGTCATATATTGTCTACCTACTACTCTCGCAGTTTAAGTTAAGCATGGTATTCAGTATTTTACGTTATAAGTATTTTAAATACGTGAAGACGGGTTTACCAAAAGTGTTGACGATACAAACTATAATGTTTACTCGACTTCTTGTCGGTCTGTACTGTAATGTTAGTTCAAATAAAGTAATAAGATTCGTTGCAAGGTTGTACTGCGGGTTTTGTGCAACAATAGTTCTACTACAAATATACCATTCAATAATTACTTCGGGAATCCGTGTTGGCTTTAGGAGTCTCGGTGCAGTAACTGCCTTTACTGTAACACTTATAATAAATTTAATATTCGAGGGAGAAAATCTCACTAAGTTCTTAAACAAAATAAGGAAAATAGACGAAGTCCTGGGAGTTGCAATTGGCGAAGAAATACCAATTTCTAGGGTTATATTTGTTTTTGTATTTTTACATAAAGTACTTGTATTAAGCGCAAGACAATTTTTTGGACCAGGTTCTTTAATAAGTTATTTTACATACCTGTTGTTATCAACAGAAATTGCTTTGAGTAATTTTCCAAGAATAATAATGTTTGAAACGTTTTACCAACGAATGAAAATACTTCGTAAACGATTTGAGCGGGATTTGTCAGCTGCCCGTAGATTTGAAGAAGGGGAAGAAATATTGATACAAAACTTAAAGAGATGTATGGTTCTTTATAAGAACTTATTGGATACGGTGTATGCAACCAATACACCAATGAAGTTGCTGGTAAGTTCATAGTTGATCTAATATTAATTTTGTCTTTACATCAAGAATCTTTTCTATGGACTTGTGTACTGTGTTGAATGTAATTAAATGATTTGACAAACCGAATAGGTACGCAAATCAGTAAATGCTTACACTGAAAATTTCAGTTATTTTTGGACATCGTCTTCGTCGTACCTAGGTACCTGCTCATCATTTATACATTTATGAGCTCATCAACCGTACGTACCTTATAGAAATTACTAGTAAAGAGCTTTGTGTAGATTGCATTAGAATATCTATTTATATTTTGAAAAAAGTGTAATTAATTACGCGTACTGTGTATAAACATTGCATGTACTACAATATCTATTATTATTTTAAAAAAAGAGTAATTATTACGTGCACTAACTATAAGCCGTGCATGCACTAGAATTTCAATTGTTATTTTGAAAAAAGAATAATTAATTACACGCACTATTTATAAAAAATGCTTTTGTTTTTAGAATATAAGATATTTCTTGATTAACTGCGAGTTAATATACAGCTTTTACTTTTTTGCTCTATAAAGAACTAGACGTCTTCACTCATGCACGTTATTATCATTAAACTCGTACTGCACCGTTTATAGTGCATCGATACATAGATGTGAATGCGCTTCAAAAAAATCGAGGCACAACGCGCGAACTTAGCCTTGTGCAGTTGCCCGTAGTGCCCGCAAGACCGTTCAGTTTTTAGTGATAAAAACTTAACTGCACCAATAAATCTGTTCATGTGTCTGAGTCTGAACACATGAACAGATTTATTGGCGATACAATATTTAAGTGGTTCGTGTATAGAACATGTTTTTAAAGTTAATAAATTGCAAATCGGTATTGTTGTTCACAACAGGGCGCACTAACATTAGCAGCTAATATGATGGGATCGATCATGCCCTTTATACCTGGCATTATAAGCGAATTGGTCAGTCGCGAGGTGGACGAGATTAGGCTAAGTGTTGTAAAACAGTTGTTGGTATGTAAAAGTGAGTAAATATATTCTCTTTTAATTTCTTTGACACTTTGGCAACATCTTTATCACAGTCCATTTAACCTTCGAATTGTTTGAATAAAGATATGCATATACAATGCTAAAATAAAACAATGGCACTAAAAAATTATAATAATTCACAGAAATTACCTACTTGTTTATGGTTATTGAATAAGCATTAATGTCATTATCATCTTTGCTTGTCCCGGTCACATTACTTGTCATTACAATCGATCTGTGGATGATGCACAGCCAATTTATCTTAATTTAGTGTTGTAGAAATTTGATGACACAAATCTGACACAAATATCGACCACCGTACATAGTAATCCAATGTCGGTTGGATTGCGTTCAGGGGTCAGCAAGTGCATAGCCGGGCAGGGGGATTATGGTCGCAGCACTAGCGGGACCGGTGAGTCTTGGCGTAGCCTAGTTGGTAGGTCTGGTCCACCAATACCTGGAGACGGTAATACCAGCACTGCTATTTCTTACAGAGACACAAATACGCCGTCCTAACGACACGACCTACTTGCTCCACCCCGGCTATGTCATTGAGGAGAATTTACGCGCAAAAGCCGGGGTATGCGTGTTTTTTCGGGCGGATGTTTTTTGTCACCGTTTGCGCTGCCTAGAGGATCAATCTTTCTCCACCCTTTGGGTACACATAGACCATGGTTCTACGAGTCAGATCTATGTGTGCCTCTACCGCTCCCATACAGGAGAGGCCGAGACAACTCGACTCTTCGAATAGCTGAGTCTGGCGGCAGATGATGCGCAGGAGTGGTTTCCGAACGCTGAAATCTGGTTGGGCTCCGCCAATACAACCCATGCGGGAAGAGCCGCCCATGTATTTGCTCTGGCGCATGGCCTGACCCAACTGGTACACGAGGTTACTACAATACCAAAAAGCTCGGACCATGAGCCCTCTCTGCTAGACCTTCTGCTGACGAGCCGCCCCGACCAGTACAGTGTATCGGTGAGTGCCGCTTTAGGCGAATCCTATCATAGTTTGGTCCACTCCAAGGTGCCCGTTATAGCGCCACCATGACCCGTGCATGGGAAGCGGCGTCTCTGGCACTACTCGTCAGCGGACTGGGATGGACTGCGTGACTATTTTGCGTCCATCCCATGGGTTCAATGCTGATTTGAAGGTCAGAACCCATCAGAGATCAGTATGGGCATGGAAAATTATATTCTCTACACTGATGTCGCCGGTGTCTGCGGAGCGCGCCCTTGGTTCGGGCGCGAGTGCCGGGAGGCTGTTATCATAAACAGTCTGCGTACTGTGCTTGGGTGAGGCCGCGCGCTCCGTCTGATCCCAACGTGGGCAACTTCAAGGCGGCGTACAACAGAGCTACAAAGGTCAGAGCGGATGCCCAGCGCATAGCGCGGCTTAGTCAGGAGCTAGTGGCGCATCCCACGGGCAGCCGTGGCTACTGGCGACTGGCCAAAGCCGTGGAAACCAACTTCTGCCAGCCTTCGCTGCAAGAGAAAGAAAATTTACTAGTTAATCTCTTTGCGGCCAACTCCCGAATTGATGATTGGTATGCAGCCACCGACATTGACCATCAGTGACCACGCAATGCTTGATATTCGTATCAGGTAACGCGATGTCCGTGCAGTGCTGCAGTCATTTGATGTCCGGAAAGGCAGGGGTCCGGACGGTATTCCGGCGGTGGTTAAGCAAAAATGTGCAGCGGAGTTCGCTGCAAACTGAATAACAAAAATGACATCGAGAGTATTATCAAAACAGCAGAGCCGGAGCAGCGGTGTCTTCTATACAAGACACGAATTTGGTCCTGCGTGGAATACTGCTCGCCTCTCTGGGATGGCTCACCAAAATACTTATTACGTGTTCTCGACAGGTTGCAGCGACGTGCGGTCCGCATTATTGCGAATCCCGAGGTCACGAGGACCCTCGAGCCTCTGCAGATGCGTAGAGATGTTGCTTTCTTGGCAGTATTTTACCGTCTTTACCATGGTCAATATTCCGATGAGCTCTTCCAATTGGCCCCGCCGTCTCCTTCCCTACGCAGGACAACACGAGCAGAGCTTAGATGTTAAGAACCAAGCGGTTTGGTGACTCCTTTCTTTATCGCACCATTAAGACCTGGAACTCCTTACCAGCTCACTTTTCCTTCTTCCTACAGTAGGTACTGGGCCCTTTAAACGGGGCGTGAAAAAGCATCTGATGATGCCATCAAACTGAGTACCACCATTGTTAACATTGTACGTGTATGTAATGGTGACCCTCTTTCCTGAGACTTCGCCTTCAGCTTACCATCAGGCGAGGTGAAGTTAAATTGACGTGTCCTGTGTAAAAAAAACCCTATATTTTTGTTGACTGACTTACGTGGTAGAGCTATCTTTTGGCTAGAATACACTGACCGAATCGACCGGGAACATACTCGTATCTAGTCAAGTTTTAATTAAACAAGAAGCGTCTATGGGCCATTTCATATACCTAAAAGAAAAACCTGCATACCAATCGACTACTAGGGACTACTACTACGAATTTTCAGATGCAGGGTTGCTGAGAATGCACAGATATACTTTAAATTGGGTGGAAAGTATATTTTACGAGATATTATTTTAGTAGTAGGTACAGTTTTATAGGTATTTCTTTATATTACAGGAGCGAAGTCACGGGACAGGATCAAAGATGCAGTGAAGTTTTTTAACTATCATCCGTTCAAGTACAAAATATGGCGACTGATAAACATAGATCTTACTCTTATAGTTACCATAGTAGGCTTGATTACGACCTACACCGTTGCCATGATACAGTTCACGCATTACTATTAAATCCCGACGAAAAACGAGGAGTATTATGAGACTGACTGGTTGTTTGAATTAAAAAGAATAAAAATCTCTCGTAAAAAAGTATAATAATTTATAGTTATTCTAATAAAACAAGTTCTCTTCTTAGTCAGTTACATATTCTTATGTACTAGGTATTATAAAGCTACAGAGTTAACCAAAACTTTTTGTTTTTTTACCTTTTTGAATTTTTATGCACACTCAATTTTAGCATCATTATGTCATCATTCTTGAAGCGTGTAAAAAATGGGAATAAAAAAGGAGTTTTTAATTCATTTGCTCATCTAGTCTCACCGCAAATAGGTATACAATGATACCTATTATCCATGATCAAACTGTGGTTTTTTTGATTGTTATAAAATCACAAGTGGGATATTAACTTTTTTTTAATTGTCTTGGTTAAGTTGCATTATTCCTAAAAATATTAGATACAAAAAGATCGTGTTCAATAGAACAAATAATTACACGGCGGCGCGGCGGCCCGCATCACGCGATGCGCGTTTCCCCATACCGAGGGCGAGTCGGGGACCAGACCGAGAGGGATGGTCTAGCACTACGACCCACAGAAGACGTGCGGTTTAGTCGGTTCGAGTCCGACATAACCTCCTCCTCCGGCTTCGGAGAGGGGGGGGGGGGGATATCCGTGGGGATTTGCCACACATCATTAAAATAATTTAATTAATATACCTAGGTATATTAATTAAATTATTTTATTTTATATTCTGTGGCCACTGCGTCAATAGAAAAAGTGATTAATGGTTCCCGTCAGTCCGCCAGCACCAAAAAGTTTCGCAATTCGTTTTAACTGGTGAAATTATAGTTATTTATTAATTATATTGTCTACAAGTAGGTACTAGTTACGAAGAAAACGATTTATGTACCTAATACACCACCCAATATATACACATATACTGTACAACGTCCGATATATGATGTGATTGATGTGAAGTCCTTAACGTTATGGAATGTTTACTATCTGAAAACTGCAAGGGTAAATAACTATTTTAGTATTATATTTCTCGCAAATAAATTGAAAAACGACATATAATACACGTGTGTATTGTAGATTAGCGTCTTCGACTCTCTTTAGACCCTCGCCTGACGTCTCGGGTCTCAATATCGCCTCATCGGTAATCACCAACTTTACAAACTTAAACCATTATCTACTATTATTGGGTTTGGCAGGTCAGATGTCTCACCAAACAAACGGTGGTGTGGTTTTCAGAAGATCGCTACGGTATTTATTTAAAGACGAAAAATGGTTCAATTGGCCTTTCAGATCGAGGACCTCTTAGTAAGCAATCCATGGCATGTCTTGGGGATGCATAAAGAAATAACACAGTATCAATTTAACATACATGCATTATATTGAAGTAATATAACTAATTACATAGGATAGGCTAGAGACTCTTTTGTCCGCATTTAGCTTCTCATTTAGGTCATTTTGCGTGAAGACCTAAACTAAATTACAAGAAACTTAAGACGATCACTAATAGCTAAACGACTGCATAGATTGAACAGATCTATGAGTACTATATAAAATAACTAAATTTAATTATGACATACAAAAGTCGTCTTGTATGGCACTAAATCCAACAGGTTGCGACCCTATGTGCATATCGATACAGGCCTGAGTACTGTATGATTACACTAAAGACCAAATTATAACAGGCCTCCGACTCTGCTAATTTTATGACAACAAAACCACAGTCATACCGCTGTCATTGCATTAGATGTCATTAAATTTTAGACTCTATGACTCCAAGATGAAAAGAGAAAGAGTTTATAATATTTTTCATGCACTCTAACTCTAAAAAAACGTACTGATCTGTGGTCAGTATAGTACATCATATAAGCATAAGTTTGATATGAAGAACGGCAAATAAATATGTTTTAAGGCAAAGCTCTAAAAATATACAGGCAAACTACTTATTTTCAATGGTTTTTGTTATTCTTTTGTTTTTTTTTTTTTGGTTCCGGAAATGGTACAGAAACTGTATAATAAGTGTTTTCTGAATAATCGTAAACCATGAGTACAAAATCAATAAAAAATTTGTAAGAATTGTAAGAAAAAAAAACCATTTCAAATGTTTTGGGTAAAGTACTGACCCCACAGGCAAACGGATTTATAATCTTAAATCGTATCATATCTACACATACATGAGCCAAACATAAAAAAACATAATAAAAAATAACAAGTTCCAAAAAATTTTAATCTATCTTTGAAAATTAATTCTCATGATTATGAACAAAGTTATAGATAGTTTAACCTAAATACATTGCGAATGTGTACCTATACCTACTATCGATAAAGCTAAGTTGACAAAATGATAAACACTATAAAAAAATAGGAAAAAAAAAGTAACAACACCTGTACAAGCACACACCAATGTTAAACGAGGTGTTTAACATTGGTGTGTGCTTGTGGCGTTTTGATTATGTCCTTGACATGATATTTTACTAGTTATAGACCCAGTCTTTCAATTCGGAAACGACATCAGATGGTTTACCAAAAACTTTGCGTTTGACAAACCGAGGTGCCCGTTTAGCCGAGAAGAAATTAGCTGCATTTGACCGTATAAAATTACGCCTCCAAACAATATTACAAACGCTAAACCGTAGTTCTCGACGGCGGCGTAGGTTATATCGTTGGGCGTTCTATTTGTATGCCCTGGTCAAAGCAGGGTTCACTCGTTGGAAAATATCTGCAAGTTCAAATAAGGCTTTAGTATCCCTATTGGTGAGCTGGAGGTTGTCCAACAACCCAAGAAGACGGAGAATTTTTTTTTAACAAGTTTTAAATGCCAAAATGTTGAATTTTGATACTTTCAAATGCTGTCAATGTTATCATCAAGAAAAAATTCACATTTAGTAGGATTAAATTGTAACCGATATATTTGAATTCGTCTTTTAGCAAAGGCGGGTCTTTTAAAACTGTATTGACGTCTCATCCTAAGGGTCCCGTCATCTAGATACCATATATTAAATTTAGAATTTAGCTGCAATTCAAAGTAATTTTCGCAAAAAATTACTATCTAAAGAGTGCATAGGCATATGTGACCAGAGAAGAACTTGTTGCAATTTTTTATTTAGGTATTTAAGTTGCCAAAATCTTGCAACCGCAGTGTATTGTTTATATATTTTGCCAGCTAACGTGTCGAGTATAATGAAATCATTTGTATGCAAAACTCGCATCTCTTATCCAATGTGTTTATCCAGGTAGTAAGCACCTACCTTCATACTGCGTATGCATACGACGTAAGTTCTTTTATACATACATAACATGATATTTTTCTTTTTGTATGTACGAAGTATGAATACGAAAATATTATAAATGTGATTAGATGTTTGGATGCTTGTTATTCAACTACAATATAAAAATTATGTATGGTATGGTACAGGGATAGAGATCCCTGAAAGAGTTCCACATAGGTTGAGGGAATATGATTAAAATTTCACTCGGGTGCAGTCGTGGGCATCAGTTAGTAATGTATAAAATGTCAAGTTGGTGTGTGTGTGATTCTCACTCACAATTAAGGGTTATAGGGGACGTTCTTTAAACCATCATAGTGGCATTGTTCCACTGCATCCGAGCCTTGGAGCTCAAAGTTGACCTCATTCTCCTCATTTTGATTTGGCTTCTGAGGTTTTTATGGGATTGACTACCGTCGAACTTATAAAGTTAGAAAAAGTGTACGACAGAACCTCGTCCTTCAATCAACCGGCGTGTACCGGCTTACAGGCTCGGTTGTCTCGGTCCCGGAGGTATTGGTGAAACCCTCGCCCATACTCTCATCCACAGAATTAGATTGGCTCTTATCCGATTCCATTCATCATCATCATCATCCTCTTAATCCATTATCTCCAGATGTCGACGATGACGATTTAAGTCATGTAGTCCAAAAATGGTGTGCTTTAATGATATTCAACTTATGTCCGTAAGTGTTACTATGACATATGCTAGGTGCTCTTCTTGTAAACTTAACATTGTGTTTAAAAATAGATTTAGACGATTGACGTCATCTAAGATTTTAGAACTTATTTAGAATAATTAGCTTTTATAATTTGTGTGTATTCTGTATGTCTAATAATAATAATGTTAAGTATGTACGTAATCTGAATATGAGTTAATAAATGGTTTAGAGATGAACAAAAATTATGTTTTGTATAGATAGTATCTCTTAAAGTTTCTACGGTTCTTGTTACTTCATTTTATGTCGAGTTCGCACAGTTTCTGGTCTGCTATTATGAATATAATTTAATTATTGTTTCTATTTAGATAATTTTAATAAATACAAAATTGGGAGAAGAGTCCACCTCAGACTGGTGTGACCTCACGAAGAGCGTACCCCAGGGTGGTATCCTCTTTCCTCTTCTCTTCGCAATCTTTATAAACTCTGTCACGCAGCTCATTTCTTTCAGCTTCCATCTCTACGCAGACAACCTGCAAATATGACGAAGGCGGCTCGGGCGTCGGAGGGCGCAAACTGACCTCCGCCCCCCATGAGCGCGGGCCTGAGGGTGACGGGTGGAGCCGCCCGTCACCCTAGCAGAAGCAGACCACGGCGGCGGTGCGCATCGTAGGACGATGCGCGCCCCCCCACACCGGGGTTGAGTCGGGGACCCCGTGGTCCCCACCTCCCGAGGAGGGCCAGACCGAGAGGGGTGGCCCTGGGTCAGCTGGGGAGCGAGGGATATGTCGCATGACAACTTCACCTTCGGCCTAGCACTACGATCCAGAGACGGCGTGCGGTTCCCGCACGTAAAAAAAAAAGGTATCCTTATTAACCCAGCCAAATCACAAGCTGTGATTATTGGCAGCAAGTATAAACGCAACTAGATCACTGGCTCATCAGTCGACCCAATTCTGTTAAACGGTATACAAATCCCTTTCTCGGACTTGGTAAAGAAAGAATCTAGTAGATTATATCAAATTCAAATTCAAAAAATCATTTATTCCATAAAAATATTAAATTTATTTGGAATCGTCATTATTTTTTCCCCTACCGTGTAGTGCGTGACATGGCAACTACTCAGAAACACTGCCAAAAAACTCAGTAGGAATCCTTTTTTAACAAAAACGTCGTCATGTAGGTATGTACAATCATTTTCTAGTGTTGACTAAGAGCTACTTAATCCGAAGCATTTTTGTCATCCAAATAGTCTGAAATGTTATAATATGCTCTGCTACACAATTTGGCCTTAATTGTTGTTTTAAATTTATTTATGGACAATGTTCTAATTTCATTGGGAAGTTTATTGTAGAATCTAATACATTGCCCCATAAAAGAGTTGCTTATTTTTTGGAGACGAGTAGTATGTGACGCAAGATACCTTTATGTCTAGTATTTATACCATGTATATCACTCTTTTTAGTAAAGGAGTCTACATTTTTATGCACATAAAGTAAATTTTCATAAATAAATTGCGAAATAACCATAAGAATGTTTATTTCTTTGAACTTTTCTCTTAGGGACATTCTAGGACCAAGTTGGTATATTGCTCTTACAGCTCTCTTTTGCAATACAAAGATGGTATTAATGTCCGCAGAATTACCCCAGAGAAGAATTCCATATGACATAACACTATGGAAATAACTAAAATAAACTATTCTAGCTGTCTCAATATCAGTAAGCCGTCTAATTGTTTTTACTGCATATGCTGCAGAACTTAATTTGCTTGATAATTTTTCAATCTGCAGTCCCCACTGCAGTTTTGAGTCAATAGTGATACCCAAAAATACAGCAGTCCCCACAGGGTCCAACCCAGATCCATTAAGTTGTACATTGGTAGCTACTGCCTTACATTAGGTGTCGAGAATTTGATTACTTTAGTTTTTTTATCATTCAAAAGAAAATTATTAACATTAAACCAATGAACAACCTTTGAGAGTGCACTGTTAACTTTGTCATAATTGTGGAATCGGTTTTACAAAATTCTTAACAATAATAATATACTTCAGTCAAATAACCCACCCCGTATCGTTCCCGGCGCAAAGGTGCCCACGATGCTGGCCGCGTTGCCTCGTTGAATCGCAATGGCCATCCTTTGCCCCAGAAACGAGCCAGAGCGGGAGTCACCGCCTTGGTCGTGGATGCGGCGGCCAATTTCCGCGATCAACCTCTTCGTCTCTGACCCCCAACTGCCCATAGTCTCCACCGCAATGGGCACAAAATAATATTGTGACTCCATTGCAGCGTATTTCGCCCTTTTCTTATTCGCCGCGTCCTCAGCCGCCGCTGCCGGGCAAATTGTGTAATTGTCTATTAATTTTAAACGTCAAGGAAGTATCATCTGCAAACAATACAATCTCATGCTTATCCCCTACATGGTAAGGTAAGTCATTTATGTATATTAAAAACAGAAATGGACCAAGGATTGACCCCTGCGGGACGCCCATTACAACTGGGCTTCCTGCAGATCGTTTACCTTTTACTTTGACCCTCTGAACCCTATTATTCAAGTAAGAAGTCAGAAGATCGAGAGCCCTGTTTCTGATACCGTAGTGGTGTAGTTTTATGAAAAGAGTCTCATGGTGAACACATTCGAATGCCTTAGATAAGTCGCAGAAAACACCCACAGCATCCTGCGAATCGACTCCTATCTCTCGTGGCATACTCATTTTGCTGAAGTTACGTTTTACGTTTCACTCGCTGAAATTATTATAAATTAAAAAATGAAAATGAAAATGAAATTATTATATATATATAATTAATATTTGCCTCTATGTTTCGCCATTTCTCAATGTACGCCTCTATGTTTGTTCGTGTGTGTACATAAATAAATAAATAGACGGTACAATAGTGCATGAAATTATAATGTCTATTTTCTTAAAATTGTATTGCATGCTGCCTTGGCGGTCGAGTACCTATGGTGAAACAATTTATTATACCAACATCCTGTAAACCCGTATTTCGCAAAAGAAATGATTTAATTTAATTTGATTTGATTTTACTCAAAATTATGTCACAATAACAATAACATTATAAGTGGATAGATTACACTCATATCCGGATATATGTGGACACACTAGCATGTGCCCACACATTGTATCCTATCGTATGTACGTATTTGAACTTTGTTCTATAATGATAACCACACTGACTGCAGTTGTATGGGTCGTCTCGCTATCCTGCACAGCATGGACCTTTCGGTTTTATTTGCACATTATTCTTTATGTGTTTCATAAATACAATTGTTGTGTGGATGTAAAACTACTGGACGGATTTTGGTGCGGTTTTTGTCTGAAAAGTCTTGGTCAGGCTCAAAATCTTACGTTTGTTTGATGAATAGAACCGTATATACTTATAAGCAAAAGTCGCGTAAACCTACATCTGCGCGGGTGGAGCCGCGGGCATAGACTCATATCAAAGAAAACTGTTACTTGTAACAATAGTTTTATGTTATTCATTATCTATTTAGGTATATAATAGTTAAAACGCAAATAAATTAATGTTATTGATTAACAACGATACCTTCATGACCATGAATATTTTTCAAAACCCTTGCATATAAACGGGATATAATTTCATCGCAATTAGGCACATAATGACGCCTATAATTAAACTGTGAATTTTTGATTGTTATATTATGCCAAAACCGCGTTTTTAAAATTTACCGGTTTAGTTGCTTTATTTGAAAAAAAGTTTCGATACGAAAAGGTCATGTTTAATAGTACAAATAAATTAATATACTAATTACTTGCTCATTTTATACAACTTCGTTTATAAATAGATAAAAGAACCCACAACCAAACTGCGATCCCCAACCCGCATGCCCAGCGTGGGGATTATGGGCACTACCCCTCTAAAATGGCAAAACAAAAAAGATTGCCCTCAGTTCCCGGCCGCCTCGCTATTCCTGGCCATGGCAGCGGCCATGGTAACGGCGGGGCAGGGGGTGCTAAGAATCACCGGGCTACGGTAGGCTGCCACAAAAATCTGACCCTGGCAACGTTTAACGGATGCACTCTGAGGCTTGACCACCATCTAGCGCAGTTGGAAGTGGAGTTAGAGAACAATAAATGGCATGTTCTAGGGTTATGTGAAGTCCGTAGAGAGGGGGAGGAGACCATAACCCTGGACTTGGGCCATCTTCTCTACTTTCGCGAGGGGGATAAGAAATCCCAGGGTGGCGTAGGTTTCCTCGTCAATAGGGCCCTCTCTAACAACGTTGAAGAAATCTCCAGTGTGTCGACCAGGGTAGCGTACCTGATCCTTCGGTTGTCCAAGCGCTACAGCATGAAGGTCATTCAGGTTTACGCACCGACCTCGACACACCCGGATGATGAAGTGGAGGATATGTATGAAGACATATCCAAAGCCTTACACCACACCACCAAGGCCCACTTCAATGTTGTTATGGAGGTCTTTAACGGCAAGGTGGGAACACAGACTGGCAACGAATCCCGTATAGGCCCGCATGCTTATGGAGTTAGGAATCACAGGGGGCAAATGCTTGTCAACTTCCTTGAGAAGGAGGGACTGTTCTTAATGAACTCTTTCTTTAAGAAACAGCCTCGAAGAAAGTGGACATGGAAAAGCCCCGACACTGTGACAAAAAATGAGATCGACTTCATCATGACGGATAGCAAGCACATATTCAGAGATGTCTCAGTGATCAACAGGTTTAATACCGGATCTGATCACCGACTTCTCCGAGGCTCTCTGAATATCAACTTAAAGCTTGAAAGAAGCCGACTGATGAAGTCCACGCTCCGACCTAACCCAATCCATATCATGGCGGGCGGGGAGAAGTTCCAGCAGCTTCTCGGGAACAGATTTGTTGCCTTGGAACCCATCGACGACGTTGACGAGAGCTTACACAATCTGGTCGAAACTCTGAGGGATGAGGGCATCAAGTTCTGTAGAACGCAGCGGACTGGCAGGATATCCAAACTCTCGGCTGAGACTCTCGGGTTGATGACAAAAAGACGGGAAACCACCCAAGCGACTTCGTCGGAGAGGTCAGATCTGAACAAGCAAATTGCGAAGATGGTACGGCGCGACCTTCGGAGCTCCAACACACGCCTTATCGAAGAGGCGATAGAGCGAAACCGAGGGTCTAAAGTATTCACTCAGCAGCTTGGCAGGAGCCACCTGACGAAGCTAAAAACGCACGACGGGAGGACCGTTTTGTCAAAGCCAGGGATCTTCGCCGAGATAGAAGATTTCTACGGCCGATTATACGCTTCACATGCCTCTCTTTCTCGACGAGATGACCACGATTCCAGAGCCACCCTGACACGCCACTACACCGACGAACTGCCTGACATCAGTCAAGACGAGATCGTGTCAGCTCTGAGGCAGCTTAAAAAATGGAAAAGCCCCCGGTGAGGACGGAATATCATCAGAGCTTTTGAAAGCTGGAGGAGCCCCTGTTATACAGGAACTACAGAACCTCTTCAACGCCGTCCTCCACAGTGGGAGAACTCCAAAGGCGTGGAGCGGGAGTTTGGTGGTGCTCTTTTTCAAGAAGGGTGATAAAACCCTTCTTAAGAATTACAGACCCATCTCGCTCCTGAGCCATGTCTATAAGCTGTTCTCACGAGTGGTCACGAATCGTCTCGCCAGGAGACTCGATGAGTTCCAGCCGCCGGAACAGGCCGGGTTTCGCGGAGGATATGGCACCATAGACCACATTCACACAGTGAGGCAGATTATACAGAAGTCCGAAGAGTATAATCAGCCCCTGTGTCTGGCCTTGTGGACTATGAGAAGGCCTTTGACTCTGTCGAAACCTGGGCTGTTCTGGAATCCTTACAGCGATGCCAAGTAGACTATCGTTATATTGCTACGCCCGGCGCTTGACCACTTCAATATATGGCCAAATTTCCATAGGAGTGAGCGAGACGGCACTATAGAAAGAGACAGCATGCCTTGACGTCACTGTTCTAGAAGGAATGGAATGAATAGAACGAGACGTCAGGCTAGAAAGAGACAGCATGCCTTGACGTCACTGTTCTAGAAGGAATGGAGTGAATAGAAAGAGACACAAGACCTAATAGAACCTCCCAGAAAGTTCCTGTCTTTTTCAGAACGTACCTGTCTTTTCTCGATCTTTCGCTACTCGGCCGCACCTTATATAAAAGGCGAGCTAACAGCCGCTGCGGAAGTTAGTCCATGACTAGTATTCGAAGCGATCAAAGCGATAAAGTGTACGAAGCGATACAGTGCGATTATACAAGTGACTGTGTACTGTGTAAGGAAGAGTTTTCGAAGTTCTACGCGCTTTGCTGTAGTTTAAGTGCAGCTGAATAAAATCTGTCTTCAACGGTTGTCCTCGCATTTTCTATTTAAACCGACCCCCACGCTCGTAACAATATTGAGGTGCTGAGATGTCTGTACAAAGCCGCCACTATGAGTGTCCAAGTACAGGACCAACAGTCTAAACCGATCCAGTTGCGCAGAGGAGTGAGACAGGGGGATGCTATATCCCCGAAATTGTTCACCAGCGCGTTGGAGGATATGTTTAAGACGCTGGACTGGAAAGGAAAGGGCATTAACATAAACGGCGACTACATTTCACACCTACGATTCGCAGATGACATAGTCTTAATGGCGGAGTCGCTAGAGGAGATGAACCAGATGCTGGGCGGACTAGCTTCAGCTTCCCGACGTATCGGTCTTGGCATGAATTTGGACAAAACCAAAGTCATGATCAATGGCCACATTGATCCGATGCCGGTCGTCGTACATGGTCACCCTCTCGAAATCGTTTCTGAGTACACTTACCTCGGGCAGGTTCTGCAGTTAGGTAAAAACAATTTCGAGAGGGAGGCCAAGAGGAGGATCCAGCTGGGCTGGGCAGCGTTTGGGAAACTACGCCGAGTCTTCTCGTCATCTATACCGCAATGCTTGAAAACGAAAGTTTTCAATCAGTGCGTCCTACCCGTCATGACCTACGGAGCCGAGACATGGACACTCACGGCAGGGTTGGTCCATCAGTTCAAAGTCGCTCAGCGAGCTATGGAGAGAGCTATGCTCGGAGTTTCTCTGAAGGATAGAATCCGCAACGAATACATCCGACAGAGAACCAAAGTTATCGACATAGCTCAAAGAATCAGCAAGCTGAAGTGGCAATGGGCTGGCCATATCTCACGAAGAACCGACAACCGTTGGGGTAAACGTGTTCTTGAGTGGAGACCGCGACTCGGCAAGCGTAGTGTAGGACGCCCTCCGACCAGGTGGGATGACGATCTAAGAAAGACTGCAGGCAGATGCTGGATGCGGCAAGCTGAAGACAGGGCGCTATGGCGCTCATTGGGGGAGGGCTATGTCCAGCAGTGGACTAATATAGCCTGATGATGATGATGATGATGTGTTTAATAAACAAAACATTTATTGGGAACAAAACTATGAATAACTTTCAATTCCCCATATAGTCCGCCACGAATAAAAAAGTTACCTCTTTTAGCCTATAAGTATATCCGATCGATAGGAAATGAAACAAAAAAAAAATCACAACTCGTTTTCACTTTTGAAGTTATAGTTATTTATTATTTAAAATGTCTACAAGTCTTGTTATGAAGAAAATTATTTATATTGTGCAACGTCCGATATAGGATGTGATTGATGTGAAACCCTTAATGTAATGGAATATTTACTACCTGAAAACTGCAAGGATAAATATCAATTTTAGTATTATTTTATTCACTAGAATGATGAAAAATATCGTATGATACACGTGTGTATTGACTGTTATTATTCTCTTAAAAGACTCTCACCGGCTCGGGGATCAATGGCGCCTCAGCGGTAATTACCAACTTCACACACTTGTACCATAACATACTATTATTTAAGCTATAACTAGTCCAGTCAATTTTAACCAAATTGTAGGAGTGAGCTGCCCGTACTGTACCGTACTGCTGTCGTAGATAGGTGTTATGGTGATGAGATAAATAGGTATTTACGGTGTTCGGTCATTTCCCTTTATTTGTGCTATATGATCTTACTTCCTTCAAATATTTGCAGGCAATAGCTACATTGCCGTTTATGGTAGCACAAGTACGCGCAAAACTTATTCTGTAACATTGAATGGAGAATATGTTGGCTTGTTGAGTTTCAGTACTTTTAAAGAAGAGGCAACTGTTGAGGGAACTATCTAAATTATTTCTGCAATTAAATTACTCCGAAATATAAGACCTTTATTAAACAGTTCTCAGCACACATGCACAAGAGCAGCCGAGAAGACGGATACTGTCGCAATTACTTATAGGTACGTTTTATTATAATAACTGACTAGTGACTAGGTACAACTTGGCTTGGCAAGACTATTTTTTGTATTAATTTTATTGTGGTTACAATTTTTTTAAATTTGCATAAGACCCTGGCTTTTTTACATAGACTAACATAGATTTCTCACCATTTATAGCCTTTGTTATTACATTTGTTCCGGCTAGGACAACCTGCTGCTCTCTTGTTAGACTAAAAATTTCAGTCCAGGATATAATGAAACACTTGGTTGTATATCCAGATCCCAGATTATTATACAGAGCAAACCGTTTATTGCAATGTAATGATTTTTTGAGTGAGAATCTAAATATAATAAAACAATAAAAACAATCGTTATTCGTTCTTAGGTTTATGTTTGCCAGTTTTATTTGCAAATAAAAACAAGCACATTAAATTGCACTATACAACTTTAAGTTTTATATTGTGCACTTGCCTTGTTATGCCAATTACCAATCACTACTTAAGTCTTCAATGAAAACACTTGTTCTATTCCATATTATTTATTAAATTTCATTCCATTCAAATTCCATTATTTACTAAATAATGTGGAATAGTACAAGTGTTTTCATTGAAGATGTGTAGCAAGTTCCAACAAGTGCCATCAATCAACAGTATAAGCATTACTTAAGTCGTTTTAAAAACAGTGTGTGATTGAATTGCGTTCCAAAATACAATAATAATATAATCAGGCAAGTTCTAAGCTAGTTGAGCTTGGGTGGTGCAGCGAGGTCTTGTCGCAGAAGTCAGAGTCGATCTCTTGCTACCGGCTCTCGCATCTGACACGCAGCCACAAACCACCACAGCGGTAGTTATTTCACCATGGCCGCATTTATCTGTGACAGTTATTTCGCAGTAGGAGACCACTATTCGATCCAGAGCCATCGAATTAGGTCAAACGTGCGCTTATTTGCGCCTTATGTCGCATTTAGTGTAGGATAATATACAGTATGGATAAGATAATAAGTATGGATAATACAGGATATGCCCTTCACTCGCTATAGGGCCTCCACCGATGAGCTGATCTCTGGGTGAGTCAGCTCCTTAGAAGACGGAGCTTGCACACCGGTTTGTAGTTTAGCGGTTTATGACGTCGAGTACATTTCCAACGATTGTCTGTGACCCTTGGCAGTTTGTCTTGGTATGGTTTGTGGTGTTAGGCACTATGAGGCATTTCTTTTTGAATTCTGACTATTGGTTGGGGCCTCGGCGACCAAGTTTGCAGGTCGATAGTGTCGGTACACCTCCTGATTAACGGCCAAGGCTCTGGCGTAGATATAGCTTTTTTATGTGGCAGAAAAATTAGGCCTTTAAGCTTCCAGATAATATTAAGGTGCTTAAATTACCTGTGTATAATATAATGCTTCGAATGTTCATGTAAAAGAAGACGATAAAAATAAAAAAGAAAGAAAGAAAAAAAGAAGAGTAAATGAAGATTTTTTTTTTTCTGAAGACTAAATTACAATCGCTGTCCTGTAAAGTAAAGGTTTTGCAAAAGTATCTAAGTTCGATACACAACTATTAAAGTTGTTAACAAATTATATCACGGACGATGGATCAATTTATCATTCTGCTCAACCTACTGGTTGTTTATTGTCAAATTATCATTAGTTTGAAAACTTGTTATGTTAATAATATTTACTAATGTACTTATACTGATAATGTAAATTTAAGTAGTAATTATTTCCTTATAAAATGTGCGTATATAAATTTTAGATAGGTACCTATGGCCTTGTTTGGGCATTGTTTTCATGTGGGTGGCATTAAATAACTACGAATCAAGTCCGAAATTTGTACAAGTAAACAAGTGTCGTTGACTGATCAACTAAGTAGGTAGCAACTGCTTGTTTTCAAATTACATCGTTAAATCCAGTACTTGGGATTGTAGGTGTTCTATAAGGCCTCTTTTGAAGCTTTTCATATCTGTTTGTTCCATCTGAACGCTTCGCACGGGAGCTTTAATAATGGATGTTAAAAATGCTCCCATGCGAATGGGGCGTAATGGTTACCTACACATAAGGTCAAAAACCGTTCATACCGTTATCTGACAGGTTACGTAGATAATGACTATGACTATGAATGACTATCCGGTGTGACTATGGTTCTCGCTGCTCTCATTGTATTTTATTTAGGTATTGATTTGATCAGCTTCCTGAAAATGCTCTTTTACTTATAAATGTGGTTGTGTGTAAATGTGATAATAAATAATAGAATAGACTCTAGATAATAAGACATGCCTTAGTTATTACATGTTGTTCAACAATGAAATGAATAAATGGTGCAACAATGAAACATCGTATAAAATGTATGATAGCATATTATCTACATTTTAAATTCTATTTGTCACCTACAAGCACTTTGTAATATAAATCAATGCCTACAAGGCTATAACTAGTGTAACGATAGGATGAAACATGTGTACCTAACTATGTGTGTACAACTATGTATAACATTAGTACCTAGGGGTTATTATAATTAACTATACATACTCCATTTGATTAGGCACTTAACTAAAGTACCTAATCAAATGTAAGTGAAGTAAACAATCTTGTTAAACACATAGATAGGTATTAAAAAAATAGGCTAGCTTACTAACTAGTAGTTCGATTTCGATTTTAAAAATAATTTAAAAAAAACAGAAAATCCACACCACTGTTATAAAGAGAAAAGATCTGTATGTTTGTAATGAATAAACTCAAAAACTACTGCGCCGATTTTAAAAATTCTTTCACCATTGGAAAGCTACATCCATTTTATATTGGATTTCCACGGGAACGATTTTACCACCCGTGCGAAGCCGGGGCGGATCGCTAGTTATTAATAAAGTAAGTTTTTTAATAAACACATATTTTAAGGACACATCAAGATTGTTTACGTTTAGTAAAGGTCTAACCAAATGGAGTATCTATAGTCATTACTTATACGTATAAGTAGTTAGTTGTAGCTTAGTTTAATTTTACACTAAATAATTTATTAATAGGTTATCGTAATTTATAACAATGGCACAAAATAACGACCTTTGACCTTATGAAATCGCTATCTGCTTGACATACAGCTCATTATCTTAACATAACAGTACGCCATTCTATAAAATAAATACCGAATACCAACAGAAAATATTACTTCATTTCCACTTTGACACAGTTTTTTAAGGGTGATAAGGGAAGTTCGTATTAAACCTACTTACCTAGTAGGTAGATAATTTCATTAAATATTTGACAAAGAACATCTCTTGAAAATAAACTACCTACTTTGAACAGACTAAATTCGAATAAAACTTGAGTATGTTGTGTAAATTATTGTATTGTCATCAAAAAACGTGCATAGGTACTTAATTTCAATCAACTTTACGTTTCGAAGTGCTCCCGTAACGAGTTCAAAGAGTTATTCAAATATTTTATGGGCAAAGTGATAAATTGCGCAATATGATACATATGAGAGTGAACGGCGTTGGATGGGTAAAAAGTGTTAAACTCGCGTCAGGATCACGTGGCCTTTGACCCGTAATCGACGACTTTGTAGAACGACATGACGTCATACAATATTCCTAGCTACAGAGTGTTTATTTTGCTAGGTACGCTAAGAAGCTTTGTAAATAATTTAATTTAATTTATTCCGACAGACAATTAGTGATAGGTTCTATGATTGGCGCTCTATGTTATAGGTATGGTATGGTATGGTATGTTTTTTTTATCTTTTTCTATGTATATAACGAAGAAAGAAAAAAGCCGGTACTTCCGGAGTGCAACCCGTTGTTTTTATAATCACTTATCCATACATGAATGTAGTTGAATTGTTATGAACAAGAGTCGGATCATTTAAACTCTCATATTTATCATAGTGCCCAATTTATCACTTGGTCCATAACATCAACACCCAAACATATATGCGAAACTACCCGAGACATATTTGTTCATAGTCAAACTAGGCAACCACTATCTTATACAATAAAAATAGATCAAGACCTTTGAAATAAAAGACACATATTTCAAGGAGAATCAAATGATAAAGAACGTTGAACGATAAGACCATGTGCCCAGCCTATGTAGGTATTATTAAGTAAAACTAATATTCGTATACTAAGTAAAATCTTAGTATACGAATATTGTTTTTTGAAAAATATTAGTAACCGAAATTACTAGCATTCCTTCTTCACATCGGTAGAGTAATGGTCAAGATTGACGGATGGTCAACTTCTAACCACTAAGCTAGAAGTTTGAAGCATACCTAATATGGATATGAAGTAAAATATTTATGCTAACCTCACCTACAAGTACCTAGTGTCCGACCGAAGCCAAAGCCGATTAATCGGTTTTCACCAAAACCTTTGGCTTCGGCCGAAAGTGTGAATGAAAAAGAGAAAAAGAAAGACAGTGAAGCTCGTTCATCACAAAGGACGCGAATATGACGCTCCTGCAGGAAGCTGGCAACCCAGTTGCACAGTCTAGGAGGTGGACCGAAGGCTAGTATTCCGTGGTTTAGACGCAGATGAGAGACGATATTCTTAGCAATCAATGGATTCTCCGTGCGGGTGCCGGGTCCATCGCGTTGCTGAGTTCGGAACTCGGGACAGTGCCTGGGACTTGCGACCCAAGTGTAGGTTTAGAAGGGGCCCCTTTTGTTGATGTACATCAACACTCTACTTCACTACCCAAGTTCCCCTCCCTGCCTAACCAAATTTGATACGAACCTACTAGTGCCGCTTTAGACATCCGTCCTAGTAATGAGCTCATTGTAGCTCTCGATAGGCCTAAATCTTTAAGTACGTTATAGAGAGATTTTGCTGGTATACCTCTCGCTCCCACTTCTACTGCATACAAATTAACCACGTAACCGTTTTTGATTAATTAGTTTGCGAGATCATAGTATTTATTTTTCATTTCATTCTCTGAATCCTACCCCTTAGTGTAATGTGGTGTCCCACTTCTGAGGTCAAAGCCTGCTTCAGAGCCTAGTCCGTCAATAAGCAAATGTACTGACTGACAAGGGACGTATTTTTATTTCATGCTAGCTCCGCCCGCGTTAGGCGTGAAAGCGTAACATACAGACAAACAGACAAACAGAGTTACTTTCGCATCCATACTTCCATACTAATATTATAAATGCGAAAGTAACTCTGTCTGTCTGTCTGTATGTTACGCTTTCTCGCCTAAACCACTGAACGTATCTTGATGAAATTTGGTACAGAGGTATATTAGAGATTGATAACGGACATAGGCTACCTTTTATCTCGAGGAAGGGGGTTTAAGGGGGAGAAATAGGGGATGAAAGTTTTTCTGAAAGTTTGTCAGTTCTGAAAATATCTTAATGAAATTTGGTACAGAGGTAGATTAGAGCTTGGGAACGGACATAGGCTACCTTTTATCGCAAAAAGGGGTAGAAGGGGGGGGGGGGGGTAGTAAGGGATGAAAGATTGACAGTTTTAAAGATATCCTGATGAAATTTAGTACAGGGATTAATTAGAGCTTGGTAACGGACATATGCTACCTTTTACTGCTACTAATGTGGTAAATGGGGGGGGATAAGGACTAGATAGTTAGTATGAAAGTTTGTCATTTTTGAAGATATCCTGATGAAATTTGGATGGACAGAGATGGATTAGAGCTCGAAAATGGACATAGGCTACCTTTTATTGCAAAAAAGGGACTTGAAGGGGTGGAATAGGGCAAGGGTATGTAAGTTTGACAATTTTGAAAATATCTTGATGAAATTGGTATAGAGATCGATTAGAGCTTGGAAATGGATATGGGCTACCCCTTTTCGCGAAAAAAGGGATAGAAGTGGACGGGGGGGGGAAGAGAAAGGTGAATGTAGTGGCGAGTAGAGATCGAATAGAGAGTTGAGTAGAGGTGCGAGTAGATAGGCGAGTGGGGAGAGTCAAGTAGAGAGGCGAAGAGAGAATCGAATGGATGGGCAAGTAGAGAGGCCAATGGAAAGGCGAGTATAATATATAGAAGAGTACAAAGTCGAGTAGAGAGGGGAACAGAGAAGTCAGTAGAGAGTCGAGTATAAATTAAAGTATAGGGGCGGTTAGAAAGTAGAGTAGAGAGTCGAATATAGAGGCAAGTAGAAAGTCGAGAACAGACGTGAGTACATAGTCGAGGACAAAGTTGAGTAGAGAGGCGAATTTAAAGCTCAATAGTGTCGGATCAACACTAAGCGATAACCGACATCCACGCGGGCGGAGCCGCGGGCAACAGCTAGTTTATAATATATTAATCTTAACTGTGTGCAGCGTCCCTTAGTCTGAACTCCACTGCGGGTGACGTAACCTACGACAAACTTATTATTTGCGGTTGGTACAGTAATGGTGTCTAGGGATCAAACAGACAGACAGACAAAATATTTTTTTAATCACGTTTTTGGGTTCGATGTCGGTCTAGTAACACCCCCTGCCATTTATTTCTTGATATTTTAAATGTACAGAAATTTCACACTTATAGATTTAAGATTAGCTGTTGTCCATAGTTTCGCGCGCGACGAACTTCGATCAATTCTCGCAAACCTATATATATATTAAAAACCTATTCCCAAGATAAAAAAAAATTTACCCAATTAATTCATCTTTTTGTGAATCTTATGAAAATCAATGCTATTTTTTCCGCCTTAATACGTTGATATACCAGACGACCGATTACGATGCAATTTGGTAACTTGTAATACGTATCTCCAAAATAGTTTCGAACATGATCACTCAAAATTGGATAAACCAATTAACAAGCATTATGTTGCATGTAAGTAATTATCTAATAGCTGAATATCACAAATATTTTGGCTCGAACAATTAGGACTAAGCAAAATAATAAGTTCAAAACAGTAGCAGACTGCGTTCTAATTTACAACGGATATAAGCTCATTAGTTTACTAAGAATATTGTTATTTATTACGATAACCTTGTTTCTAAAATACTAGCAACATAATGTTTAGCAGTTCAAAAGAGACAGAACATCACAATCATGCTTTTAACTTAGGTTGTCTTAACTTTCACTTTGAAGTTAAATTTAAGTTAAGTTTTTATACACACCGTCTGGTACCCTATAACGCACATCCATGAATGTAGAAACACCTGTATGTTTTTCAAAATCACTATTCACAGTTTCGATATCCATTTTAAAATCGAAAATTCAAAAAAGGTTAAGTTTAAAATGAAAAAAAACGAGCGCTGAATTAGCGCGAACGGTATACGAGTGCAGCGCGTTTGCGGTGTGCGCAGGCGACTGACCGTTTGCGTATCTGACTGACATCTATGACTGACATGAAAAATATCCGCGCTGTGTATACCTCGGGTCACATATGTTGGGCCTAAATCGCGAGACAAATTTGAGCTCGTCCACCGACGTAGCACCCCATGCCATCCCCAAAAGACACCCAAGAAACGTGTACTGCGCGCATAGAATACATTTTGAGCAGTTTAGGTCCAAAATATACGTCCCGAGTTATACATTCACTTGTATCCTAACGTGGCTGCACTTGTACATTATAATATCTATAGGTATGCTTTGGGACTGTTTCGATAAAATTACGTTTTTTAAAATGTGCGATTGTATTTAGAATTATAATTTCAAAATTCAATTGAAAATGATTCAATACTGGGTAGGCACGAGTGTTTCTTAAGGTTTAAATCTTAGGGTTTTGTTTTGACATACTTATAAGGAATATCTACAATATTTTTTTAAGTATTGGAGTATTGGAATTGGGTCCCTAAATAGTCTGCTAATCTATAAAGATTCAATTTTTATTTGATTGGTTGTGAAAATCAAATTAAATGTCAAAGAAAAATAGTATTGCAGTATAATCTAATATATAAAATTCTCGTGTCACAGTTTTCGTTCCCAAACTCCTCCGAAACGGCTCGACCGATTCTCATGAAATTTTGTGGGCATATCGTGTAGGTCTGAGAATCGGCCAACATCTATTTTTCATACCCCGATTCGCGATAACCGACATCCACGCGGGCGGAGCCGCGGGCGACAGCTAGTCTAATATATAAAATTCTCGTGTCACAGTTTTCGTTCCCAAACTCCTCCGAAATGGCTCGACCGATTCTCATGAAATTTTGTGGGTATATCGGGTAGGTCTGAGAATCGGCCAACATCTATTTTTCATACCCCGATTCGCGATAACCGACATCCACGCGGGCGGAGCCGCGGGCGACAGCTAGTAATATATAGTATTTTGGATTGCCAGCTTTTTGTCCAACAGAAGCATCCAAGCCGTCGTGGAAGGCAGCCGCTCGGACCGCATGGACATATACGCTGGTGTCCTACAAGGTTCCGTGTTGTCTCCGACCCTGTTTCTGCTGCATATTAATGACATACTGACAGACGCCTCCATTCATTGCTATGCCGATCACAGTATTGGAAACGCATGTTACACGGGCCGTGCAAACATCCAACAGACCGAGGTGGAGGAGAGTCGCGAACAACTTGTGCCCGAAATCGAGACTACTATCTCGGGAGTATTGGAGTCGACTAAGCCTAGTGCAACCCCACCAAGGCACAAGTATGTGTATTCACCAGTAAGAAAACCCCATTTATTGTAGCGCCGCAGTTCCTAGGCACACCGCTTACAATCTCCTCGAGTGTCGGGATCCTGGGTGTCGACATCTCAAGTGATGTTTAGTGCCGCAGTCATTTAGGAGACAAGGTCAAGCTGGCATCAAAGAAACTTGGAGTGCTTAGCAGGGCTAAGCAGTACCTTACTGCGGGGCAACGACTCCTCCTTCTTTATAAGGCACAGATTCGGCGCCACATGAAGTACTGCTGTCACCTTTTTGCTGGAGCACCTGCATGCCAGGTTGACCCCTTCGACTCGGTGCAAAGACGGGCGTTGAGGCTCGTCGACAATCCCATACTCGCAGGCGACGTGAAACCATCTCAGCCTCAGAACGGACTTAGCCTCTGTGTGTGTTCTACATCTACTCGTACCGCCTATACAATGGTCTATGCTCAAATGAACTGTTTGATATGATGTCCTCAGCTACATTCTATCATCGCACCACTCGCCATAGGCAGGGCATTCATCCTCACACATTGCGACCGGTAACGGTGCGCGCCGTGCGGTTTGAAAGGAACTTCATCCCACGTACGCTCAGGTTGTGGAATGAACTTCTTGCTGTGGTTTTCTCATCAAGCAGCTACAATATGTAGTTTCTTCAAGAAGGGCATTAGAAGGTTTCTTCAAGGTCGGCAGCGCGAATGTATAGCCCCTGGTGTTGCATACGTCCATAGGCCACGGTAACCACTTTCTATCAGGTGGTCCGTGTGCTTGTCTGACACCTAAGTGGTATAAAAAAAGTACCTACCCATGATTATAACTTTTTCATTAAATTTGCCTTGATCTGATGTTAAAAACGTTCACGATGTCAATGTTATTTCTTAAAAATATTATTCTTTTCTATATTTTATCGCAAAAGTATCCCTATTAATTTTGGAAAAAGCTATAGAAAAAAAGCCACTTTAAAAAAATATAGTATTTTAGTAGTGCCTACGTAATTAATTCAAGACAACATATTATATACATATACTCACGCCTGTAAATGCCCGATCTCCTAAGAGGTGTGGAGGGAAGAGGTGTATTAACACCCTCATTTCGCCAACCAATTTTCGGTGCCACGTAAAATGGGGTGAGCCTATTGCCATCAAGTGGGCAATAGACAATGAGCCTATTGTCTTTGGCTCTTATTGGCGGATGGAGAACAGCCCTTTGCCTTAGTGGCCTTTTTACAGCTTTAACAGTACTCCAAATAAAGATCGAACGAGGATAACAAGGCAAGCAACAAAACAGTAAAACCAACAATTTCGTGACTGAAGGAGGCCGCCACTTTTTCTTCAATGATGACAAGTCGGGCTAAATTGTCCTTGATTTGCAATAAAACGTAGTACGCATTATTTTAACTAATTAGGAGCGAATTATGACAAGGACGCGTTATGTTACCCGTTATAGTAAAATCAACGATTCCGTGAAATGGAGAAAATAGGAACTACGGTTGTTATCGTCAAATGCATACTATTTTAAGTTCAAATTAAAGACAATTTAGCACGATTTGACATTTTTGAAGGAAAAGTAGCAGCCTCCTTTAGTTCACGGGATTGTTGGTTTTAATATTAACGTACATTATCATTGCGGGATCTGTCTTTCTTTTATTATTAGTTTAAGTGTTGCAAAATATGAAAATTGATCTGTTGTACTGAAATATAGTATTTTCGCGTACTATATAAATATATTTTCAACAGTATATAGTACAGAGCCCCGAAATACAATACTATATCTTATACTAGCGATTCGCCCCGGTTTCACACAGGTGGTAAAAACGTTCCAGTGGAAATCCAATATAGCCTATGTTACTCAGGGTGAATGTAGCTTTCCAATGGTGAAAGAATTTTTGAAATCGGCACAGTAGTTTTTGAGTTTATTCATTACAAACATACAATACAAATCTTTCCTCTTTATAATAGTAGTATAGAGTACGGTTGGCAATCCTATGTATGATTTATCTATAATTGCCCATTGTTTTAGTTATCTACACATCTATACATCTTACATACATACATACATACATACAAATAAAATTGGAGTATCTGTTTGTAATATTGAAATAACAGTTTTTTACAACATGCATATGAATATAATACGGTACAAACACCAAAATAACATTTTTTTACAATTTTTATCTGTCTGTCTGTCTGTTTGTTCTGGCTAATCTTTGAAATTGCTGGCCCTGGCCCTGGCAGGTAGTTGATGTATGAAGGAGTAACTAAGGCTACTTTTATTTTAGAAAAATAGCGTTCACTCAACACTAAGCGATAACCGACATCCACGCGGGTGGAGCCACGGGCAACAGCTATTAACTACAAAAAAAAAACAAGCAATTTCAATTTATTATTGACGTAGTACCTAGTAATAACTAATTTTATTAAAATGAAGCGGCCAAGTGCGAGTCTGACTGGCCCATGAAGGCTTCCGTAGCAGCAAGTAACATAATATGAAAGTTTGATCGATGTTGATTGAATGAAAGGTAAATTAAGGTTCACGATTTATGACGTATTAAAAAATCTGCTTACTAGCTGATCTCGTTCAGACCAATTTTCGGTGGAAGTTTATATGGTAATTTTTAAGTTGTTTTTTTTTTGTACATGGATATAACCATCATATATATTTATTTTAGTTTTAGCACTCTCTTATTGTAGAAGTTACAGGGGAGGGCGGGGACTCATTTTAGCATTGATTGATTGATTTATTTTCATAAACAATTTACATTGTGTTTGAAATATTTAAACATACATATTTATCCAATACAAATAACAAGCTTTAAAACACTCATACATGCAATAATATAATGGTCAAAATTTTTACATTGCAATAAAAATAAAATAAGAATAATATTAAAAATGTCATGCAAATAGTAATATCGATTTAAAATAGTCAAATGCCCATGTCCGAAAAATATAAAAATCTTTTGGTACCTGCAACATATTAGAGCAGTATCATCTAAAGATCAGCTATACTATAAAGACATTTGTCCAACAAGAATTCTTTTAATTTAGATTTGAACACGTGTGTGGTGTATACAATGTCTCTCAGATGCCCAGGTAGCCTGTTAAACAACTCCACCGATTGATATCTGGCGCCATGCTTAACTATGTCTAGTTTAGGTGCTATTTTTTGTTTTATAGTTTTTCGTCGTGTTCCTACTCTAATCTTTCTTTCGTTTTCTGTCTCGTACTCATGTATATATTTAGCGAAATTACTTAATATACTCAATATATACAGACTGGGAACTGTTAGGATACCTAATGCCTTGAAGTGATCCTTACATGATTCACGTTGTGATATTCTGACCATAATTCTAATGGCCCGTTTTTGTAGGATGAAGGCTCTTTGTACATTATACTCGAAACTGTTCCCCCAACACATAATGCTATACCTTAGCCTAGATTCCACCAATGCATAGTACACTGCTTTGAGTTGCTTGATACCGATTTCATCTCTAAGACTCCTTAACGCATAACAGGCAGATGAAATTGACGAATCTAGAAATTCTAGTTCTTGTTTCCAGTTTAGCTGCGAATCTATATTTACACCTAAAAATTTTGTACTGTCAACTGACTCGATATGGTTACTCTTAAATGTTATGTCTATTATGTCATTGTTTCTGGATGTCGATTTAAATAATATTATATTAGTTTTATTAGAATTGATTGTTAAGTTATTTACTGAAAACCATTCATCTAAAGTCACCAACATTTCATTTATATGTGTGGTCAAGTCTTCTAAGGTATTTGCTCCTATAACTACATTAGTATCGTCAGCAAAAACAGTCATTTTAACTTCGGGTTGTCTTTTTTGTATGAAATTAAGCAAGTCATTAGTTGCTATGATGAACAATATTTGGCCTAATATTGATCCCTGCGGTACTCCACGCTTGATATTAATCATGTTAGATTTATAGACAATTTCATAGTTTTCTTCATTAACTTCCTTTACTTCAACATACATTTTTCTGCTTTGTAAGTAAGAAGTCATTAATTGCAGAGTGGAATCCCGAAGACCATAATGTTCCAATTTTGAAAGAAGCAAATCATGTTCAATGGCATCAAAAGCGGAACTCAAATCAATGAATAGCCCCGCTACCCTCATATTGTCGTTCATTTTACTGACTATATCGTCCACCAATATATTGATGGCTTCAGTAGTACCTACACCTTTTTGATACCCAAATTGTCTGCGATTGATAACATTTTTTAAATTTAGGTGAGCGACGAGTCTGGACTTAATTATCATTTCGAAAATTTTTGATAGGGTAGGTAGTAAGGATATGGGTCGGTAGTTTTTTGGATCACATTTAGAGCCCTTTTTATGTATAGGAACAACTTTTGCCAATTTTAATTGATCTGGGAAGACCGATTCGCTTATACATTTGTTAAAAAACAGTGATAACGGATATGCAAGTGTACTGATGTTCTCTTTAATAATTGTGATTGGTACATTGGAAGTGTCTCTCGGGACGTGGAAGTGAATGATATTAGAAACGTCAATTTCATTTTTGAAGACCTATCCATAGATACCCCACCCCATATGTATGGGTTTGTTGTAAAAATAATCTTCAGTTTCAATTCAAAGTATGGGGAACCCCCTAAATTTATTATATTTTTTCTTCTATTTTTTTATAAAGATCTTAATGCGGTTTACAGAATACATCTACTTACCAAGTTTCAACAGCATAGTTCTCGTAGTTTTGGAAAAAAATTACTGGAGCATACGGATCCATAAGGGTTCTGTTTTTTGCCAATTAGCTACGGAACTCTAAAAACTAGCCTATGCCGATTACCGCGACTTTTGCTCATATCTCCGGTTCTACTCAACTAATTGCGATCAAACAAACAAACTATTTTAAGTCTCACCAAGACCTATCCAATATAAAATTAAATCAATATAATCGCACCAGTATTCGTTAAGTACTTTTCGCGTCCATCGCGAACAAACAGCGATTTTTGATTCTATATCTATATGCGAATACTTGATTCTACATTCCATAATACAACTTTGGTTCTATTTAGCGCCGTGTAGAATATTAAAAAAATCCCATTCTGAATGTCTAATCCTAAATGTGAGCACACTAAAACCTAACCGGTTTGTCCGATTTTTTTACCCTAGGTATAACCTGTTATACAAAATTTTGATTTTGTTATGTAACGTCAAGGTTTTGATTTGCTGTGTTAATATTTTCAAGCATGTACTTACGATGGTAACTATTAGGGTAGATAGGTGCTGAGTTACCCTTACAGCTAAGGTAGTAAAAAAGTAATTTTTAAACAATGCTGCTTACGATTGTTTTTAACTCTGTTCTTTGTTTTCTGTTGAAATCAACATGATATAAGTACAGTAGATTTATGTATATAACTTGTTTATAACGATTTTGTTTTTATTTATCCAATAATAACGATGTTGATAAATGTATTCAAATCGAAATCATTGAGACATACTTAGTTGAACGTAAGCTTTACTCTTAAAAACACTTTTAACCACCATCATATGGGCAACTTTATAAAAACTATATCTGTAGTGGCGCTTATGATTACCAAATATCCTTATCGTTTTTTACTCAAATTATATAGCTTTTGTATTTGATCACCAATCTACAGAAACAGGCGTGCCCGCCTTATAAGTGACTAAAGTATATTAAAACCGGTATGTACGCTTTTTTGTATATAAGGTGATTAATATAATTACATATTTAAGAACACTTTTCAGTACCCACCCAAGCTGAAATCATCCATCACAAAATATTGACTAATAAATTATACGGCATAATTACTAGTAACCATCCACTATTTTTTTTTTACGATGTATTTTGTAATTATTTTGAAGAATTGAGTTTTTGTGAGGCTATTGTTTATTACATCGCGGATTAAATGCAGGAGAGTCGCTATCACTGGTGCAGCTGTGGGTAGCATAATAAAATTAAACGTTCAATTAAAAAAAAAAACATATTCAAAAACAAGCACATTAAAAAAATAACAGTTTACCAGGGATAATTTAATAAAAACAAGTTTAGAAAAAGCAGGCGGTAGCCATTAATTTTCTTTTGGTTTGTGATTGGTTATATGATGCCTCCGTGACTGGGAGGTGGGCCAACAAGTCTCTTGGCTCCCCTCGGAGCGAAGAGACCAACCGGGCCATCTTGTAGGCCCCTGGTAGGTCCGCAGGTACACCAGGCTGTCGAACAGGTCTTTTAAACGGCAGTCGGTTATTTTATTTTCAATATATTTTATTCTTAACTTTTGAGTTATGGTATGTCATAAATATATTTTTGTAATCGCCTTCTGATTTCTTTCATTTTGATAACCTACTCGATTAGCTTTCAGCACCTTAAATCCACGTCAAACATTTTTATGATATTTTAGGAGATGAATACCGTTCATTTGAGACCCTACTCATCGAAATCTGTCCAGCCGTAAGGCCTGTAGAGGGGAACAAAGAAAAATACATACATAGATATTTTATATAATATAGATGATTTATTATTTCAACTAATAGTAATTTATGTTGTTTTTGTTTTTGTTAAGTTGTTTTTGTTTTCTTTTAATTCTGCACTGTTGAATTGGAAGCATCTTTAATGACAGTGTATGATCTGTAAATAAATAAATAAACAAAAAATATGTAATTTTGACAATTGAATCATTCCTATTTTGACATTATTTATTCAATTATTATTTTGACATTGTGAATTGAATTATTATTTTGTCATTGATAATTGAATTATTATTTTGGCTTTATTATTGAAATTATTACTTTGACATATATCTACTTTAATTATTAATGTGTTGTGAAAATTATTATATTGTTATTGCTATGTATGATTATGATTACTTAAATGACATATATTGTAAATGAAATTATTATAATTATGTTGCTACTCTGTCGCATTGGGTCTGACCGTAATGACATTGTATGTATGAAATGAATAAATAAATAAAAACATACATACGCGCATACGCGGAAAATACTTTACCCTCACTAGCGCAGTCGGGTAAAAATACGTGCAAGACTTATCTGTTGAATTTCTAAAATTGGTACTCTACGGTAATAAAGGTGCATGACGATGAATTCTATTATTTCAAATATATAACTTTAACTTTTATTGAAGTCGGTTTAAAATTTCATGACCTGCTTGTTCCTCGTGTGCATAATGCACGAGCGTATTAGTTGTTTTCTTATAAGATGAAGACGATGATAAAATGTTTATATTTAATAATCTTTTAGCGTATTCATTAACACAGAGGTTAAAGGTTCTTTATTGTATAGGCGGCATGGAAGATAAACGCCTGTGACACAGTAGATGGAATTGATGAAATAGGAAACAATTAATGATATTGCTTAATTAACGCCAATTACGCGGTAAATATAAAGATAGAGTATAGCTGTATGGATGGAGACAATTTTGATATTGAATTAGTCGTGTGGAGTTGCTGGACTCCCATCGGCCGCGTCCCCAGGTGGTGGATAGGGGAATGCCCCCCAGATATGGGAGGTACTAGGGAAATCAAATACCTAGCGCGAACCAAAACCAGTAGGCATAGAGTCTTGGTTGAATATACGACCTAAGGGATCTCACCCCTACAGAAAAGACGAAGCTGTGGATCAGCCAACCTTATGAATGGCGGAATTAAAAAATAATCTACCCCAGGAGGGTACCACAGATCGTGGAGAATCCCTCCCTGATCCCTGTTCTTTGCAACAGAGTTCAGGCTGCCCCTCGTATTCTGGGGAGGGCACATTTCGCTCTAATAAGAAAAGTCTCAGCCAACAGATTTTCCATAAAGGAATGTTCATGAACAGACCTCGATCCAGTTCATTAAGTGAACTACTTGCTAAATCCGGAAAAGGCAGTGAAACCAATACCCAGGCTACAAACCAAGTATTACAGATATCTGATGAAGAAAAAGACTCATGGACCGAAGTTGCTTACCACAAAAGGCAAAGGACTAGCCCTGACAACGTCCAAAGGGCTCAGAAACAGAGTAAACTCAATTACTGGCTTGCAGCACCTACACCTACTCCAACAACTAACAGCTTTCAATCACTCGATGTTGACGATAAAACTTTAGAAAAGGGTAAACCTAAGATTCCAAAACCCCCACCACTGTTTGTTGACAAAGTCAGTAACATCCAACCGCTGACAAAAATGTTACAAGACGTCGCAAGGGAAGGCTACGAAATCAAAATCCTTCCTGGGGAACGTGTTAAAATACAACCAAAAACAGCTGAAGCCTATGGAGTTATATACAAAGAACTCAAACAAAGAAACACGGAATTCTTCACATACCAACCCAAACAGGAACGAAGTTTCAGAGTTGTGCTAAAAAACATGCATCCAACAACTGATCCAGATCTGTTGACATTTGCACTGGAAGAACTGCAACACAAGGTCACTAACATTTGGAACATTAAGAACAGCCGAACGAAAAAACCACTGCCAATGTTTTATATTGATTTGCAGCAAAATCCAAACAACAAGGATATTTACAATATTAAATCACTTTTACACTGTCGAGTAGCATTTGAAGCACCGAAACCGAAACAGGCCATCCCTCAATGTTCCAACTGCCAACAATACGGCCACACCCAAAAATTTTGTCACAGGCAAGCGCAATGCGTTAAATGTGCACAACAACACCACACCTCTAAGTGCCCCAGAAAAGAAAGGTCCGATAAGGTAAAGTGCATCCTCTGTGAAGGCAACCACCCTGCTAATTATAAAGGCTGTGCCGTGTATAAGGAACTTCAAAAGGTCGCATACCCTAGAGATCTACCCAAGAACCCACGTAGAATTACAAGGAAACCAAAAGATCCACAAGAAAACAATAATAATAATAATGAAAACATGACATATGCATCAATTACTAATAAATCCCTAAATGAAAATGACAATACTCCAAATATAAATTATGTTTCCAAAACTGACACCATCCTCACAACTCTAAATGAGACCATACAAGCTGTAATGAACCAGATGCTAATAGTTACTAAAATGCTGACGGAACTCATGTCAAAACTGCCTTTTCATTCTCTTCAATAAATATTTGTATATGGAATGCTAACGGCTTGTCCAAACACTCAAATGAGTTAAACTTCTTCTTAAAAACCTACGACCTTGACATCATGCTCGTATCAGAAACACACTTCACAAGTTTAAGCTTCTTTAAAATGCCAGGCTACACCCTGTACCATACCATGCACCCTCGTGACAAGGCGCATGGAGGCTCTGCGATACTTATCAAAAGCAATATTAAGCACTACCACCCTGGAAATTACTGCAAGGAACATATTCAAGCCACTAATGTAGTAGTAAAAGACTGGTTTGGAGATTTCACAGTTTCCGCCTTGTACTGTCCTCCTAGACATAACATAAAAGAAGAAGACTTCAGCGAGTACTTCGCAACACTGGGTAATCGCTTTATGGCTGGAGGAGACTACAACGCCAAGCATACCTACTGGGGGTCCAGGCTTATCTTAACGAGAGGTCGAGAGCTCTTTAAATGCATCCATGACAACAACCTAGGCATAATTTTCACAGGACAACCTACGTACTGGCCTACAGACAAAGGAAGAATTCCTGACTGCATAGATTTCTGTGTTACCAAAGGAATACCAAGAAATAACGTAAACTGCAGAAGCTGCTACGACCTGTCTTCTGATCACTCTCCAGTCCTTCTAGAACTGAATACCAGGGTCATGGAAAGAGAAAAAAAGTGCACTCTACACAGTAATAATACTGACTGGTACAAATTCAAAAGCCTTATTAACTCGGCACTTAGCACGCCTATTCGCCTGAAGTCTGAAAGTGACATTATTGAGGCAGTTGAATATTTTAATACCACTGTCCAAACGGCTGCCTGGACCTCTACTCCAGATTCTAACAAATATAAGGGTAACTACTATATAGCCAAAAATATTCGAGACAAGATAGCCCAAAAAAGAAGCCTTCGTAAACTATGGCAAATTACGAGGTGCCCGCAGCTAAAAACTCGCCTAAATAGCGCCACTAGAGAATTAAAGCATATCCTCGAAAAAGACCGTAACGACAGCTTCCAATCTCACTTAAGGACATTAGACGCCAAATCCTCTTCCAATTATTCTCTGTGGAAAGCTATTAGGAAATTCAAATGCCCGACAACATTTTCACCGCCATTGAGGAAAGCCGACAACAGCTGGGCTCGGAGCGATATTGAAAAAGCTAAAACATTCTCAGAGCACCTAGAAAAAGTCTTCATACCTCATCATTACGAAGGACCAATAAATCACAAGGAGGAAGTACGGGCATTTCTGCAGAAAGACGCTGATGACCCAAGAAACGATCCACCCTTGAAATTTACAAAACACGAAGTCCTTGGAGTTATAAGAAAGTCGAACCCAATAAAAGCACCAGGGTACGACCTGATAACAAACAGGCTGCTGCAGGAACTGCCTGACTCTGGAATTGTTTTTCTAACTTCACTCTTCAATGCCCTAAACCGCCTTAGATTCTTTCCTCCCCAATGGAAGGTAGCCCAGATCATGATGATACCCAAGCCAGATAAATTGCCTGAAGATCCCAAGTCCTACAGACCAATTAGCTTACTGCCAATACCATCAAAAACATACGAAACGCTACTGTTGTCCCGAATGATGCCAACCATCATTGAAAAAAATATAATTCCTGATCACCAATTTGGTTTTCGCTGTAAGCACTCTACGGTAGACCAGGTGCACAGACTTATAAATATAATTACCAAGTCATTTGAAGACAAGAAATACTGCGCAAGTGCATTCCTTGATATTTCTCAAGCATTTGACCGCGTCTGGCACGATGGACTAGTCTATAAAATCAGGACCGCATTTCCCGAGAATGTATCTAACATAATTGAGTCCTTTGTTACAAAACGACATTTCTTTGTCAAGTGTGGAAATGAATGCTCTGGTCTATACCCGATTAATGCTGGAGTCCCACAGGGCAGTGTACTCGGACCGATGTTATACTTAATATATACCTCAGACCTGCCAACCTGTGGTACTATAACCACCAGAACATTTGCAGACGACACTGCCATTTTAGCGACACACGAAAATCCAGCAACGGCATCTGCTATTCTACAAAAAGGACTTGACGACATATCACTCTGGATGAAAAAATGGAGGATCAAGGCAAACGAACACAAATCCGTAAGCGTTACGTTCACCTTGAGGAGAGGCACGTGCCCTCCAGTTAAAATTAATAACAAAGTCATCCCAGAAGCGGATCATGTGAGATACCTGGGTTTGCATCTCGACAAAAGGCTCACATGGCAAAAGCACATTTTTACCAAACGGAAACAGCTTGGACTAAAGTTAAGGAAACTTTACTGGTTAATTGGTCGCAAATCACAGCTCGCACTCGAGAACAAGGTTCTACTGTACAAAACTACACTGAAACCCATATGGACGTACGGGATCCAACTCTGGGGAACAGCCTCTCACTCAAATATAGATAGTACGAGATCCCGCTGCAGGATTGGTGTGCTCATCGACTTTTTGTTTAAAACCAAATTTTTATGTTTGTTTATAATTAAGAGAATATATATTTACTCGGGTGCCTATCAAAATTTGGCCGCCATTATTTTTAATTAAATTATTTTTAATTGATTTTTGGTAAAAAATTTCGTTTATTTATTTTTTAAATAAAATAACGTCTACATCACGGTAATTAATATGAAGATTCTAAAAAATCACGGTTGCCGTTGCGCACCTGGCCGCACCTCTTTGCAGCCAGGTGTAAACAGGTATGATTTCGATAAATTTATACGTTTATAACCTATATTTATTAATTATATGTCAAATTGAAGCTAATTTTTTTCTATTAATTATCATATATAGTTGCTTAATTAAATCTGGCCGCAAATAAGGGTTACTGGCTGTTAAAGATAATAAATATTTAACCTGTCAAGTCCGGCAAGGGGCAAGGGCGGGTAATGACATCGTAGGGCGGGTGATGACATCGTGACGCTGTCTTACTATCTTGTAGAAAAAAAGGAATTACTCTACAACGAAACCATATTTTATGATTCTGTAAACGGCAATAGATTTATTGATTATTTTTTTATGATCAAGCCATAAAAGATGAATAATAATGCAAACAAATTATATATTCAAATAATCCAAAATTTGGAAACCACGTTGTTAGCTAAATTTCAAGGAATGAATGAAAATTCAAATGAATATCAAAGAACAAGGACCTGTGCTATCTAATAACGTAAGCAGTTTGATAAAAGACCTCAAGATGTTTATGCAAGATGTTTATGTTATGTAATTCAGCCCAGAAAATAATGGCTGGCTGGTACTAGATGGTTTTTTAAAACCAACATGGTTCCTGGGAGACTCAACTCCAACGTAAGTAAATAGTGTGCTATGTGAATCCACGAACAAAGCTTCCGATAACGACGATTCTGATATTTGTAGCGATGAAAGTGATAGCTCCGATGATAGTACAACTGAAAGCTCCGATGATTCAGATTTTTAAATAAGAGTTACGGAAATATAAGAATTATAAGATATTTTTTTTTTTTTATCTGCTTATGTTTAATTAATATGTAACAGACAATTAAATACTTGAATAAAATCTAATAAAATTTTCAAATAATACTTTCGCAATAAAACTTTCTTTTACTTAAGTCACCTTGGTTTTATTTTTTAAATCAATATTAAATATCGACGTTTTAATTAGCAAATTGTCTAACTCCATTTTAGAGAATCTTTTATTTGTACGAAAAAAAACAATTACTTCAAAATTTATTATCATTTTAAAAAACCATTTAATATCATTAATATCTAATAAAGATATAATATTTAAGTTTGAATCATTCAAATAATTTGTAATTGGATTATTGCTTCATCAAAATGTTAAAAAAAATCACCCTCTAAAAATATGGAGTTAGACAAATTGCTAAATAGACCGTCGATATATCAAATCAATATTAATTTTCTGTTGCAATTTTTAAATTTGTCATATTGAAAAAAATTACATACTTTTTGGAGTATTTATTATAAGTCGTCTCTATTACTCCCCGGTGGTTGAGAACACTAACGTTCGACGCATGCGCAATGGCTTAAAAGCGTCGCACAGCCGGCAATCGCTGTCCTCGTCTGACAAATGATGTTACACGCTAACTCTCTTTCACTCTACCTTAAATATTTAGTATCTTTAACAGCCATTAACCCTTATTTGCGGCCAGATTTAATTAAGCAACTATATATGATAATTAATAGAAAAAAATTAGCTTCAATTTGACATATAATTAATAAATATAGGTCATAAACGTATAAATTTATCGAAATCATACCTGTTTACACCTGGCTGCAAAGAGGTGCGGCCAGGTGCGCAACGGCAACCGTGATTTTTTAGAATCTTCATATTAATTACCGTAATGTAGACGTTATTTTATTTAAAAAATAAATAAACGAAATATTTTACCAAAAATCAATTAAAAATAATTTAATTAAAAATAATGGCGGCCAAATTTTGATAGGCACCCGAGTAAATATATATTCTCTTAATTATAAATAAACATAAAAATTTGGTTTTAAACAAAAAGTCGATGAGCACACCAATCCTGCAGTGGGATCTTAGACTAAGAGATCATACAGAGATTTCAAAATAAAACTCTCCGCATTTTAACTAATGCTCCATGGTATGTTCCCAATGATTTACTCCACCACGACCTAAAGGTTGCTACTGTGAAGCAAGAAATTGCCAACCTCACAAAAACATACAGAGACAGGATTCAAAAGCATCCAAACATTTTAGCAAAGGCGCTAATGAACGATAGCCACGAAAGACGCAGACTCAAACGCAGAATACCCCAGGATCAACTGTGTGCCATAACAACTGACTAAACCAGTTTAAAAGGAAAGAATTAGGACACAGGTTCTAATTTCTGCAAGCCAATAACATTACAACAGCCAGACATACTTTTCATTGTCCCTGGACAGGAGACAGATAGAAGTAACTACGAGTAACTAAAAAAAAAAAAAAAAAAATTCATAACCTAGAGTACCACATCATTCTCCTCCAAGCTTTGACCTAATTCAATTCGGGTCGACTTTCAGTATTACCCGTAGCATATGTGCTATCTTTTCTCGGAAAAATCCCGGCAACTGTATCAGTATTTCACGTTGGTGAAGGTAGGTAAAGGTTGGGAATATAAAAAATTGGCACTTCAGAAATGGCGACAGATGTGAAAACTTGACCAATCTTGATCAAAGGTATCACATGTGAATTGTCATAAACTGTCACAATTGGTGTCGGTAACGGTGTTGCAAGTTCAATGGTTTGTTCCATCTAAACAAAAACCTACCTACTGTTTTCAGAAAAATGCCCATAACGTTTAAAGAAGTTTTTAATTTTAAAAATCACTTCTCTGCTAAGCTAAGACAAAGAGCTGAATAGGTCGCTAAACTAGCAATAATGATAGTGAAAGCTCGATACAACAAATGAACCCGCTGTTTCTTCATGTTTAGTTTTATGCATCAAAGACGCTAGTCCAGTTTATATTTTGTAACTATTTTTCCATACGTAGTACCTAGTGAATGTCCAGTTTCTTTTTCAAATGAATAGCACGATAGTCAATCATTTGACCTAAAAATATATCGTTTAAGCCATAATGATTTGTCTAGAACTTGTCGTAAGACACACTTTTTTGCAAAGAATATTGCTTCAAATTATTAGTGGTCTTCTCCATTTTAGCTGAAAATTGCCTATGTTACTAGTAAGAGTGGTTTAAGGTAAGATATTTACTTACGGACATGTAAATATCTTACCATAAGAAATCTCTGCAGATAGTAATTTAGTGCAATCATATTTTGTCGATGACTGTACCAGAACCTTTATTATTAATTCTGGGCATGAACTGCGAGATGGCGTAATACGCAGTGCATGCGCAGACAAGTTGCGTTTTTCATCTGCAGTTGACCAGTCATGCGCATATTATTATTATAAGCAAACAGAACAATGACCCTTTTTATTATTTTATTAGATGGCTACTCATATGATTATGGTTGCTATTTTGAAGGTTTAGAATATCATTGTTGTGAATTAAATAAGTGTTAAATTGGCGAAATGTGGGTGCTAGCACCTCTGCCTACCCCTTCGGGGATAAAGGCGTGACTTTATGTTATGTTATGTTATGTTATGTTTAAATTAATGACATAGTCAATTAAAAATATATTTTCATTTCACACTAATGTCACTGTGGCTACCGGGGTTATTGTCCTTTGATCAGCTCAGTAATTATTTAGTATTCATTTAGTCACCTTGAAGAAATACAAATACTACCTGCAAAGGTTTTGCAAAACAAACAGTTAAAACTTGATTGCCTTCACACCTTTACCACGCGTGCGTACCTTCGCATGTAGGGCAGGTACCCATATTATAAATAGTGATGACATGTATATGAATGTAGACTTGGGCTTTATCAAGAGCTCTGTTTTATTTGCAGTTTTCCGAAGATAAGAGAGTGTACAAACATGCATACACTCTCGCTATCATCTCCCTTTATAGGAACATACCGCCAAATTACGTTTTTAAAACGTGTGATTGCAACACTTAGGAGAACTAATAACTTTTTTAATCTAATTGAAAATGCAATCAAAATATTGTGAGTTATTCTGAATTTTATTTGGTCACGAAAACGCATCGAATTGCTATCACGTCAATTGAAAACGTGGTATAATTTTATCGGTCTTCAGGGAAGGAATAGAGTCTTTCGTTTACTTCTGTCCAATCAGTTTCATCTACTGGCATTGAAAATTTAACTTCTAACTAAACTCCTAACTTTAACTCGAAATCGGTAAGCTTATTTACCGATTTCGAGTGCTTTTAAAATTATTTCTCTAAAAACGCCACCAGTTGGAAAGGTTCATGTTTTTAAACTCAATCCAAACCACCTTGATCTTTTGATTTAATTTCGGTAGGTACCCCTAGTAATTGACACAATATAAAAAATTTAAAATATAGGTAATTTAAAATAGGTACTCACTTTTCACTTTAACTGAATAGAATAGGTCCGTGCAAACAATTAAATGTCCATCTTCATAACTGACGTCGTCTTTCCAAGTTTCCACATCCATTGTGTTTGTTTGTTAAAGAACGGACGACACTGATTATGGCGTTATGCGCGGAATTGAAAAATTGGGAACGTCGGTAAGTGCAGGACATACCGGGTTCACGCATTCACGATCAAGCGGCTAGTCATGCGCTCAGTGGTGTTAAGACTGTTACTCGATTATACAGAAAATACAAAGATAATAAAGCTGTAGCGACCTTGTTATTAGCACGAAGTATGGAATACAGAAGTCTAACTTTGAAATCGCGGCATTAAGTGCATTCTAGCTTGCATCGATCAGAGAACGCCTTTCTCTCGTCGTGGTGGGGTAAAAAATGTGCTAGTATGAACGTATGTTATGATATGTTATGCCATGTAACACTACTAGTGAAATCTTATTTAGGTTTAATCACTACTTATTATACATATTTCAACTATATTGATATGATACGTTAAATATATGATTGATAGCCAATGCGGCGTAGTGGACGCGACTGCTTCGCAGAGAGCACGAGTTCGAGTGGCGCTCAGTGCACATTTTTTTTATGCACGAATATGGATACATGTATTGGTCAGCATGTCTAAAAAGGCCTCATTGTATGTTTCATATTCTAATTTAATATTTGTAATATTTAATAATTAAGTAAGGAAATGTGTTAGATTGTTCACGTATTTGATAAATTATGATTTAGATGTGGCCGGGATTAATATGATGATGAGATTAAATAATTATACGATGTATGTCCTCATTGATCCCTTGGCCCATCACATTTGTTACATTGATGTTTGTACGTGATCGTGGGTCTTGGATTCCTTGCGGGAATTTTGTCAAGTGCACTAGAATTTCGGGTATTTGGGATATATCATTGAGATCAATATACCTAGTCCAAGTTGCATGAAATTACGTTTGTAGGTTTATAAATCTCTATGATCTATAAAGGTTTTCTGGAGGTCTTAAAAGCCCACATTTATGTTTCGTATTCTTATTTCATATTTGTAAACCATGTTATTTAACAGTTCAAATATAGGTGAAATGAATCAATAATATTATCACAAATGTGACAATATTATTGATTCATAATACGTGAACAATCTTACACATTTTCGTAAAAAAATATTAAATATTACAAATATTAAATTAGAATCTGAAACATGCCTTTTTAGAAATGCTGTTATTTGTTTAAAGTCGATCTTCTGTACATATTTATGTATTTAAATTTTCCATATCGTATTATCTTTCGATATTTACTTATATCTTGTAATCACAAGGTAGATAGAATATTTGTTAAGATTACTGTTTGAGCCGGATTTACGGTAAGACTGTGAATTATTTTAATTATCATTATCATCTGGAAATGTGATAAATACATTGTAAGCTGTAAAAGCAACTATGTATTTGTGTAAGACTTTGTACTTAAATTCTTTCATTGTCAACAAAGACTTTATCTCTGCATCACCCTTACGTAGATTTATAAATAAAGCGTTTTGCATTAAATACGCCTTTGTACTTTTTCTGAGAAGAAAGTTATAAAATACCTCGCCTCTTCTGTAAAACCTCTAGGACCTTTATCCCACCTAGGCTAGCGGTGTAATAGCTACACCAAAAAATCAAAACTGGGTAAAACCACATTGTTCTATTACGAGATTCGGAGATCCGACTCTAGGCACTCATTTCGTGCGGCATAAACAAGGTCCCACTCATCGGCATTTTATGAAATAGCAAAAGGATAATCCGAGCGAGACATTTCTTCACCACTTTTTGAATCGCAATCTCTGCCATAGTACGGCAATAATATACTCAGATCGGTAAGCGTTCTAGGCGAAGGCAGAGTGCTAGTTCTCTACCCTGTACTTTGCCTCGTATCTTCGTGTATTTCCACCACCTGACTGGAACAACTATTTTAAAACAGTTAATTACTTACATCCACAGTCAGCTACAAAAACCTTAAAAGAGATTTATTGATTTATAGACTGTTTATATTGGAGATTAATGGCACTTTGTGGAATCTACTACACATACTGGTTAATAATTTCACTTGTACTTTTCCACAGTCTTCATTTTATTTTTAACCTGAGCCTTGAGCCTGAGCATTGGATAACGCCGTGAGGAGAAATCGGTCAGGTTAAAAATTAAAATAACCTGTGGAAAAGTACAAGTGGAATTGTTATACAATATGTATTGATTTATACTTAAATCACTTTAACTACAAAACGTTTACACTACACGTTTTGTAGTTAAAGTGCATAAATTCGTACATAATTATTAACATATTTTTCACTTCTCATGCTCTTAAAATGTTACTTTACTCCCTGCATATCGGGACTAAAGTTCCTTATTAATCTCTAGGGACTAAAGTAATTTTTTTTAAATTTACTTTGATAACTCCTAAACAGCCAATCACGGTGTTTGTGAATGGGAGGATTATCACCTTTTTTGGTGATTGTGTAGGTATAGAAATAACCTCAAAATGACATTTGAAAAAATCAAATATCCCATTTAATTTCGTGAACCACGAATAATGATATTAATTTAATTAATTATTTTGTAAGTATTAAGGATAAGTTCATTTTATTATCCATTTCCAATTAGTTTTAAATTATTTTTCAAGTTTGAATCTGTTGGCTAAATATTATATATGCAAGCATATAAACCGTACGTCACTTAACAACAAAAAAAACCGCGCGACAAATTTCTTTGCAATTTGAATTTTGAATAGATTATTCGTAATAAGCTTGCGTTGTAATCACAAATTACTTACACCAATTAATTGTGCAACTTAGAAACTTTGTTATTGTAAATAAATAAAAATAAATAAATATTCCACAACACTTCACACAACGCTATCTAGATCCATGGTAAGCATAGCTTTACTACCTTGTATTATGGAATCTAGAATACGGATAAACATACTTAGATATTTTTTTTTGTAAATGCATACATATTATACATAGACCCAACACCCAGACCAATGCAAATACCGATATCCATGCATACAAATATTTGCACTGAGCGGGGATCGAACCCGCGCCTCCTGCGTAGTGACCGCGTTCACTACCGCCACGCCACGGAGGCTTTACCCCGTTATCGATATGATGAAATTAATATATTCAGGTTGAAAAAGATATTTGCATATTTCTTTATTTATTTTTTTTAAATATTATAATTTTGTATAAAAAGTTGCTTTTTTTTCCTCGCATTCAAAGTGAAAAGTAGAGTGTTTAACGTGGGACTAAACAACCATAATGACACTCGAACTATTAGCCACCCTCGCTTCGCTCGGGTGGCTAAAACATCTCGTGTCATTATGGCTTGTTTTAGTCCCTTGTTGAACAATCTACTATAGTAGCCTTGTCCTTCGAGGATTGCAAAACTATTAACATACAATGGTTTTTTCTATTCCATGTACAGTATAACGGGGTGAATAGGGATCAAAGGGTGAGCAGTCATGAAATGGTCAGCTAAATTCTGTAGTTATAAGTGAAAGCTAAATTCTGCAGTTTTAAGTGAAACTATGGACTAGTTCAATGTAATAATGGACAGTAATATCAAATATCTGTTAGATACTTTTGAAAGAGAAATTAAGTAGTGCAAAAATTATCTAATGACCATCTCATCATTAATCACCTATGATTGATCTATTCTATTTACCTATTCTCCCCGTTTTACTCGATATAGAATACTTAAGTTCGCTGAAACAAAGAATATGTTTGTAGGTAGTTTTAATTAAGTATATGCCAGGCCCAACTGTGGGATATTTGGACATCGGTGCCGGTTCCAAAAATATATCTGTCAAATTGAAAAATAAATAAATAGCAATCCGTTTCCCTGGTTTCTAATTTATCTACACTACTATTATAAAGAAGAAAGATTTGTATGTTTGTAATGAATAAACTCAAAAACTACTGTGCCGATTTCAAAAGTTCTTTCTACATTGTAAAGCTACATTTACCCTGAGTTACATAGGCTATATTGGATTTCCACGGGAACATGTTTACCACCCGTGCGAAGCCTGGGCGGATCGTTAGTTAATTATATAATTTTCATTCATATCGTTTTAATTGCTTCTTATTTGGCCGAGCGGTAATCCCGGTGTTATTCGAAATTTTCACCTTGTGCCAATTGGGACAAACGGCTTAACGTGCTCTCCGGGACTCGGAAATACCCCAGACCAATGCAAATAGACATATCCATGCATACATATATTTATATTTTATACTGAGCGCAAATCGAACACGCGTTCACTACCACTACGCCACAGAGGCTGACAATTTTCAGTATCTATACTATTGAAATTATGTAGGTATAGGTAGACAATATAAAAAAATAAAACTTAATTAGAAATTGATATTGTTTAATTTCCAAGACAACTCTTTCATACAGTCATAATTAACATACATTAATGTTACATACTTTTTCTATAATATATTAAATGATACTATCTATCAGAAATGAACGTAGCCCATGAATTAATATTTACAAGTGAAAATAGGTAATTAATTGAGGACTATTACCGCCAGAATGTAGAGCCTAAATCTAACCGCGGCTCGTACACTCTCGTAAGAGCGCTTACCGAGTGCACTCGTACGAGAGTGTACTAGGTAATATCTGTCGCTCCCGTGGTGGTTTTTTGATTCTGAGTCAAAGGGTCTCGGCGTATCTCGCGAGGCCCGCCGAGAGCAATGCTGTACACTCTGGCGCGCGTGGTTTGTATGTGAATTGAGTGTACACCTTGTTAATTATTATTAAAAACTACTTAGAATTTTGTAACCATTCCCAAACACTTGTGGAAGTTGGAATCAGTATTTGGATCCGTGGCTTACACCCACGGTGGTCGTCGCCCCCGTGGTTGAGGCCCCGAATCCAAGTTTGTAGTGTTTCTGCTTTTACATCGCCTTGTAGGTCATTGGTTGAGTCAGGTTTAGGATGGGTAACCATTCTTTACAATACCAGATTAAGCAATCTCGGCTAGGTGAGGTTTAGGGCTGTTGACGTGGTTAAGCAATGATGGCTAAGTCAGGCTTAGGATGTGTAAAGAACACTTTAATCCGGGAAATTTGGGAACCGGCTTATTGCCGAATTCGCGGCTTAGACCATACAATGGGAAGGATAAAGTTTCTAACACGTCCATTCTCTCGGCGGACCCAACCTCAACTGAACCTGACGAGAGTGTGAGCTCTCGTACGAACATATCGAGTGCCCTCAGAAAACGCAGACCACACGATAAATTCCATAATCAATCAATCAATTAGCTAATTGAAATTCACTGCTGGTCATAGGCCTCGCCCAATGCGTGCCACTCAATAAAATTGACATTAAAATATATACCGTCAGACACCATTGATATAAATATATTGTCAAACACTGTCAAAATATTATGTATAAGTATATCACTCAACAATATGAACCGCACGCTCATAATAAAGTATGTATTTTGTTGTCAATATTATCACGTACCTACGTGCGTAATTGCTCTATGTTAAGGTAAGATTCAATTTTACTGCATTTCTGATAGTAGCAATTTAGCCTATACAACATGTTATATTTATTTTAACAGCCTTAAAATTAAATATAACACTGCTGTTGTCACAAACAACACTTTGGTATGTAGTTAAATATTTGAGCGATAATGTTTCTTTATTTTTAGGTGCAAAAAAGATTGTATATAACAGCGTTCGCAGCGTGTACAAGCATGCGGACGGACTGTGTACTATTTTTTTGCAAATGTATTAGCAAAATAATATTTGCACGAATTTGGCGCCCGCAGGCTTGCATACGCATAAGGCAGCGGACATCCTAAAAGTCGATTGTCACAACGTAGATACAATCGCATTTGTAGAAATGCAAAACTTATTCCTAGACGAAGTCAAAGTAGTACGTACTTCAGTCACACCTTCAGTCTACAAAATTGGAACTGTTGTACTTTGCCATCTATATACCTAGGCTGGCTGTGCGAAATACGAAGACCGTTTTTTACTCTGATTTTGATAGCACTAACACTTATTTTCTATGAATATAAATTATAAGTAAAATATATTTACACTGTAAGAAATTTCTACCTAAAATGAATATCCCTAGATTATTTCTTATGTAGTACGTTAATATAAGATATAATAGTAATTAATAATAAAATATGGCTACTTATGTCACAAAATATTTCTTTATCACTTTTAGACATGCAACGAAGATCATAACCAACTATTATATTAAATAACTACAGCGTAGTGCATTGATGATAAAAAAATCACAACAGATTAGGTACATGAACAACTATAAAAATAAGTAGTCAAAATATATTTCTGGTTTTTATACAGACAATATTTTTTGATATTATTTAGATTTTGTGGAAATTATAGTTTTTTTTATTAATTAATTACCAAACCCTGACACTGTTATACAAACTTGAGAACCTGTGAAATCCTAAAAAAATAAATAAATCAAAACTTGTGATTTTTTTTCAGATTAATTAAGTGAAAGCTTTGAAGAATACTCCCTAGGCCAAGGTGGTTCGCGATACTATAAATATTTCATGCAATTATTCCGAAGCCACATATTACACAGGCCCACATATTTAGCCCGAAAAATATAATAGGAATACGGATTATCAGCTTTTATAATAGAAAACAAAATAAGAAAAAAAAGTATGTACAACATTATGTGAAAATATTAATTTGATTACTGTTTCTTTAGAAATAGTCACGTTATATTTATTTTGTACTTAGGCACTACAGATAAATGTTATATACTATTCTTGGCATAATTTATTGTATCTAACTAGGTACCTTCGCTGCCTCATTACATGCATATCACGTATGCGGTGTTAAATCTATTTTTTGCACGTATTTGCTCAGTATTATTTTATTATTATTATGCGCACGCACGACGCAGCGAAGGCCCTAAAGGTATATTAATGGTAAAGTACTAAGAAAGGTGAACAATAAACCATGATATCTATATAGTTCAGTATTATTAGGTACAATATAGGTACGTTTCAATCTACATCACAGATTTACGATTTTAAGTATACAGTACTTTCTGAATTTTTTCGGATTGATATCATACTGCTGTTATTTCAAGATTGATTGATTGAAAAAATCTCCTAAAATCGAAAAAAAAAAATCGAAACCTAAAAATGTAACATATCTAAAGTTGTCTGTGTTCTGAGCTGAAATTGAACTCAATGCTACAATTTTTTCGTACAACCTTAACCCGTAAACACTCTTTTCAAATAATTCAAATTCTTTGCTGGCGTTTAATAGACGGCCTAAGCGCTCATTTAATGTATAAAATAAATGTCTATCAATATATTAATGGCCGTGACGATGTAATTAACGTGGACTATCTTGACAATATTTACTTAATGACGTCATAAACAAGTTACCCAATCCTGGCACATTTGTAGTCCAGTAATACGTTTTGAATTTATCTAGATTTCTAGTTTAATATTTATAATCCGATCAAAATAAACCAAAGTAGCAAGAGTAGTATAATTCACACCCTGGGTTGTCTATTATTTACCCGAAAATTATATGCCATAATCATCATATTGCCGAATTTCATTTGCCCGAATGTTTTGTTTGCCCGAATAGACATATGAAATACTTTCGATTGCCCGAAACTTAGATACCATAATATACGAATGCCATAAGTATTGTTTGTCATATTTTGGATTGCCATAATAATTATTAGACATAATATTTAAATGCCATAATAATTCGGGTAACCTAACCAAACTATTTCTGGGTGGTATAAAAAAAAATAACCACGAAGGGTCTGACGGGGTCTTCTTCTGGGCCTTCTAACCTAACCTATCCGAGTCGGGGTGCCCTAAAGTCCCGATTGCATCCAGTTTCCCCTGATATAACAACCGTTACACACCCAATATCGATGGCAAATGTTGTTATGGCATGTGATAATTTGGGCATGTGATAATTCCGGCTTGTGATAATTCGGGCTTACAATGATATTGACAAATGATGTTATGGTAAGTGACTTTATGGGAAACAAAGATTCTAGCATGTGAATATTATGGCAAATTAAATTCGGGCAAATGAATATTCCGTCATATAATATTATGGCTGTTGACTATTATGGCAAATGATATTCGGTCAAATAAAATTCAGGCAAACGGCGGTATACCCACACCCTGCTGAAAATTGGTAGGATTGTTCAAAACACCATCATAAACGAACTTTAAATAATCCTCATCGATCCGAGACCTGCCACTCTAGACAAGTGGCAATTCGTTGGCCGGCGTTTGGTAGAATAGAATGACGAATGTATGGGATTTGTCATATTTGACTTCAACTTCAACTTTTTCAAAATGGCCTCTGTAGAACATATTAAAATTTGTCATTCGTTAACGCATGCCATAAACGTCAAATGCACATACATTTATCATTCTATTCTATCAAAAACCGGCCAATGAATTGCTACTTGTCTAGAGGCGCTGGAATTAATTTATTCAAGATCAAACGTCACTACAACGGGTTTTTCCCGATTTTTAGCCAGACGGTAAGTTTTATCATATACTTACATTATGTTAGACAAAATTAAAGATCAGATAATTGTCTATAATAAATATTTATGCCTAATACTTTTTTTTCTAAAAGCCGCCGATTTTCAGTAAAACAATTCGAAGAGTTCAACTGACAAGAGTTGAAAAAAGATAGAAGACCTTTTTCGGAATACGTTGAGGTATCAAGTTGAAATTCATACCAAATACAGAGAGGTCTGCAACGCCTTGAAGCTGTGAACAAATTAAACTCCTACGTCATAGCAATGAAAAGGTATAGACGTTTTTGTGACAAGTTTATGCATCACGATAATCGCGACTCGATCATTCATCTTCGGCCATTCCATATTTGATAATATATAAAAACGATTAGATTGATGGCAAAACTTGCTGTTTTGGTGGCAATTGCAAAAAAACTTGATTTATGACCTTGGATAAATATATTCGAGATATCTGCATCTTTTGATTGCATTGACGTGGAAGATTTGTTATTTCTTCATAGCATCAAGACGTTGCAGACCTAGTATAAGGTGTGATTAATAAAAGCCTTGAATTTTCTTTATGGTATGTGACAATTATTTTAATATTATCAATCAATTGTAGGCAACGAATTCCACTTTCAGTAATTAATTAGTTGTTATTATTCTTCCTAACTGAACAACTGTCACGGAAACTATACGATTATACGATCATACGCCGAATGATACTCAGTTTTAATTATTTAAATAAACCTTACCTACACCTTGTACAAGCTTTGAATGCAACCGTAACTAACTGTGATGATAAAAATGACGATGCGATGCAACCAACCATCTGAAAGACACCGTTACCCTTTGGTTCTAATTTTATATTATATATTAACATGATATAACAATTTAAAAAATATTATTTTCATTTGGATATATTTGGATATATTTCTTACAACATACATACAATTTTATTAAAGCTTCTTTATAACAAATAGTGCTTTTTAATTGAGCATTCAGCGATCTGCATTCAGTCGTCTTGGTCCAATGTTTTTGGGAATGTTTTACTGTGGTTTGTGATTATTTTGTGGGCCCGAGTAGTTAGTGATATGTGGGTGTAAATCTCTTTCTCTCTTTCTCTCTCTGCCTATTGACGCCTACTACGTTTCGACTACTAATTGTTAATATACAATTCAATACAGGCGTTAATATAAAGTATGTAAGAAACATAGAATATACATTAAAATATGTATAAAAAACTTCGGAATACCCGTTACAATTTATTGTTACTTTCACTAAATTATTTTTCCCAGTTAATGTTTTTCCTATATTTATTATAACCACCTCTATTGCCTCATGCGTATCGTGCAAACTAATTTTTGCACGATTTTGTGCAAATATTATTTGTACGATCGGTATGAGCTCAGTACTATTTACATGGAAAAAGCACACGCATGCATGCACACGCACGACGCATAGCATAGCTGGCATTGCCTAAGTCTTATGTCTTCAACTCACATTTTCTATTAATTTATTTTTACAAAGGCTTGCATTGAATGACGCTCTGAATCCAATGACTAGCTTTAATTCGTGTGTCACTATCAATATTATTACAAAATCTTTCTCGCATGTGTCTCTACACATCTGTATTGTCACCATTTGTTCCTTAATCTCGTTTTTAATATTATAAAGGCTGTCAGTGCAACTATAGCACCTATCGAAAATAACGCTATTACTAAACTTAAATAATCTTCCCCTAAAGCACCATATTCTTTAAGAATTGTGACAGGATGTTTCCAGTGACAGTATATGTGTGAATTATCACACACGAGTCTGGCTCGATCTCTTCCAAATATTGATAACATTAGACCAACAAAACCGTGCTTGAGGAATGAAATTTGAAAAAGTTTTGCAAATATATCTGGAACATCGGATTTCCTGATGAATATCCCGGAGAACATTATGAAAGGCATTATGAAGAAGGGGCCCATTATAACTCCATTCTGCAATAAGAAATAAAATAATTTTATTATACTTACAAAACTGTCGCATGAATGGAATTGAATTGGCTTAATGTAGTAGTCATGCCAACTATTCAGAATTGAAATAGGTGAAGTAAAGAAATTATTAAAATTTATTTCGTTTGCTTTAACCAATACTTAGAAGTGTGTACTTATTCTTCTTTATTCGCATTACTATATTTCTGTTAATTGACAAAACGTATATGTTTTGGTTTCAATTTTTTTAGTGATACTCCTCTACGTACTAAGTTTCAGTGTGAATATATTTGTATATGTGCGTATTTTCGTGAGATAAATCATACTAACTTTGACATTGAAGATAGATCCAACTAGCAGTCCTTTGCAAAGCGCGACGTAAGTCACCATAAGCAAAACAGTGAAGAATCCGAAGAATCTTATCCAGTCTAGGGGTTGTCCAGTTAAAAAGTACGTAAGTGCAGTGAAAATGAACGTACAAATTGTTTGCAATGGTAGAATGGATACTACCGTAGACAAATAGTAGGCCCCCGTGGAGTACCACCTATTGAAGTGCTCGCGGCGAATTACTGGAATTTCTTCCGGAACTGTAAAATCAATAAAGGAACGATGGTTAAAGTTTTGGCGTCAGATATTTGATTTAAGATTAAAAAACGCGCCATACTTAGTCATTCGCTAATATTAAATGCTGACCATTAAAGTAGTACACTATAAGAAGCACTAATAAGAAAATAAAATTTGGCGTACATATGAACAGGAAATTGTAACCTATAGTGAATAATGCCTATAGTGTAACTACTTTACTTAGTATACTTACATCTTATGCTTATAGCACTAAATGCCGTAAACATTAGGAATAGTAGACAGTAATGTAAATATCTGATGTTATTTTGTGCGTGATACGCATCATTTCCGACTTGATACCACAAAAAGCCTACAAATCCGGCCATCCCGATGTGAATAAGTAGGAACCTCAGTGTGAACCAGGGATCTCGCCAGATTGTCTGTAATAGAAATATTACAAATATATAAGATAGATGATTTATCGATTCGTATAGTATAACGACACATCTAACACAAGGGGTCTGGAACACATAGTAGTAAAAATCGGATTTACAATACAAACGGCTTTAACTATAAACATTTTGTATCAAAGAGTGAATATAATTCTTTACTGGCAGTAGATACGAACAGTTAAATATAAGTTTTTAGCCACAAAGGTGTTTAGCCAGCTCGTGAGTCGGCTGTAAGATCAACAGCAATTATTGTGTGGTAAATGGACTTCATTTTTATCAAAATTATGGCTTTTGCATAGTAATTAACTGCAAGAACACAAGTCAAAAAGTTAATTACATATTTCAAACAAGAAATGTGAATTATTCAAAAGTTTTAACACACGTATTTACCAAGGGATCGGATAAGGATCTCTTCAAGATGAATAAATGTCGAACACACAATCAAAATTTTATAAAACGATACGATACTACGAGTAAATTCTACGCCACAGTCTCATCAATGGATTGATCACACAGAACCTAGCAGAAGCGGTGGCTTGGGTCCCGATACCCCACACAGGGCATATGGGGTGGCGGAAAATATACAAATGTGTGTTTTTTTTATGCCACTTAGGTGGCAGACAAGCACACGGCCCACCTGATGGGAAGTGGTTACCGTGGCCTATGGACGTTTGCAACACCAGGGGCGTCACAATCGTGCTACCGACCCTGTAGATACCTTCTAATACCCTTCTTGAAGAACCCCATATTGTAGTCGCTTGGGAAAACCGGCAGGAAGTTCATTCCACAACCTGAGCGTGCGTGGGATGAAGTTCCTTTCAAAACGCACGGTGCGCGCCATTTCCGGTCGCAGTGTGTGAGGATGAATTCCCTGCCTATGGCGAGTGGTGCGATAGTAGAATGCAGCGGTGGGCATCATGTCAAACAATTCATCTGAGCACAAACCATTGTATAGGCGATAGAACACACACAGCGAGGCAAAGTCCCTTCTGAGGCTGAGAGGTTCCACATCGCCTGTGAGTATGGGATTGTCGACGAGCCTCAACGCCCGTCTTTGCAATGAGTCGAAGGGGCCAAGCTGGTATGCAGGCGCTTCGGCAAAAAGGTGACAGCAGTACTCCATGTGGGGCCGAATTTGTGCCTTATAAAGCAGAAGTCGTTGCCCCGCAGTGAAGTACTGCTTCGCCCTGTTGCGCACTCCAAGTTTCTTTGAGGCCAGCTTGACCTTGTCCTCCAAATGGTTACGGAACTGAACGTCGCTTGAGATGTCGACACCTAGGATCCCAATACTCGAAGAGATGGAAAGTGGTGTGCCCAGGAATTGCGGCGCTACAATAAATGGGGTTTTCTTAGCGGTGAATACACATACTTGTGTCTTAGTGGGGTTAAATTGGACTAGGTTAAGTCGACCCCAATCGGATACTCCCGAGAGAGTAGTCTCGATTTCAGATACAAGTTGTTCGCGTCTCTTCTCCACCTCGAATTGAGGGATATTTGCACGACCCGTGTAACACGTATCCCCTGTACTGTCGTCCGCATAGCAATGAATAGATCCATCAGACAGCATATCATTGATATGCAGCAGAAATAGCGTCGGGGACAACAAGGAGCCTTGTGGGACACCAGCGTTTATGTCCATGCGGTCCGAGCAGCTGCCATCGACGACGGCTTGGATACTTCTGTTGGACAAAAAGCTGGTAATCCATTCACAAAGTCCCTTGGGGAGTCCGTAGCGTGGCAACTTCGAAAGAAGACCTCTGTGCCAGACCCGGTCAAAGGCCCTTGCTATATCGAGTCTGACCGCTAGTGCCTCACCCCGACTCTCGATAGCTTGCGCCCATCGGTTTGTGAGATACACAAGAAGGTCACCAGTGGATGGACGGTGGCGAAAGCCATACTGTCGGTCGCTCAGTAGTTCGTTTCCCTCAAGGTATCCCAGGAGCTGTGCGTTAATCACACGCTCCATTACCTTCGAGAGAAGGGAGGTTATAGCAATAGGCCTGTAATTGGACGGGTCTGTCCTGTCGCCTTTCTTAGGCACAGGGTGCACGAATGCAGTCTTCCACGAGGCTGGGACTTGTCTCGCGGAGTAAGAGAGCGCGAAAAGCCGTGTAAGTACTGGGCACAATTCGGGGGCACAGTGCCTGAGCACCATCGCCGGTATACCATCCGGCCCACTCGACTTCCGAACATCCAGGGACTTGAGTTCCCGCCGAACCACACGTTGTGTGATTTTAATTTGAGACATGAAACTACCACAGTTGGGGACAATAGGTGGCTCGGCATTCACGTCGTTCATCGTCGAGTTTGACGCAAAGAGATTACCTAGAAGATCGGCTTTCTGATTAGCGCCATGAGCTAGGCTACCGTCGGGTTTTTGCAGCGGCGGAAGGCAGGAATGGCAGAAGTTTCCCTCGGCAGCTTTGGTGAGTGACCAAAATGCTCGACTACCGGATGGGTAACGAGTAAGCCGCTCGCCAATTCCACCGATGAACTCAAACTTCGCCCTGGCAGTAGCTTTTTTACTGGACCTCGAGGCGACATTCAATTTCCGCTTCACTTCAGCTATGTTAGGATCCTTATTGGCAAGTGCCGTGGTCCAAGCCTTATATGCAGATTGCTTGCGGTCTCTAGCTTCTCTGCAAGGCCTAATAAACCACGGCCGTTTGCTCGCTCCTGTTGCGGTCCAACGGTTGGGAATATAGCATTCCATGCCCGATAGGATCGTTTCAGCGACTGCTGTTGCACAGGAGCTTGGATCCTTTGTAGTGAAGCAAAGCCGCCTCCACGGGTACGACGAGAAGAATTCTCGCAGTCCGTCCCAGTCTGCCGACTTGTAGTGCCAGACATGCCGCCACTGAGTGGCCGCAGTGGATCTGGCCGCGCGAGAGTCACTTGCGCCCGGATGACGCTGTGGTCCAAAGTACCGAGAGGTGCTTCCACAGTTACGGAGTACTCATCCGGGCGCGTAGTCAGCAGAAGGTCCAATAAAGACTCTCTGTGGGTCCCGACATCTGGTGTTCTGGTGATGGAATGCACCAGTTGCGAGAACCCATAGGTCAGGGCAAAGTTGTGAGCAGCCCTTCCCGCAAAATCAGTCCTGTGAGACCCCAGCCACTCCACGTGGTGAGCATTGAAGTCACCCAAGAATACTAAGTCCGCGGCAGAGTACTGCTCAATTACTCTGTCCGCCGACCGCTGCAGGTGCTCAAACAGTTGAGCCGTGCCCAGGTCACCGCTATGAGACCTGTAGACGCACGCATAGATACGGGTGTGGCCAACGTAATCCATACGTACCCATAGTGTGGACAGGTCCCTGTCTTCAAGGCCGTTTAGACGGCGACAACAAACGTCATCCCGGACGTACATGCATACTCCGGCTTTACTCAGGAAGATATGCTCGAGTCTGTACCCGGGGTACATAAGGTAGGCTGATACAGCCTACCTTATGTATGGCCGGGCATGATATTTGGGTCTCCGTCAGAAAGAATAGGGTCGGCTTTGCTGTCTCAAGATGGTGGTGGACCTCGTTAAGATTGGAGTGGAGGCCCCTGATGTTACAGAAGTCCACTTTCAATGTGGACGAAGGTGCCGCTGTATAACCTCTATTTCTTTTTGTTTTTGCCATTTTAAAGAAGGGGGGGGGGGGGAGGGGGACAAAGGTTTAGAGAGTCTCTGTGCCGTCAGCGCAGAAGACAAAGCAAGGCTCTCCACCACCGCAGACGAGCTAGGGTTGTGTGACTCGCTGGCGCGGCGGGCGGAAACTTATGGCAGTAGACATGAATGAATTAAAATTCATACTCCATTGGGAGTCAAATATCATATTACCCATAGAGATCTTCGAGTGAGAATTGTAAATTGCTTCCAATATGAAGTCGCGTATGTACTTTTTAGTGCTAGTAAAGTTTTTCTTGTAGAATCTTCCTTTGGAGCTGGCAGCATCGTGAGAGATACTTCTTCCCCCGGTCTATATTCAACTGAAATTGGAATTAAAATCAATGTTAATATCACTTTTCAATTTTACATAAGTCATCAGCCAATGGAGCAAATGAGGCCTAATTTATTAGACATTATTATCTTATGCATTATGAATATAGTTAGAATTTCCATCTGGTTTATCAAAAATAAGCCGTACAGATATCATATCACCTATATTACTTTCGAAATTTGACGGAATCCAAAGAACAATAAGTTTGCATTAGGTCAGAATTCTCAAATGTAAAATGTGTCCTACTCCATAGAGATTTATACTCCTTAAAATTTATCAATCTATCTATTACAATTTCCAATCATTAAACTACACTCATCCAGATTCCAGATGTAGATTGACACGCATTTAATATTCAATTATGTTTGTACTAACATTTTTATTTTTATTTCATAGCTGTAATCATGCATTAACTGGACTGTAAAGTGATTATAAATGATTTGACTTTAGAGTCTGTTCCGCTAGGTTGTTCAAAAAGTACCATTTTATAATATTAAGCGAAACTTGATCGGTATTATTCGCACTAAAAAGGCGAGTCATTCTGGTTCATCAATATAGAAATTATGAGTAGAGTGACACCTATCGGATCTTAGCTTGCCTATAAGAGTGGTTTCACACTGTACGAAATCCGATATCCGACATCCACAAATGTAAATGTGTGACATAATGTATCTCTCTTTCATATTTTCCGGCCCGATATCGGTTATCGGAGCCAATACAAATGTTTTGGGCCGATATCGGATCACAAAGAGACTAAAACAGCGACTGCAAGTAATTTTCATCCCTAGCATCCCTACCTTCAAGCAAGTGGCAGTATCGGGCCGATCTATCGGATAAATGTGAAAACAGCACAAGGTGTTGGCTATCGGCGTCCGCCACCGATATTGAATATCGGATATCGGATGAATGTGAAAACGCTCTTATAATGACTTTAGTCAAGTCATTCCGATAATACAATCACTAACATCCACAATATTCAGATGAATAGGTATTGTATAGGTTTAAATGATGTACTTGCCTGTAATATTACTATCGCTTGCACGAGAAATATTGGAAATCCATTGCTCATTTTTCCCATTTTCTGATTTTTCTACAAGCATATCAGCTTTTTCTGCAGATATTTCTATCACTGAAAAAAAGAAATGAATGTTTGGTTATTATAATAACAAACTCTATATTGTATGTCACTAAACTAGTGGTTATAAGCGTTTGAGCAAGCGTACCATTGAATCCCTGTTCTCCGGTGTTGCGCAATCTACAACAATGAGAAGGATAGAGCAACATATAAGTACCTACTTATAAATCTATTGTATATAATATTAATATGCAGTGGGTCGTCGGCCCCCAACGTATCATAGTGTTATTCATATAGATAGCGTTGCTATGTAGATTTATCGAATGTGTATTTCATTGCGATACGTGTAGTGGAGTGTAGGTTCTGTTCTCTCTCTTCTACTCTAATCGGAAAGTGAAAATAATAATGTGTTGGGAACGAACTTCTACCATCAATATCATAAATAGTATACTTTAGAATTTTAGAATATAATTTATTCGTAATAAAAGATTGGTAACCTAAGTTCTTTTATCCTCATATCTCTTACGAATATGGCATATCTAGGGCATGATATAGGTATATACCTACTGATGTATTGTACGTGAGGCGTGAGGTCAATTATTCCTTTGATAACTGTTCTTTGTTATTATGCTTTATGCTTTATATTATGATGTTATAGATTTTACTTAGATATGTGATCAAAACTTGATCTGAAGAATAATATCCACTTCTGACTATACAACATCTGTACTCATATGTTTATAGGTATAAGCGATAATTATATTAAAGTGTATGTCCAGACTAGTATTTTAACTAAGCAATTACTGCTTCGTGTACCAAATCATGCTCAGAAGTGAAACTTGTCTAAAAGTAGGCAATTTACAAGTTGAGCCATGTTTTTATACTAATCCACTGCATATAGGTAAATGTAGTTATTTTAATTTTAGGTGAGGGTCTTCGACTTCTTCAATGAAAAATGAGAAGAGATTAAAAATATATTATATGTTATATTACATTGTTTAATCTTGTAAATTCAAATACAGAAATCAGAGGGATTGGCCTTAACAGTGTAAACGAAAAATATTTACAATTTTATTAGGTTATTCGTGGTTTAGAAAAATTTAGTTACCCGAAATAAAAATTGGGCAAGAATAAAATCTATTATCATAATGGATATGTATTTAAAACATGATTTATTGTTAATTGCTATACGATGAATCTAATTCGTCTTTCTGAAAACAATAGATTTTCAGTTAAACTGTTATCGAAATCTACCGTATTTGGCGTATGCAAATTGTATGCGTAATAATTATAACAAATTTCCAGAAACTCACATGGTTGTACTGCTACAATTATGTCATGAGGAGCAAACGTGGGTAGTGTTTTGTTAAATAGTTTTAGCACCCGAAATGACTAATATTCCGACGACTGACTGCCGCAAGTATTCACATATCACATACTGGTTGGCGGACCAGACGGCAGTCCCCATCCATAAAAGCCAGAATAACTTAAAAATAAAATGCAAAGCGGGCCACGGTCACCATGCTGATAGTCTCGGAGTCAGATGATGATGATGTAACTGTAATTTACTTACAGAAATCTACGGGATTGTGGAATGCTGGGCATTTTAGATTCATTTCTTCTAGACACGGCCGAAGTTGAGTTTCTGCTCCGGTATATGCACATCTGCCACCCACTATGGCATACAGTTTATCTACCATTCTTAGCAGTGTGGCGGACGGCTGGTGCATTGTCGCCACCACCGTCCGCCCTTGCCGCGCTAAAAAGTGAAGGATATGTACTATTTGCTTCGACATTGAACTATCCAGGCCACTGGAAATAAAATATTATATCGTTAATTGCAGAAAAAATAACTAAAAGTAGATAAAGGTTAAGTAAGGTGGTAAGGTGCACGAGATATTCGGGTATATGACTATTTTATTCGACCTGATACGTCAATTCTATTGAATAACGTATTAGGCTCTGACGTTGATTTTACGGCGTGATTAGACATCAAAATAGAGAGAAAGAGTAAGCTACTCCGAGGTAGGGGCATCACATGCAACCGGGCGTAATGCTAATAAGATAATGGAACCATAATAAATAAATAAAATAAAATAGTTTATTTCGGGGATATACCCATAAGTGTTATTTCGCTTGTTTATAAGATTCAAAATGTGCAAGTTACCTTCTATAAATAAACCAACCACGAGCGCTGTTTCACATCTGTAGCAGAGCTGCTGGGTAATTGATTGATAAATTATGGTGTTGCGTCAAACAAGCTCTTAAGTATTCAAATGGTGGTGGCAAATGGCTGCGTACATGGGTGTCATATGCAGTTGTATAATATAAATATAGCAAACAAGTTGTTATAAAAAAACGCTTGCACAAAACTCAGTTTTTGTTTGTCACTTCGCGTCGGGAAGAAAAGTGGAATTGCAAATTTTTTATCCACGCTCTGCCCATCTGATTCGGGATGTGCGAGGTGAAAATTGAATGATCGGCTTGCTTTGGCTTTGCAAAAGCGTTGCCTGATCCGAGGATATTCACTTCAGGAGGAACTCCATGCGGGATAGATTTCAGTAACTTGGTAAAACACCGGTAAACATATGACCTCAGCGGCTCAGTCACATTTAAATATGTCAAGAGTTGGTCAAGGTGCTGAATACACTTTACGATATAGTCTACTCAACATTTGCATTGGATTATTGTTTATTATTATTGGCTTTTCCTGTTAGGAAATTCTCAGTAGCAGTGTGAACTCTATATACTTTTTGAGTACATAATAATGGGTTTACATTACATATTATTTCATGAATACAAATAGTTTAGCTGACAAAATTTGGGTGTGCACGTAATACTTATGTATAAAAAATCTGTTAGGTTAAGTATTTTATGTTCTACATTATATCGTATTATATTTCGAACGAGTATATATATCTCTTTGGCAATGCCTCCGCCCGGTCCGGGCAGACTTAAGAAGTTCTGATTTGATGTAGTAAATGGTGACAAGCGTGCTATTGCTTTCATTGCCTAGATAGACCGTGCGAAGTTAAGGAGGAAAATGTGGATGGCAGTTATAAATTAAAAACTTACCTGGTAGGTTCATCAAGGAACATAATTTGAGGATCGCTGACTAGTTCGAGACCTATTGCTAGCCGTTTTCTTTGCCCTCCAGATAAATTTACAGATTTTGTATCTACTACTGCTCTTAAACCTAAAGCTTCGATTATTTCATTTACCTGAAAAGTAACGATGTTCTATAATTAGTTGTAGTATTAGTATTTTCGTCATAGGATACGCCGAATATGAACACGACGTGTAAATATGTTATTGAGATCATTTTTTCTTTTCGAATTATTGCTATCACAATTTTAAAAAGGTTTTTATTTGGTTTCTAGCAACTGGTAACCTTTTAAAACCTGCTACCCGCATTTACCTTCAGTTATCTGCTTATTAGTTCACTTAACTAATCAATGTTTGCCTGATTAGGCCTGTTAGATATGACTTTTAAGTTTGTTGATGAGACATTAATTTTAAAATGTAGTAAAGTACTATAGCACTTCATTAATTCGCGTAGTCTGAGAAGTTATGAGAAAAAAATGTAAGGAAAGCTGTTAAAAACTTGCATTATTGAGTCGTTGGTAGGACTATGTTATAAATAGGGTAAGAATCAATAGTGATGGTTTATTTGCTATGTTAATGAAGGCAGTTGTTGATGAGAAATAACTCATTTGGTAGTTATTATCCACCTTATTCACCCAGTTGCTGTCTTCCAGATGAACAAAATGGCCTCATGTCACTTCGAAATCATATCACCCACGCTTTCTCTCAGTTGATACAATACAGATATATTTGGTGTCAGTTATTCACATTGGACTTGATTCACCCAGGTAAACAAAAGCGACTTTTTTATTATGAAACAACTATTCACTTCTGCACGTAAACTCTCAATACAATTTAAAATCAAATATATGCATTTTATTTATTTATTGTATGCATATTACTTATTATAGATATATAAATATCTATCTACTAAAGACATTTTATTGCTATCATGTACTATGTGATTATGATTACCGTAATAGAGTTTTAACGTGTTGATTATATTGTAATTTTAGGAGAGGCAGGTACTTACTCTTTGATTTTTCTGTTCCTGGCTAATATGAGTTCCTAATTTAAAGTCAGCAGCGAAGTTAAGGGATTCCCGTGTCGTAAGCATATCCTGTATTTTATCATCTTGAAGTATATAGCAAGACCGACGTCGAAATTTCTTTTCATTCCTTACTCGATTATTTATGAGAATATGGCCATCTGTGGGTTTCCTGAAAAAAGAGGAAATATTTATAAACACATTGTAACTAACTACATTTACCGAAAAAGGATCCCACCAGAAATCTTAGGCCCTAGACAACCGAACATTTTTGAAGTGAAAACTTCTTTAGCGGCGTTGGATGGGTGTAAAATGTTAAGGAAGCGTCAGGATTAGTTGACCTTTGAACCGTAACCGACGACTGACGTCATACAAGATTAGGTACAGACTATCTATTTTGCAAGTTACGATAGATAGCGTCGTAGCTTAAACGGTAAGCACTTCGACTGTAAGTACTTATAGTTTCAGATAGTATCGGGTTCAAACCACTTGACCTTCAGGGATTTTTTGTGATTGTTTTTTCTTATTATAATTTATTACTTTTGGTGATTATTTTTTCTTTTTGTAATTTATTAATTTCTTCTGACAAAAAATTCGCAGTAAATTAGTGATAGGTTCTATGATTGGCGCTATACTACAGGTATGGTATGGTATGGTATGTTCTTTTTATCTTTTTAGGTTGACTGGTAGAGAATGCCTACGGCATTAAGTCCGCCATTGTACGTTGTGCATAAAGTGAAATAAATAAATAAAATAAAAAATATATAACGAAGAAACAAAGAAAGAAAAAGTTTTCACTTCTGCCGGCACTCCCAGAGTGCAACCCGTCTTTTTTTATATAGGACACGTCAATTTGACTTCACCTCGCCTGATGGTAAGCTGAAGGCAAAGTCTCTGGAAAGTCACCATTACATACACGTACCAATACACGTACACATACCACGTAACAGTGATGGCACTCAACTTAACGACTTCAGCAGATGCCTTGTCACGCCACGCTCAAAGGACCCGGGACTGTAGGAAGAAGGAAACCCGTGAGCTGGCAAGAAGTTCCAGGTATTAATGGTGCGACAAAGAAAAGAGTCACCGAATCGCGACTATAACCCGTTACACCAGCTGATTGACGGAATAGGCTCTGGCGCAGGTTTATCTACGACTGTGAAGGCTTTGAGGGAGCAGTACGCATGTCTAAAAGCCTTAATAAACCATACCTAATATGAAAAGCAGGAGTGGGAGAGAGGTTCCCGAATACCAAAATGCAAGCCTGGGCTGCAACCCAGATAGATGCTATAATGATGGTTTACGAAAAGTTATCATCAACTTGAAATGTTAAGTGCAGTATTTAAATATTTACTAGGTATGTTGCGTTCAAGTTTGCTTACATCAAATTATACACACACTAGCAGAATTAGCGGAACACAAAATTATGGTCTGGGGAGGGATATGTTTAGGAGCCCGCACGCAGTTAGTGGTAGTCGACGGCGGAAATCTGACTGCTGATCGGTATATCAGGGAGATTTTAGAGTAACATGTTGTGCCATTTGCCCCATTTATTGGTAACGAATTCATTTTAATGCAGGATAATGCTGGGGCTCACAGTACTCGCTCAGTACAGGCATACCTAAACCATGTTGGTGTTACGGTGATGGAGTGGCCAGCACGGTCTCCGGATATGAATCCGATTTGACTTCACTGCAAGACTGCAAGAGCCTTGCAGACGTAGCAGACGTAGTATTGTCTTGCGCGAGTCTTGCTAGGGTCAGTCTTGGTCTTGGTCTTGGTCTTGCAAAAAATAGGTGGCTTTGGCTCTTGTTCTTGCAGTACGATTTTGGGCAACACTAATATAGATTAGAATATTTATAGTTTTATTCAGTCATACTTGATAATGTGTTTGGTGTATGGTAGATTTTGAAAATTGTAAAAAGCTTGCCAAAACAAACAATGTCGCCATTAGTTAGAACTCTTGAACTAAAAAGCTGCCTGCCTGCTTTTTGAAGTTACGAGTATAACCATTTTTTGTACCTGATTGTGCATCTGCATAAGAATTATATTATATTGTCTGTGTTAGTATAATCTATTTAAATAATAATTATTATTATAAATAAGCAAATAAACTAAGTCTATTGTGGGAGTGATGTATTCAGAATTTGCACTGTGTACTTTAATTAAAAAAAGGCCTTCCTTACTAATCACTATCCAAATACATTTATACATTTACGACTAAGGGGTAGGCAGAAGTACATAGATATCCACAGTTCGCCAACTATCATCATCAACCGACATTCTTACACTTCGTAGCCCCTATCTCCTCTTTCATTATTGATCCATTTAGGCTCTTCCGGGAGCTGAACCCCAAGAGCAAAGGTTGTTTGCCTCACAATGAACACTCTCGGTATTACTACTGCGACTGAGGTCGCCTTGACTCCGATTTCGCGATGAGGCGAAGGAACACCGAAAGAACGATATCTAAATTGTATTAACGTATACGATTGTGTAGAAGTACACTCTACCAATCTTATATATGATTAAGTTTAAATATATCTCTAGAGTTATTTAGTCATTTGTTGCAGGTGCAAGAATATTAATAATTATATACAGGTAAATAACCCATATATGTATACCCCTACCCATATATCATTCTTTTTAGCTTACCATACGTCAAAAGGAATACTAAGCGAATTGAATTCTCAGAGGATTATTGCTGTCCGTCTGTATATCTGTCAAGATAGGTAGAAGAAGCTTTGCCTTGAAGCTGTGATAATACAATGAATACTAAATTCAGGAGCGAGTAGCTCATGAAACACCATTTTTAACAATATTTTAAATAAGTCACGACATCCGATATCGGGGGAAGACAAATGTATGACATATGTATCTCTCTTTCACATTGTCCGGCCCGATGTCGGTTATCGGAGCCAACATCAGTGTTTTGGCTCGATATCGGATCACAAAGACACTAAAACAGTGACTGCAAGCAATTTCGACCTTATTGGCATTTTCTTAGTTACGTGTCCTTTCGCCTTAATTGATGACGCTGGTCACAAATATAACAAAAAAAACTGTATACCGTGTCATGTCAATAAGGACGAAAATTACTTGCTCTTTTTTCTTTTTTTTATCCCTAGCAGCCCTAAGTAGTCCGTGCTTTCGAGCAAATGGCCGTATCGGTCCCGATTTTATCAAAATGTGAAAACACCACAAGGTGTCGGCTATCGGATGTCGGCTATCGGCGTCCAACGCCGCCGATATCAGATATCGGATATGGGATGAATGTGAAAACGCTCTAAGTCGCATGAGAAACAAGATTTGAGCGCGCGCGGATTGTTTTCATGTAATCTATAATTGGTCGATTTGCGCTCCTCCACGACTGTCGCACCCCTACCTTTTCTCAGAAGAAACCCAAAAAATATTTACTTATATATATAATCCGTATAGCTTTTGCCCACGGCTCCGCCTGAAGGATGTCGGTTATCGCTATCATACCGGTTATCGTTATAAATTGTAGCGTATTTGTTGTTCTGACGTATAAACTATATAATTGAATATTTCCCATAAATTCCATTCAGTAGTTTTTAATCTTTACGTAAAAGAAAACATCCATCCATACTTTCGCATTTATAATATAAGTAGGATAAGGTCATGTTGTAATGTGGTTGAGAGCATCGTATATGCCGCTAACATTTGGTACAATCTTGTCAGTGATTAGAGAGTTACGATCGAGTACTTCGAATCGAATACTGGCCGGTTTTATCGATGTGAACCCACTCCTTACACAAGCAATTAAGTTTAGCTTGCTGACGGGAATTAAGTACTTGTAATGTCGGTAAGGTACTAGTGGAAATAAGTTGAGAGAGACAGCCTCCGTGGCGCAGCGGTAGTGAACGCGGCCGCTACGTAGGAGGCGCTCAATGCAAATATTTGTATGCATGAATATGAGTATTTGCATTGGTCTGCAGGGCTAACATGCGCGCGTCGTCAAATATCTCGAATCGAGATGAGATATCATCTCGAGTCTTCTCGAGCGAAGTAACGTCGACATATTTCGTCGCGTCAAACTTTTTCAATTATTGTCTATGGCATACACATTTTTTAAACATGTTAGTTGCTGTTTTCACATTTATCCGATAAAATCGGCCCGATACGGCCATTTGCTCGAAAGCACAGACTAGTTAGGGATGCTAGGTATGAAAAAAAGAGAAAAAAATAGTGCAAACAATTTTCGACCTTATTGACATGACATGCTATTGAATCTTTTTTCTTATATTCGTGATCAGCGTCATCAATTTATGCGAAAAGACACGTAACAAAGGAAATGTCATTATGGTCGAAAATGGCTTGCAGTCGCTGTTTTAGTCCGAAATGAACCGAGCTCAAGAAAAGTTCGACAGGAGACAAAACATTTTAAATGTCAAAATTCGAGTAAATAAGGGCACGTATGTTACAATTTGCAGACACCAAGTAGAGATGATTTCTCGAAGTCGAGTTATGTCGACATCTGACAGATCGCCATGAAATTTGCCATGTTACCAAGAGCCGATATCGACATAAAACGGCAAAATGCCTCGAGATAGCTATCTCGTGGCGCGCATGTTAGCCCTGCATGTTACCAACAGTCGACACATCGACATAAAACGGCAAAATGCCTCGAGATAGCTCTCTCGTCGCGCGCATGTTAGCCCTGCTGGTCCTGCCTCGGAGAGCACGTTAAGCCGTCAGTCCCGGTTGCCATGCGAACTTCTATGGCTATCGTTACGGGTATTTGGAGTCCTCAAAAATACAACAACTGGTCTAACTGTAATGCTTCGATATCGCATATGGGTTGTGGAGGTCAGATGGCAGTCGCTTCATGGAAAATATCGAAGTTCAGCCAAATCTGCAGCTGAACTGGTAAAGCGGACCCCAGACTCCAAGTTGAAAGCTACAGATGCGACAGGGATTAACGCTACGATAAAGAAGACTAGTAGGAGTAAGTAGGTGCTCTTAAAAATGGTCAAAGGTAAATGTCCGTTCTTATTTTGCAGCTTTTACTATTTTACATTATTCCTCAGTAATAATATCTACTCCACAATAACTCGATATTCTGAAATTCCTGGCCATTTTATACAATTCTCATACAATTTACCGTTTTGACCTTTAAAACATATAACCCTTCCTTGACAGTCAGGTGACAAGAATGCTGACTTGAGTTGATCGTTATTGTTTACGTCACTAATCTAATACATACACTGTTTCTACAAACAGGACGAGATCAACTATGAACGAGATGGCGACTCCTCAACTACACCGAGAAGTAAAAGATAGGTCAGGAGCTAACGACCGCGCGTCACATCACTCCCCTGCAGTTACAAGAAGCAATATAACTGAAGTTATTGAAAAAAAGAATGAGCTGAATTTATTAAATTAGCGGCAAAAGTCTGCTCTTGTTTTATCGTTTTTATTTATTTCTAATCAACCACCCAAACAATAATAGTAAGTTATTTAACAATAAGATGTATGAAGTCTTACTTTTTCATGGCATACAAGTTTCCATAAAAATCACACCGTTAGTAAAAGTAACTCTTTTGAATACACAACCAAGTAGCCGATTGTTTGTGACGTTTTCGCTGTATTGAGTGTTTCTATCTGTTCTGTGGTTGTGGCAATGCGTTTGTTTATCTTCGTTACTCTATTTAATTTATTAATTGATTTTAAAATGCGGTAGAAAACGTTATGAATCGAAATAAAGAAATAAGAATAAAATTATACGCAGGAAAATTTGATAAGTGTAATTGATGTGACTAAATGCAATTGATATTAGTTTATTGAATGCTATATCAGTTTGTGTGATTATGGTATCTTAATCCTGTGTTATGACATCTGTGATAATCTATGATCACCTCTCCTCTACTCACAAATACAGAGATCTACTTTGGTTCCTTTTTTTTTGCCCCATTCCAGTCCAGTCCTGTTTACATGTAAAGCTTGCATTTTGGAACTCAACCGCGGCTATCCTCCTTCCTTTAATTTTGTTTCTTTTGACTTTAAAAGTAAAAGCGACAATCGTCAGAACAACCCCGAGAGAAATGCATTTCTTTTCGGCTTATACACCATTTTCCTTTTTCTTGATAAACATTACCCATGCATTTATACTTTTAAGAATAGAATTTTTTAAATTAGTATTTAAATTATAGATGTCACGTCACAAATTTTTATATTAGAAAGCGTTCTCAGTGTAAGAGTATCACTTACAAGTTCGGCACTGGTTTTTGACGAATAACATAACTAGAAACTAACAACATATAGATAGTTCTTTAGGTATAGGAAGCCGGATTCACACACTCTTGCGTGCACGGACAACTTGTAAACAATTATCGTACCTGTGTTAAAAGAGGAAGATACAAGAATCAAAGGATCGAAGAAAGTTTATTCAGTTTAGGCACACAAAGCGCACATATGTACGTCAAACGTGCATCACTGAGGCTTATAAACGGTTACTTAAATATACATATATGACTTCATTTATGTCCACGCAAGCACAGTGGTTACAAGGGCAACAGAACATGTCGTATACACTATTGCACTAATAGGTGAATGAGAAAGAAGTGTGAATGGGTACTAGTTATGTTTTTATGTCGGTAAAACCCATTATGGAGGACGTGCTCGATGGGCAACACGGAAGCCTCTCGTACCGGCTGATGCAAGTGAACTCTGAATAAGGTTGTTCCAAGGACCACCAGTTTCAGATCAGAAAGGAAACAACGTCCGAGTACCCTTATTGCGAAGCAAGCATACTTGGTTGCTCATATATTGGAGATCCTTCTGATTATGACTATTCAAATGGACTAAACTTATTCAGTGATGAAATTAAGTACATAGAATAATTTGCTTACAATCACCACTAGCTCCCTATTCTACTTTTCGGCCATTTCATTTTAAATTAATTTGACTTTGATTTGACCCTTAAAAAGTCGCGCAACTAAACAATGCAAGGTCCTTTCTGTTTTTTTAGTGCAACATTGTTCTAATCTCTTTGGTCTTTTGCCTGTTACATCACTATCTATCCAAAACTCATGTTTATTAATTAACTTTGTTGACCTATTAACCTATTTAGCTAAATGTAACCCTCACATGCTTATTACATTTCGTGAACTCATCGTCTGATCTCAAATGAGGTCTTCCGTAATAACAGAAGGATGTCTGTTATTAACTGCAACTGTTAGTTTCTCCTCATCAGCCAATCGAATAATATTGTGTTAAATTGAACTATAGTTCTTTTTCGTTTCCTATCTGTACTATATTGCAAGGTTTAGGGCCACCAATTTTTAAACATCCAGGCATTAGATAATCAGGCATCAAAATCAACACCAGTGTTCAAGTAGCCAACGTCCCGCGGAAGATTAGTAACAGACCATAAGTAAATCAATCATTAAGGGCATAATTTCCAAAACATTCGCTTAATTTAAAACGACCGAAACAAAATGTTATTACTAGTAGCATAAGTGGTTAGAGCAATGCCGCTTTTTTTCATGGAAGCATAATAGTACACGAGATAATATAACCGACTAAATTAAAGTGACGTTTATTATGCGAAAACAAAGTAATCAGTGTGTATACTTCATTTAGTCGGTTGAAACATCAATCAAATCAAATATTTATTTACTGAAAAGGAAATTCTCATCCACTGAAATCGAGATCATCGTATACTTCGAAATAATTTCAACGTGTTTAAAATCTTAGTACGACAAAATATGTTGTCGATATTATCAACATTTTGTAAAATATCTTCTTCAAAAATAGTGACGTTCATTTTGACAATTGTGACATTATTAATCCTCTGTTAAGTGATTTAAAGAAGCTATAGAGTAGGAATTAAATTTAACGCCACATTAAGGAAGATAATCATCTGTTAGGGCATGCTGGGACGATCAAAAACGATAACAGCCCCTTAAGACACTTAATGGGTTGTTAAAATAACTAACAGAGTAGGGTGAAATTAGGCCTTAAGCTAGTAGAACTTATACCTATGTTAAGCTGTTACATAGTGCAAAGTTTGTATAATACTCATTTCATGATAAAAGGTGCGCTTAGATGTTTGTACAATACTCCTAGAATACGTATTTATTTAATAATATTTAATAATAATAATAGGTACATAACTGCTTAAATGAGTGCAATGAAGATTTTATTGTCAATAAAGAAACACAACAATTACCTAAAATAATAATTAATTAACAGGTTTGTTTGAACACATTGTTTCTAAAAATGGCAATACATTTCATCTAATTTAATAGTAGATTAGTAGTCAAGGGCTGTAAGGCATCAATTGCAGCTTGCAGCCCAAGATATTATTATTATGGTATAGTTCGAGGGTGCAATTGATGCTTACATCCGAGCTAACTACTCTGCTTTACATCTCGATTGTGAGGAAAGTAGAAAAAAACCGGCATTACAAGAATAAAACATTTTATTAGTTAAAATTTATAGTGAAATGAGAACTATTTTCAAATTTTAGGGACAGGTATTTTTTGGGTATGTTTAAAAGTTTTCTTTCCCGTCTTTTTTCATCTCTTTTTTTATTTTATTCTTTCAATAACGAAATTGAGCTTCGCCGTTCGATAATTAAAAGTGATGTAAGAAAACAAGGCTGAACAGCGAAGCGACCATCTTATCATTGGGCTGAATGCATGATGTCTATTGCCAGTATGATGGTTAGATGTACGCGAACTTTTTGAAAGAGTGAAGTGTTTTTTTTTAAATTACTTACCGCCCTAGGGCTTTTTATAGCTACATTATTACCCTAGAGCGCTAATTGGTCACCTACAAGCCTCATTTGGGGGTAATAAGGTCCTACTTACCAAATATGAGAGATTTATAATTGATTTACTTATGTATTAGTTTCGATTCATATATACCAATCAACACAAACAACATAACTATATATATATGTATTTTTGGATAATATAACAATTTCTGCGCAATTCTTTCTTTATACAATATGCATATATTATACATTCCTTATTCCATATTCTATTTTCTATTTTGGATTATACAAATCTACTATGGCACAGAATAGATAATAATATTAGCGTAACTATGGTTAGAAGTCTCATCTGATTATAATCTATCTATTAATGTATCACTGAAGTGGTAGGTTTGAAACATTTATCTATGATATGATTAAATAATGACAGCTTACTTATCTATTCATATTAGGTCCTTACGTATGAAATTGGCGTTTTGTACGGGAGGAATAAAAAGTCTTTTTTTTTTTAATAAAATATATTTAATTAATCAAAGTATGCACCGTTGTTATCTATGCACTTTTACCATCTTATGGGTAGTTCATTGATCCCTTTACTATAAAAACCATGGGGGCGAGAATCAATAAACTCTTTGAAGGTGGTTTGGACTGCTGCATCGGAGTGAAATTTTTTTCCTTGTAAGAAGTTGTCCAAATTCCGGAAGAAATGGTAATCTGTTGGAGCAAGGTCCGGAGAGTACGGTGGATGTCGCAGACATTCCAATTGTAGCTCAGCTAACTTAATAGTGGTTGTTTGTTGAGCAGTGTGTGGTCTTGCGTTGTCGTGAAGCAGCAGTGGCCTAGAGCGATTGACCAATCTCGGTTGTTTAACAGCTAGTTTTTCCTTCATGGTATGCAGTTGCTGACAATAGATATTTGCCGTAATCGTTTGGCCAGATTTAAGAAAGCTGTAGTGAACAACACCGGCGCTAGTCCACCAAACACTTACAAGTAACTTTTTCTGAGTCAATTTTCATTTAGGGCAGGATTTGGCTGGGTCTCCAGGGTTCAGCCATTGCGATGAGCGCTTTCAATTATCGTACAATATCCACTTTTCATCACAAGTAATGATTCGATTTAAAATCCCTTCATTATTGTGTCGGTTGAGCAAAGTAACACAGCAGGCGACCCGTGTTTGCAAGTTCGATTCACTCAATTCATGAGGTAGGTACCCATCGTTCGAGTTTTTTTACTTTCCCGATTTGCTTCAAGTGGATTAATACAGTTTTGTCACTTACCCCGAAGCCTGCTGTTATCTCTGAAGTGCTTTGTGATGGATCCGCTGCCACACAATAGCCTTTAATTCTTCGTTTTTCACTTTGATCTCCGGCCGTCCACGGGGTTGGTTCTTAAGGTCGAAATTTCCAGAACGAAAACGTTGAAACCAAAAAACGTACCGTGCTGTCTTTAGCGACACCAGCGCCGTACACATCATTAATTCTTCGAGCTGTTTCTGCAGCCCTGGTGCCACGGTAGAACTCGTCGTAAATTTTCCATTGCGCGGTAATAAGCGACGCCAAAGAAAAAATAATGAGGAAAATAACACATGAATGACTGTATTCCAAAGAAAAAAAAAACAGCTAAATGAATTTATTAATTTGAATTTGGAATTCTTAACCAAAGAGGAGATATTTCAGATCAAATTGATCAGTACGACAAAACGCTAATTTCATACGTAAGGACCTAATATATACCTACACAAGCACCGAAACTATGTTTAAGGTTAGTAAGATGATAAATATCTATTGACTGTGTACCGACTTACATGAAGGAAATAGTTAATGTATTAGTGCGCATAATACTAATTATAGCAATTAATATTATACATAAATATATAGGAAAATCAATGTCTCTATACACATAATGATTTGATTGTGATATTGCATTAGAATATAATTTATAAGTAAACTTACTTACAATATGAAAACAAATATATATTCCGTCTTTCATTTCAAGCTTTTGCGCAGTGATCTTGAGCTTGTAATTCATATTATACATTATGTTTCTTAACCTTGTTGTCACGAGGGACCACTAAGCAAAATTCTTGACTAGCCGCGTGCCACATAACTGATTTATTATTTTGAAGATTAAATCGATTTTCTTCAAACCACTTAGGTGGCAGACAAGCTCATGGACCACCTGATGGTTAGTGGATACCGTGGCTTATGGACGTGTGCAACACCAGGGGCGTCACACTCGCGCTGCCGACCCTGTTAGAACAGAGAGTTTCTGTGCCGTCAGTGTAGAAGTACTCTCTAGTGAGCTCTGGCTACCCTACTCACCGCCGGAAACACGACACGAGGTTATTATGGTCGCGGTATTCTGTAGGGAGGAGGTAGTTCCCCAGTCGGACTGCCTAATTAGACGGAAATACCGTTGTGTGCTACCTCCTGGTAGAATGAGTTGAAATAAAGGGTTCATTTATAAATGAAATACCTATGTACGTATATGAAATTATTTCGTCCACGTATCGGTGACACACGCAACAGATAAACCACACAGCAACGCATAAAGCGGATCGCAGTATTCTCTGTATAGAAAGTCAATCACCAATATAATAAAATAAAAAAGCCGTCAAGTGCGAGTCGGACTCGCCCATGAAGGAATGTATAAAATTAATATATAACTATCTAATATATTAAATTCTCGTCTATCTCGTCTAATATATAAAATTGATGTGTAACAATGTTCGTTCCCATACTCCTCCGAAACGGCTCGACCGATTCTTATGAAATTTTTTATACATATTCAGTAAGTCTGAGAATCGGCTACTATCTATTTTCCACACCCCTTTCTGCGATAACCGACATCGACGCGGGCTAGGAACAGCTAGTAATATCTAAATTGATTGAAACGCTCAATCAAATGATTGAAAGACATTGTGCTAAAATTAATAAATTATTAAAATTAAAAAACCCGACTGATGCTGCAAAGATCGCAACAAGCTTTCTAGCAGGCGGTACCCATTAATTTTCATCTGGTTTGAGATTTGCAAAAGGGTACCGCCTGCTATAAAGCTTGTTTCGATCTTTTTAGCATTAGTCGGGTTTTTTTTAAATAATTTATTATATTCTATACTTCTTATTTATGACACATATACTTTTGTTATTTTGATACCGCAATCGATAAATTTGAGTGATTTTTTTACTACATACCTACACATTGGCACCAAAAAACCTACATATAGCGTAAAAAGTTTTGAGATTTAATCTTGTTGATGCATAGCTCGATTTCAGTAATAAACACCCTGATTCATATGCAAATTTATTGTTCACACCTTGAAACTTTCAATTGCCTGCCCCTTGCAGTTGAAGGTTCAGTTTTGAGTTGTGCAAAAACGTCAACTAAATATGCAAAACGTATCATAAAATTGGACTCACAGAACTGATCAAGTAACTCTTTGTTTTCGTTGTTAGTTAAGAATATTTTTACTACCTCTCTTAATTTGTACAGCATACAAATGCCTATAATGTTAATATATACTCATGTTTACGGATGACTTATGTAAATTTTGATACACTTCAAACAAATTATGAAAGTGCTGAAGTAGTAGATTATGGTACAAGTGTGTAAAATTGGTGATTATACGGTAATGAAAAATACACACGTGTATCATACGACGATTTTCATTCTACTTGTGAACAATTATAATGCTAAATAGATATTAACCCTTGAAGTTTTCAGATAGTAAACATTCCATAACGTTAAGGACTTACATCAATCACTTCATAATACATCGGACGTTCGACGATATATGTGTATATATCGGGCGGTGTACTAGGTCCATAAATCGTTTTCTTCATAACTAGTACATACTTGTAAACATTTCAATTTATAAAACACTATAATTTCACCTGTAACAACGAATCGCGAAAATTTTTGGTACTTGCGAACTGGCGGCAACAATAAATAAAGAACTCTGGCCACAGACCAAACAGAATGAGGTTTCTTTTTTGTGTAAAAAGTGGTAAATTAACTTAAAGTTTTGAACAGAGCGAATACAAAAGTTATATTTGAGTAAAAGATTTGTTTATTATACACGTACAAGATTAAATTTTATTAGTACTATAGAACACGATCATTTTGTAATCAATTTTTATTTAATAATAATGTAACTCAACCAATGAAATTAAAAATGAAGTTATTATCGCACTCGAGATTTAATAGCAATCAAAAAAGCACAGTTTGATAATAGGTATCAGTATGTGCCTAATTTCGGTGTGATTAGAGCTATATTATGAGCAAGTGAAATAAAAAAATATTTGTTTGTGTTGTCCGGGAAGAAAACCGTTCTTAATGTCGGATAAATTACAGCTTATATGTTTATTACCCGACTGCCAATAAGAGTTTTTCGTGCGTATCTTGTATGTATGTAATTTTTTTTATTACCTCATATCGTCTGTACCACCGTACGGATTTCCATGATTCATGTCTCAAATGGAAGGTATTTAAAGGGTACATATAATATGAACAAATGCTAAATGTTGGTATTTTGGCGCCAAAATGTATGTGGTCACAATAAATATTCACTAAAATTTATCAAGCGGGGTATCAAAATGAAGAAAATTTGAAGACGATTTTAAAAATATAATTATATAATGTCATACTGAAAAGCATAAAATAAAATAAATTATTAAATAAAAAAATCCCGACTGATGCTGAAAAGATTGAAACAAGCTTCATAGCAGGCGGTACCCAACTGCAAATCTTAGCCCAGATGAAAATTAATGGGCACCTTCTTCCTTCCTCCCTCTTGCACAAATATAAAATAAATGCACAAAGGCGGACTTAATGCCGTGCGCATTTTCTACCAGTCACCCTTGGACTACTTACTTGTAGTAGAAATAAAGACGATCAACATATATCCGCTGGGGACCTTAGTTTCGGGCAAATCGCACCATGATTTTCATGATTGAATTTATTTCATTTGATTTAAACAAGTGAAAAATTCCAAAGCATTTCTGCTTGCTTCATGGTAGTGCTTTGCTTCGTGTGCTTCGTTACGTGTGGACACGAAGTTTCGTCTGTTCGTGTTATGGTAGCCCTACGGATACCTCCCCCGCTGGAGCCGGAGGGGGAGGTTATTCCGGACTCGAACCGACTTAACCGCACGTTGTCTGTGGGTCGCAGTGCAATGCCGAAGGTGAGGTAGTTATAGAGCATATCCCTCGCACCCCGGCTGACCCAGGGCCGTCTCTTTCGATCTGGCTATCTTCGGGTGGGGGGACCACTGGGTCCCCAACTCGTCCCCGGTATGGGGCGCAAGGCGCACCATCGCCGTGTCCTGCTTCTGCTGAAGTGACAGGCGACTGCACCCGTCACCCCCAGGTCCGCGCTCATGGGGGTCGGAGGTCATTCATCGACCTCCGATGCTCGAGTTGCCTCAGTTGGCGCACAGCTAGGGCCGCGAGTCTATTTCGCTCCCGGTCCCGCTCAGCTGCCTCCTCCACGAGCGTAACTTGCTCGCAGAAAGAGGTAGTCGCCCTGGGGTGCTATTATTTAGTAAAATTACGCTTTGAAAACGTGGAATTTCAAGACTTATGAAGTTAGAATGTGTAATTTTTTATCTTTATTCTCACGATTTGTGCAATAACACTAATGATTTTGCAATACTTAGCATGCAAACATAAAGAATGCAATTTCTTTAGTCTCTAGTTTGTTCCCTACCTCACCTGTTGGTAAGTTGGCCGATGATAATGAAGCACCCTTGCCTAGAAGTAGCCTATGACTTTAAATTATATTTTACTTTTATTTCTATAATCGAATTGAAATCACAATGATTTTGTTAACATTGCGTGAGTGTTAGTGCACTGTTACAATTTCTTTTGCTGCTTTTCACTGAATAGCAAAAGTAGGAAGGCCCCTGTTTCGGCAATGATCAAAGCGTCAGTTAAATATAAATTAGTTAAATTGCCGCGATTAACTCTTTACTTTATCTAATCTACTTTATTGCTACTGCAAACTGGGCCATTACAAATATTTTAGTGTGTTTAAACGGTACACTCTGTACAGTCTCCTTACATTATCTTACACGGCAACAAATACATTATGTCAATATAATATATTGTTATTAGATACATACCTATCAATATAGGTATATATTGTCATAATGATTCATCATTATTATATCAATAGATAATAATGGGCAATTTAATCACTATAGTGCTGTATATGTCGCAGCCAACTAGCTTAATCAGCCGTTAGATTAACTGCCTAGGCTAGGCTACCGTCGGGTTTTTGCAGCGGGGAAGGCAAGAGTGACTGAAGTTTCCGTGCCCCTCTAGATTTAATTTTAATTTAATTTAATTTAATTTTAATTTAATTTAGTGCCCCTCTAGACAAGTGGCAATTCGCTAGCAGGCGTTTGATGGAATAGAATGACGAATGTATAGGATTTGACGTATTTGACATGCGTTAGCGACTGTCATTTACGTCAAATCCCATACATTCGTCATTCTATTCCAGCGAACGCCGACTAGCGAATGGCCACTTGTCTAGAGGGGCTGGGCAGCTTTGGCCAGCGACCAAAATATTCGATTGCTAGATAGATACCTCGTAAGCCACTCGCTAATTCTACCGATGAACTCAAACTTCGCCTTAGCTGTAGCTTTTATACTGGACCTCGAGGCGGCATTCAATTTCTGCTTCACTTCAGCTATGTTAGGATCCTTATTACCAAGTGCCGTGGTCCAAACCTTATATGCAGATTGCTTGCGATCCCTAGCTTTTTTGCAAAGCCCATTAAGCCACGGCCTTTTCATCGTTCCTGCTGCGATCCAGCAGTTGGGAATATAGCATTCCATGCCCGCTAGGATCGCTTCAGGATCTTGGATCGTTTGAAGTGAAGCAAAGCCAACTCCACGGGCACGGTAACTCCGCTCCCGCATTAAGCCTTCCTGATTATTATTTTATAACCATGCAGAAATATGTAATTTTCTTAGCAGTTTGATTTAAAGGTTAGGCAAGTAATTAAACGTCATCATCGAACAAAAACTGTTGGTACTATAGCTAGCAACGCCGGGAAAAGTGCATTTCAGGTCGGCCAGTTTTTAGATATGTTAAGTTTCACACTCTCCCGAACGCAGTTCCGAGCCCAAACTCAATGGGATTGCGTCGTTTTATTACTGACTTCCTATGACCACCTTCCAACTCCATCTTCATATCAGTACCATGTCATCATAATATTGCATTGTCACGTGATTTATAAAATATGCATGCGAAACTTCAGCTCAGTTAGTAACGGGGAAATGGATCTAATTCAATTTGTAATGTATGATGACAAACATCGGGGCAGGGTAAAAACTGCTGGCACAGTTTATTATTTCAATTTGGGGACGCCGGACGGCCGGACGGACGATCCATCCGCGGCTTCTGCGGGCCATTTCATCCATTACTGGCACAGTTGAAGCAGCAAAAAAAGTCTGGTAACTTGAGATTCATGTATCAAAATGTTCAATTTAAATAATAATAAAAAAGGAAGCTTCTTGAAATGCCTTGGAAAATCGATATTTTACATGTATACATACGATGCGCACTGACGAACGCAATCACTACTGCCAGCCAGACCCACACCTGTATGGCACCCGGGAGAGTGAGAGACATAACATATTTAAAAACTGGCCGACCTGAAATACACTCCCGAAAACGTTGCTAGCTCTCACGGTGTAAGGATACTGTTAGGTCAATTAATGCCCATACTCAGGCACATAATATAAACTGAGGTGCAGAGTGCGGCTAAGGGGTTTGACCTCTGCGGGCTCTGGGTATTTCAATCTATTTGTAAACCAAATGATCAGGTCGGGAGCTCAATATATGGTAAAAAAGTAAACAATAAGTATTATTTATGCAGATAACATGGTAGTTTTTCCCGTTAGATTACTCAGGAGAGTGGAATATTTTGTGACATATCCAATTATCCAGTCCAGTGGCATACCTCCACACGATACACGACGCTAACGGCTGTTCACGACCTTGCCGCTGTTAGCGGCAGCTAAGCGCGGGGCGGCGCCGGCGAGCGGCTAGACGCCGCTCATAGCGAAAACGCGCGCGGTTTTATCCGAGCGAAACGCTACAGCGGCGCGCGGTGTTCGGAGCGGCAGGAACAAAAGTACGAGCGAATGAGTGCGACGCCACGAAACCGAGCGGCGCGGGCAGCGGTGTAGGAATGACGTACTCAGCGGCGTAGATAAAAACAAAAAAAAAATAGACGATTTTGTGGCGGTAATGGATACCGAGGTATTTATTACCGAAAATTTAAATCGACTCCCTATTTATAGACGTCAAGACGTCCCCAAAATAATTATAAAAACATTATAAAAAAGTTGTGGGATGAAATTAAACAATATTTTCTGGAATATGATGGTAAATTTAATTTAAATTAATAACACAAATATATAGTGCCTAGATACCTATCAAACGAAGCTACTAATATGTTACTACTGGTATGTTTACTATTTAATGTAGGTATATGTCATTAATGCCTTGGAAAATGGGTAGGACTCTGGTGTGGGACGCAACATGCGTCGACACCATTGCCCCTACCCATATACCTGGCACGGCTGGCTGTGCCGGTGCTGCTGCAGCTTCTGCAGAGGCTCTTAAGTGGCGCAAATACTCCAATCTCATTGGAGATTATGAATTTGTGCCGTTTGGAGTCGAAACGTTTGGGCCTTGGGGTCCGAGCGCCCGCAATCTCTTCAGGGAGATTGCGAAGCGTATGGTCGACGCTTCTCGTGACCAGAAGGCTGGCCTCTTTTTAGGTCAGAGATTAAGCATTGCCATACAACGTGGCAATGCTACCAGTCTTCTGGGAACGCCACCACAAGAAGCATGCGATGCGGATGAATTCCACGACGCATTTTAACTTTTAGTTTTAGTTTTCTTTTTTATTTTATTTAGTATTGTGTATATATAGTAACTTTATTAATTAAATTTAATTTTTGCCAATACATCAGTGTAAATAGGATATATTGCATGTAGGTAGATACTTCTATGTGCTGCAGAATTTAATCAAAAGTTTTCACACTCATTCTTGTGTACTCATAAAATTATTCTTGATATTTTCTGTAATCTTCGTATTGGTCATGAAATTCGCCATTTAAATACTGATCTTTAGTCGGTTCATGCACTCCTCCTCTCGTTATGATGTCTTGTCTTAAAAATGTATTGCTTTCGTAGTATAGTAAACGTAGTAGGAAGTAGTATAGTAAAATGTATTGTAGTCGTAGTAGGAATAATTTCGTTAACGCCATGATTTTGACCACGCTTTAACGACCAAAATGCGTCCACCGCGGCCGCTGCAACTAACCGCTGCTGAGGGTACGTGGCGTGTAAAACGCACTCACCGACGACGCCGCGCCGCTTCCCGCGTCCGCCGCCGCTTAGACCGAAGTCATGGCCAGGCCGTAAAGACTCAAAGTAAGCACAGTTTTGCTACTAACATTCATTAATGCGTTCCACAATGCGGATGAACATTCTTAGAAATACATATATCTACAATGTATTTACAAAAAAATGTATTGAAGTATGTGATACCTCATTCTTGAATCCATGTTACAAATTGTGCTTAGTTAAAGCACAGTACTTTAAGGCGTTTCTTCCATTTTCTCTTGGTACGAAATCTGCTCCTAAAGCTCATACTTGGTACCTAAAAAGGTTATGAAATAACTCTATATGTCTATTTATAAAACACTTCCTATGTCGTCGTACTACAGTTGCTGTGAATAGAATAAGTTCAATCTCAACACAGTATGTCTTTTATGCATCTAACTAATTACTACGCACAAATATTGATAAGTTAAGCTCATTTATCATATTTAATGATTCTGTTACGATTTAAAGGCAATTGAAACTCGTTTTTCTTGCTTATGTACACTATACATGCCAAACATGTTGAATACCAGTTCGCTAAACATGTTGTATACAAGTTCGTTAGAAATATTTGTAAATAACCATCTATCTGGGTGTTTCTATGTATTATATGTATGTATTTACAAAAATATAAGTATCTAAATATGTTTATACGCTTTTCTAGATTCCATTACACAAGTCAGTTAAGCTATGCTTACCATCGATCTAGATAGCGTTGTGTTGAGAAATGTTCTGGAATATTTATATTTATATTACATATTAATCAACGAAGCTCTTAAAAATAAATTATGTATGGTTTATTGCGATTCTATGCATGTCATTTGATTTGTTCACTCACTAGTGTAACAATTATTGTCACCATTGTAAGTAATGTGAACTATCGACAAAGAAAGATATAAATAACGATAGTCGACAGGACAATGCTCGAGTATCGAAGGTGACTGATAGGTATGGTACATCATTTAAGAATTCAGTTCACAGTCATCATCATTAGAGCATCAGTCCCGGATTTGTAGTTTTTGCAGGAGCATCTGCCATCTGACTCCGACTTATACCTGACCTCGAGAGTAAAGCCTGCTACAGAACCTCGTCCTTTAATCAGCAGGTGTACCGACCAGCAAGTAAGACTAAATTGGGTCCCGTAGATCTCAATACGGCCCCCTTCACCAACAGTGTAGTTCCCAATACTTGTTTATATATCCAAAGTGTGACTGCATAAAAAGTCTCTTCTGTTTAGTTTGGAATGTTTTACCAGTAAGTTTAATATGCGCTCTACATTTATGTGCAGAGTTGATATTATTAGATATATATTCGTCATAAATGTTATTATTTCTTATATCCATTTTTACGCGATGGAACGTAACTAAAGAAATCATGGCCTATTAGTTTTGACCTTGGCGCAGTTGTGTCAAAAATATGTGCGTACATACATGTCGGTGATAATTTTTTATTTACTTAAACTTAATCAGAACATTTATTGACGAACGTGAGACTAAAAAAGCTCATATTTGAATGTCGAAATTGATGTTGAATCGTTAAGGTGTGTAACGAAGTAAGTCATGCATGAATCATAACGATTGTACGGCATCAAAGTAGAAACAAAGAAGTATTACTGCCGCTTTATGTATGGTATGACGTTAAAGATCAATCACAACAAAGCAAATATTTATCGAGAGACTTGTGAGTTTTGTATGACTTAACGACCAATAAGTATGAAAATTATTCAGTGTCAGAAATAGAAATCACCTAATGATTCTTCTAAACATTTAAACATTATTATAGATCTTAGTTATTTTCATGTATTGTTAAGTATTTGATTAATCGTCGCGTATTTGTAAGGGCGAAGTGGAGAAGTAACAGTAGGAAAGCAGACACTGAGATAAAGGCCTCGATTGCTATTAGGACTGACGTGGAGATTATGATTAATGAACATTGAGCTAATATCACAAAATATTTTGCCTTCCAGCAGTAATAATCCCAAATACCATTCAACTTGCCGCAATACCATGTCAAAAACGAACCAAACAGTTATGCTAAATACGTGAACAAAACAACAGCTGGTTAACTAATGATGATAATTTATATGTCAAGTATGTAATGTCAAGTTCAGTGTACTATGAATGAACGTAACGTTTACTCGTGTGTTATTGATCAGAAACGTAAACAAAGTAGGTCCCTGCAACAAAGTTTTGCGGTGTACAGCTGATACATTGTATTCAGTGATTGGTCATGGAACTGTAGGTACCTATTATGTTTTGTTCTGATTAAGCGCTATATATTACAGATCTCAGTTGCTCCTACACATGAATGATTCATTTCTGCGCAGTGACTTCGGCGCGTGCAGTCCGAACATTAGAACGCATGTAATAGTTAGGTACACGTATCTACATGTTATTTATATCTGATTAACAGTTATCTCCAGCGTTCTGTGTTAACTGTCTGCAGTTAGAGTAGAATAAGATGGTCTAAGAAAAGTAAAGGTTAATGTGGTTTTTATATTCATAACAAATGCTCTCTGAACGTATAAGCGTGTTAAACACTTTGTTTCCTCCTTCCCCTTTGCTACTACCGGAATGTGTCATGGAACTCGAAGTACGCTAACAGCAAGTACTTTTATCGTAGTAGATATATTAAAATAGAATCGATGACAATACTAGCAGTAGGTAATGAAGAGAAGAAGGTATTTTTCGAGACATTCTAATAACTCAAACATGTAAAAAAATGAAAAAGCATCAGTCATTTTCTCCTAGGTGAAAATGGGCTAAATAACAGATAAGCCAATGTCTTGAAGGTATATTACAGCTGCCCATACTGCGGTGGAAAATGCGCTGAGCTGGTGAACTTATTTTCAGCCGGGAGGAAATGACTCAATTTTTTTCATCTTTTTATATGTTTGAGCGGTCACCGCTGCTTAACCCTAACCCACCAACAAAGTCGCAGCTGACAAACACAAAAATGCATAATTCAACTTCCTTATTCATTGTACGAGCCATTATTCATTGTACCCGGGAGGAAGTTATTGACCAAATTTAAACGTGCCTCGTGGACTAATGAGCAAACCAGGCCATCTAAATATGTATTGTGACATGTAAAAATTGAGGATTATTTTACATAAGAATTTATTTAAGAGTTCACGTAAAACGTAGATTTAGAAGTTTACTCTGATAAACAAAGACACAGAGAACAAGTTGCATGAACGAACCGCTAGTAAGGTTGATATAATTCTAATTCAAGGTTTCGGATTTGTGACACATGATTCTGATAACATATATTATCTTTATAAACTTCAACGGAATAGGTATAGCCCCGATATGGTGTTATATCGGCGCTATACCTAGTCCGATACAGTTGGCAGAGGTATTTATTGTGCTGTTTACTATCAAAAAATTAACTAATTTAGGTGATTTAATTTTTGGATGTTTTTACTAGCGGACGATTAGCTTTAAGGCCTTCCTAGCATGCAGTAATTGGAGGTCAATGAACTTTAAGTTTTAGAGACTAAATAATAATGAGGACGTTTAAATCTCAGTATCATACTGTTCGACCGGTTAGTATAATAAGATATATGTTGATATAAAAGAGATAGTTGTGGTGACGGTATGTACGGTCAAGAACAGTTTGAAACTATTTAAGAAATTTATATCAGGAGCTTCCCAACATTGGGAGAGTCCTATGGGGGACATAGTTATAGGAGGGCCAGACCGAGAGGGATGGCCCTGGGTCAGCCGGGGTGCGAGGGATATGTCGCATGACAACCTCACCTTCGGCCTAGCACTACGACCCAGAGACGGAGTGCGGTTTAGTCGGTTCGAGTCCGACATAACCTCCCCCTGCGGCTCCGGAGGGGTGGGTATCCGTGGGGATTTCCCGCACGTAAAAAAAGGGGGACATAGTTGACTGCGAAATTAAAATATAGAGAACTTTTAATGAAGTTCAAATAGCAATGAAATAATTTTTTAAGGTTTATTTAAATAACTGGACGTATAAGATGCGTCGTAAGATACACACCAAACGATTTCGATATCCACTACCAGATTTGATCACCAGACCTTCGTCAATTAAGATACTTAATAATTTACCAGTTTGATTATTATCTAATATATCAATATTTTTTTATAAAGTTATAAGAACATTTCTACCTGAAAACTTAAGCTAAAAATAAGTTAGCGTTGAAGCTCCACAACCACTTCCCGCTACCACTCAAGTTAAGCTGTTATAGACAGAGATAAGTATCGTAGTTTTATGTTTGATCGAGTAAACCAGTTCTGTTACGTAGAGAGTGCGTGGACTAGTCACGGTAATTGTAATATTAGTCGGACTACAAACCCTTTCACTGTTCGACGCATGTTAACTCGACTACCTAGTAGATGATTAATAATGTCATCAAAGAATCAAAGATGAAGAACTCACAATTAATGACTAAAAAATGTTCACTCAAATTTATCGAGTGTGTTAAAATGAAGGAAAATAGAAGACGATTACAGAAATATATATATTATGTATAATATACAAAGTGTAAAATAAAGTATTTAAAATAAAAAACCTGACTAATGCTGAAAAGATCGAAACAAGCTTTATAGCAGGCGGTAAACCAGATAAAAATTAATGATGATGCAGACTAAAAATGATTAAATTTAAATTTTACCACATACATTTTGGCCAAAAGCCAACATATAGCTTTTGTTCATATTTTATGTATATAACAACACTTGGGCAATCATTGAAATCCGTAAGTATATTGGTTCCGAAGATAAGAGGTATTAAAGAATATTACAAACATACAAACATACATACATACAAACGTACAAATATACATACATACATACAAGATACGCGCGTAAAACATATCCCTTCCTGGCAGTCGGGTATAAAATAACTTAGGGGTTATGCCACAACAATCGGTTTTAGTCAGTTCGTATCCAACATGCCTACCTCATTGTTGCTTCGGAGAAGTTAAGCCCGTGGGGGTTTCCATATGTTAAAAGGCGTAATGTATTATTTCATTATTATTACATTATGATAATATTAAAAAAAAATATTCATCACGGCATTACTCCCGGTTTCTGGTTGCATCCCAAGCGAGTACTATTTATATTGTTGATTGATGGCACTTGGTGGAATTTGTTTTTCAAGGGCATTTTTAAAGTTTTACATTGATGTTTATGAACATTTCTAGTCTGAAGTGTTTAAGACTAAAAATGTTCATAAACATTAATGTACAGCTTTGAAAATGCCGTAAGGCGAAACCGGTCAGGTTCAATAAAACCTAAATACTGTGGAAAATGTACAAGTGTTCTCAATATGTGTCCAAGCTAGTCCTTTAAAACCCCGACTCCGCTTTGCTACTTTTTTTCTTGATTTGGATAATTTCTGTTTTTAACAGAGCGATTGCCAATCCACCGATCCCGAGGGAAAACTATACACTAGAGCGTCGTTCGTTTTAACTGTACTTAGGTTGCACGCAGATGACGTTGACCTAGGTTCCGGAAATATTGGAGGGGTCCCATACACCCTAACGCGTCAAAGAAATATGTATTTGACTAAAAATGACTTTAATCAAATAAATATTAACATCTGTTACGATTTCCACAGACGTATGACGTAGCAGATAACGCAAAGGATCTACATAATTAGTGATAATAATATAGTAAGGCGACAATTACATTGTTGCCAGGTATTAGTGTTGAGTAAATGTCCGATTACAGTGATATCAGTGTTGCTCACCAGCAACATTGTTTGGGATCGTGTTCATCCAAAAGAAACTTACTTAACGTATCATAATGATTTGAATCAAATACCTACGCATTACACGTGCGCATAGGTGCGTGGTAAATTGAAAGGAGAAAACCGATTACCATACAAACATGGACGTGATAATAATGAGATTAGACAGAACAGCTGTAAATGAGGCAATATTTAGAACTGTTGTAAGATTTGTAAAGCCCCATTTTCATTAGATACTATGCATTAGTACATAATGATCAAATCAGATTAATTCTGCATCGTTTGTAGTAGGCACAGGTTAAATGTTTATCTAGATTTTTTGAATTATACATTTTAATGAAGGATTTTACCATTGCTTGCGACATTGCGAGGCTGAGACTTAAATGCCTACAACAAAATATAATACAGCATATTTTGATGTGTTTCTATTTGGTGATCTGGAGTGTGGATGGTGTAGGTGACTGTGTTGTAACTGAAGTTGATTAATATCTAGACAAATAGGTAATACTCATGCTACGTACTTTTTTTCTAGTCTACCAATACAACTTTAGTGACTCACGATCACGGTCACTCGTGATTAATTACACAAATTGCAGTGGTGTGTTCATGGCAAGAGAGTAAGTTGCTGTAAATAGTAGGTACACCACAATTCAACATGATAAAGGGATGCTGTAATGAGGGCATTAATTTAATTGGCTCCACTATAGCTGAGGCAACGTGTGATAAAGTGTCATATAAATAAAGTAAAGAGTTATGTCATCTATTATAGAGGTATATAGATATTACTATTTTTCATGGCGTTGCTACATTACCATGGTCACGTAATTCCTACTGATATTTGTAGAAAATGGCAACTATATGGCCATTTTGTGAACAGGTAGTCCATCATAAAGATTGCGTGAGGTACTCCTATTGTCACAGCAGCCTTCGTATCCATAACACTTCAGAGTAGACTCAAGAAATTCTGGTTTGATGTCGTAAAGGATGATATGCTTGCCAATGGTGTCAATACTATGAGTGGTCATCAATTTATGAAGTAGAGATGAAGGAGCCAGAAAGCGGAGCCTGGTCACTGAGATCAGATACAATCGGGACATTTCAAATATCCTTTTTTTTCAATAAGGTTCCGTCCGCTAAAGAAATGCTGCCTGCTAGTGCGTGTTACCTTGATCCACAGGGACCTATTTCTGGGATAAAAGTAGTCTACGTTATGCAGTGATGTCCCTATAAATTGTCTAAATATTGAATAGGTATTTATTAAATAAATTGTAGATAATAAATTATTATTAATATTGCTTTCAAGTCAAGTGTAATGCGCATTATGCGCTGTATAATCGTGCGTGCTGTATACTCTGTGAAATAGTGTCATAATGTTGAAACAATGATTTGAAATAGAGTAGGTACGTTATCAACCTTTTTAGTCTTAGCGTTGTTCCTACAGGTTCCAAGGTACTTCAGAGCGTAGGGTCCGCTAATAATACCTCCTTAAGTTTTTGGTTTGGCTTTTACTTTCCAACTCTTGAAAGTTCTGCCAGAGTCATGACTGTCCATCAGCCTTTCATTTTTCGTTGTTTAATGAGATGCAGTTAAAATATTTTTTTAACTAAGTATAAATATCTACTGTGTTAATATTTTGTGAGAAAGTTATTCTGTACACAATATATGTACCTATAAATTCTATGTCGATTATGTTGATATTATCACTTGGGAGAATCCCAAGTTCAATACTCGTAGTTCACGCATGTGGTCCGGATGGATGAGTATACACATCTACTATGTATAATTTCAACAGAACAAATTAATGTCAATGTGTTACAATTACAGCGTAAAAGTACAACGGACAATTACGCATACACACTAACTATATATATTTTACCAGATGTTCACATTTATTATTTGTTAATTACATTTTATAATTTTTTACTGGCTACCATACTCAGCATGCAATGAATGAATTCAGTTATCGGGTTGGGTTCACCGTTCTCAAGTTTAGTGCGTAGCAACATAGCGATTAATTTTAATTTAAATATAGATGTATGTTAGGTATATGAAAATATCCTTGAATGTGACATACACATATCACCACGACACTGGGTCAATGCTTATCATATTGATTATACTATCAGTCACAATAATATAACAGTTGTTAAATTGTATTGAGGTTCTGAACTAGTTTCTAATTTAGCAATGGTGAAATATTAAATTCATATGTATTGTTAAATGTGTGCTTTTATAGATTCTTTATTCGATGCATTAAAGAAGAATACTTAGTCAAAGCATTTCTATTATTGGAAAGCTCGAAACTATATTTCTTTTACCTTTCTAAACTCAAAGTAAGGACATATAGTCAAACTAATTTGATTAGGTTCTAAAAAGGCAAAAGAGTTGAATAAGAATATAAGCGTTGAGAGTTTACTAGTGAAAGATTTTAAACGATAGATCTTAAATCCTCACTGTTACACCACCGACGTGGACCCACTCTGAAATAAGTAATTTAGCTTTAATGGCTTTAACCATTATTTGGCAACTAATAATTTCAGATGTATAAGCCTTAAAAGAGCCATATTTCTGCTCCGTATATGGGCCCAACCATGCAGCATGAACGGGTCATCTGTATTATAGGATACAGGAATTCGTGGTGCTCTCGGTATATTTGCTTCCTGAATGGTATAATGAGCTAGCTGTTATGTGTTGTGCTGACTTTATCACTATGACCATAGGTAGGTACGTATAACAGTTAATTTATGATATGGGCCTGTCTAATCCAATGGAAGGGTTAGACTGGCCCATATTATAAATTAACTAAAATCACATAACATGAAATAAATATCTAATTATATATGTCAGGGTTTTTTATGGTTAATTTATAAGTCATATGGTATACAATAAAGAATATTATATTATATTGTATTACGGTAAACCCGCCGCAAAATTTCACCTCATTTCTTGATTTTTTTGTTCAAAACTAGCTTAGATGCTAAACAAACATACCTACATAAAAAAGCCTATGGGCGACGAACGGAGAACTTCCTTGTTTTTTGAAGTCGGTTAAAAGTACGCAATATCAGCAAGCGAAGTAAAAGTGTTTATTACCTTATTAGTTGTTATGGTGTGTGTGTGTATATGGTGTAAGGTGTGCGAATAAGTGATTAAGTTTCTCAAAAAGTTTGTGACAAATTTAATATTTATAGAAATCATAAATTTAAGATCTAAACATCTAAACAATAAGGCACCTTGTAATATTTAAATGTTTCTTAATGATATGCAAGTTCTGTAGCCTTACACCTATTGAGTACATGTCCTTCAATTAATTATTATTTGATAAACAGAATTAACCTTTGGAAGAGCTTGCATTGCCTTTGTTTTGAACTACGAATATGTTTAAACGACGACAACAGTGTTTGATAATGTATTGTTCTTAGTCATATAAACATAGTACATCTGTGTATTATGTACAGAGTCGATCATGATAGTTTTCTGAACTTTTCTCTATGTTATCTGTGGACTGATACGGGTATTTTTATTAACTTAGCAACAGTTGATATAAATATCGTATGATATCTAACAATTTATTCTTTGTTTCCCATAGTCATCGTCGACCCCAATCATACAATGTTCCCGGTTACATCTGCGGCTTTCAGTTTGGAACCTATTGTTACCTAACTTCTCCTCTTTTTCCCTCCACTCTAGTGGGGCACTAAATTAGTTACTTCTAGAATGTCCTGATGATAAAGTGGCATTAGTGACAGTCGTTAACGCATGTCAAATACGTCAAATCTCATACATTCGTCATTCTATTCCATCAAACGCTGGTTAGCGAATTTCCACTTGTCTAGAGGGGCTGATCTCTTATTTGGAGACTATTTTTAAAGATAATAAATAAGTTAAAGTATACCTATTACGAATTCCAGTTTTATCATACCAAGGAATTTCCAAATGTTTACTACTAACACTGCTGATTTGGCGCTTTATTTACAGTTGTCTTTCTGCGGAAGCTATTTTAAGTCAAATTGAACATGTTGAAAGTTCCATCAACGTTGATTCTACGCCGCACGATCGTAATGAGGTCAATATTTAGGTACCTTCAACTAGGTACACACAGTGCACACTACATTTGTATATCTACTCGTTCCTGTTGCGCACGCGACACCGCCTCTTAGAAAAGTATAAGAAGGTCAAGTTTATAAGTGTTTAGAATAAAAAGTACCTATATAACATTTTAAGATTGTACTGACGTCACTCAAACACACGACAGCGGTTAAGGGTTAAAGATAACAAATAGTTTAAATATAAAACCACATTCCGTTCTTAAAGTTTACAGATTAAAATAAAAATAACGTAAAATTATTCCAATTTCATAATCATTAGTCGGTCATCGATCACGGTTATTGTCATCTCATCGGTCGAGGTGAATTCATATTGACGAATCAAATATAAGGACAGTCACTCTCGAAAATTGCAGAACCCAATCAAACAATATTTAAATTGAAACAAGTAAATCAACATTGAGTTAATATTATTACGTAGTTATATTAACTCCATATAAATCAATCACTTTATTTATTCAATTTCTATCTCTATATATGTAGAGTTTTAAAGCCGAGGTGATCGGTTATAAGAGTGAGGGGATGGTTTGTGATGACAACGCCGCTGGTGGTTCGAGCTGTCCGTACTGGGTTTAAAAACACTCCCTACATACATATCTACTACCTTGTATTATAACTATTATAAGCCACCCTCTCGGGCCTTAAAACCCACGCAAAAGAACTTTAATCTTGTCAAATACATATTACTATGAAAATATAAAACATTATAAGGTAATACCGATGGCGACTGCACTAACAGGATAAACAAGAAGCGTTATGAATGTTTGTAAACAATAGCAATAACTTACTATTAGGCAGGCGTGCGTGAGTTCGCATGCCACTTTAATATAAATAAACAGTATACCTTTGTCCATGTAAACATTTCCTGTTACATATTATTCCATACTGAGCGAATGACTCACCCACACACATACCACCAACAAAATAGGAATACGGGATTGACTTCCCAGGACAAACTCTGATGAAATTGATGTAAGAGAAGGATTGCGGGTAAAAAACCCGCCTGAGCCATTAAAAAAAATCCTATCTTAATCGATTTGATGGTATTGTTGAAAAATATTCGTCAGAAGCAATGGAAACAGGCGTATATATGTGTTATGTAATGACAAGAGAGGAATATGTAAGGATAGACGCAATGGCCTATTCCAGAGCAAACCAAGACGAGCGTTAAAACACAAAGAACAAGGTTGATGGTTATTTTACGTTTCAACAGTATAAAAATAGATATTTATACTGTTGATTGATGGCACTTAATGGAACTTGTTGTTAAATATATCGAGAACACTTGTACTTTTTCAACAGTATTTATTATTGAACCTGACCGGTTTCGCCTTACAGCATTTTCAAAGGTTAATATTATAACTATAAGTGTTCTCAATATGTGTCTTAAAAATAGCATCAAAGAACATCATCAACATAGCGATTGCCCATTTGCGTATAAAGCTTAATTTAGAGTTTGAATCTTGGGGTCCAATTATTATTATTGACTGATTTGTTGGCTGTTACTAGACTAATTAACGTTTGACCTCCTAAACCCTAATTCTACGCTAGTACACCGTCCTTGTTTAGCAGGTGCGTCGATTATCAGGTGGTTGACATAAGTAATACCTACAAAGAATAACAACAGCTGTTCGTAGATTATTCCAAAAACTACATTTGTTTTACACTGTTAAGATAACATATTAAGATAAGATCGAATCCTGTATGATTTATGCTATCATTATATTAAAAAAAACAGTATCAATCTACTAGTGTTATGTTGTTAGAAAATCGATACTTTTTTCTTTATTTGTTGACATCATTCCAAAGTGATTAACATAATGTGCAAATATATCCTCGTAGGTATTACTAAACTTTAAACTTGAACAAATATAAGTAAAGATAAACACGTGTTAGATAGTGTAATGAGTGAGTTGTGTTGTGTGGACTGAGAACGAAGCCCAGTAAGTGTCACTGTCTGTGTCTGGGTAGACGGGACACCAAATTTACCTTCTACGACCCGGGACTCTTCATAGGGGGTAAACCAGTTTCCATAGTCGCTGAATCGGTCCCATTTAAATTTCTTGGGAGAAAGATAGACCATCAAGGACGCACGCCATCCTTAGATGAAGTTGTCAATATGTTTATAAACGACCTAAATAAGATAGATCAGCTACAACTGAATAATATCAAAAAAGCTTGGATATATGACAACTACCTAACATCACGTCTGACTTGGCCCTTTCTGGTATACGATTTCGGCAAAACCTTACTCGCGAAAATAGATGCAACTGTCATAAAATCACTTAAATCGTGGCTTGGACTAGCGCACTCTGCTGATCCCTCTGCTTTATTAAGGGATCGGAATAATTTTGGAATGAAATTAAAGAAACCATCGGAGCTCTATAAACACCTTAGAGTTACCAAAGCCCACATCTTAGGTAAATCCCAAGATGACACAGTCAGGGCACTCCCGAAAGATTATAACGCGTCCGAGCTTGAATCTAGACTTATACGAGTATTCCATAAACGATTTATGATAGGAGCCCAGTCGAACAACTTGGGGTTGGGAGTACGAGAGCCAAAAAGGGACCAGGATATACTTAGGTCCTTTCTGAAGCAAGACGAAAATGATAAATATCGAGTGCACGCGATGAATTTGGAAATCCAAAACGAATGGTTGACAATGGGAGAGTTCTGCATACCGATGGCTTTAAAGTGGCGCACCTTGATCTATGAGTGGTCGCCGGCCCTGTTAAAATTCTATCTTAACGCCTTTCAAATGACCCTTCCAGACCAGAGTAATCTGGTAAGGTGGGGGAAAACCACAGAAAAACAATGTTATACGTGTGGTGAGGCAATAGGGACGGCTAGGCACATATTAGTAGGATGTAGGGTGCTTCTTGATAGAGGCCAATACTCACGCCGCCACGATAAGGTGCTTTTCATTATACGCGAAGCAATGAGTCTAGGAGTAGCTAGAGCCTAAAAAGGATTGACTACTAACAGACGTCATATCAACTTTGTGTCTGAAGGTTCATCCATGAAATCCAGTAACAAACCTTATTCAATCTTAGATACTGCCCCAGATTGGACTCTCCTAATCGACACGTATGAAAAGCACTATAAAATTCCGGAGGATGTTGGGGTTTCGTCATCTAGACCGGACATATTTCTCTACTCAAAAACGACTAAATATGTGGTCCTTGTGGAACTTACTTTACCGTGGGAAACAAATATACCGAAGGACCACACACTTAAGAAAAATAAATACTATGATCTCACAAACGAATTAATCAAAAACGGTTACGTGGTTAATTTGTATGCAGTAGAAGTGGGAGCGAGAGGTATACCAGCTAAATCTCTCTATAACCTACTTAAAGATCTAGGCCTATCGAGAGCTACAATAAGCTCATTACTAGGACGAATGTCTAAAGCGGCACTAGTAGGTTCGTATCAAATTTGGTTAGGCAGGGAGGGGAACTTGGGTAGTGAAGGTGAGTGTTGATGTACATCAACAAAAGGGGTCCCTTCTAAACCTACACTTGGGTCGCAAGTCCCAGGCACTGTCCTGAGTTCCCAACTCAGCAACGCGATGGACCCGGCACCCGCACGGAGAATCCATGGATTGCTAAGAACATCGTCTCATGTAAGTTTGCTGTAATTGAAATACACATTCAACTGTCATCTACAGTTATATTATAAATAGGTAGCGTTTGTGAGTTTGTGACGTTGTAAGGTGTAATCTCTGGACATACTGAACCGATTTAAATAGTAGATTGTTCAACAAGGGACTAAAACAAGCCATAATGACACGAGATGTTTTAGCCACCCGAGCGAAGCGAGGGTGGCTAATAGTTCGAGTGTCATTATGGTTGTTTAGTCCCACGTTAAACACTCTACTTTTCACTTTGAATGCGAGGAAAAAAAAGCGACTTTTTATACAAAATTATAATATTAAAAAAAAAAAAGAAATATGCAAATATCTTTTTCAACCTAAATATATTAATTTCATCATATCGATAACGGGGTAAAGCCTCCGTGGCGCGGCGGTAGTGAACGCGGTCGCTACGAAGGAGGCGCGGGTTCGATCCCCGCTCAGTGCAAATATTTGTATGCATGGATATGGGTATTTGCATTGGTCTGGGTGTTTCTATGTATAATATGTATGCATTTACAAAAAAAAATATCTAAGTATGTTTATCCGTATTCTAGATTCCATAATACAAGGTAGTAAAGCTATGCTTACCATGGATCTAGATAGCGTTGTGTGAAATGTTGTGGAATATTTATTTATTTTTATTTATTTATAATAACAAAGTTTCTAAGTTGCACAATTAATTGGTGTAAGTAATTCAAATTGCAAAGAAATTTGTCCCGCGGTTTTTTTTGTTGTTAAGTGACGTACGGTTTATATGCTTGCATATATAATATTTAGCCAACAGATTCAAACTTGAAAAATAATTTAAAACTAATTGGAAATGGATAATAAAATGGACTTATCCTTAATACTTACATAATAATTAATTAAATTAATATTGCTACGCCCGGCGCTTGGCCACTTCAATATATGGCCAAATTTCCATAGGAGTGATCGAGACGGCACTATAGAAAGAGACAGCATGCCTTGACGTCACTGTTCTAGAAGGAATGGAATAAATAGAACGAGACGTCAGGCTAGAAAGAGACAGAATGTCTTGACGTCACTGTTCTAGAACGAATGGAATGAATAGAAAGAGACACAAGACCTAATAGAACCTCGCAGAAAGTTCCTGTCTTTTTCAGAACGTACCTGTCTTTTCTCGATCTTTCGCTACTCGGCCGCGCCCGATATAAAAGGCGAGCTAACAGCCTCCGCTCAAGTTAGTCTAAGACTAGTATTCGAAGCGAACAAAGCGATAAAGTGTGTGAAGCTATACAGTGCGATTATACAAGTGACTGTGTGTTGTGTAAGGAAGAGTTTTCGAATTTCTACGCGCTTTGCTGTAATTGAAGTGAAGCTGAATAAAGCCTGCCTTCAACGGTTGTCCTCGCATTTTCTATTTAAACCGACCCCCACGCTCGTAACAACTGGTGTCAGAAGCGGGATAGAAAATGCCGATAACGCCGAGAGACGACAGGGAGGGTGTTAAAACCAGAAGCCAGGCCGCGGAAGAGGCTGCGGGTACTCCGAGTACGTCGACGGGTGCTTCAAGATCATCATCGGAAATTAACCTGAACGCGATTATGACCTTATTGAAGGAGCAGGCTCGTCACCAGGCAGATCAGGCCCGTCGCCAGGAAGAGCAGGCCCGTCACCAGGCAGAGCAGGCCCGTCGCCAGGAAGAGCAGACTCTGCAATTGAAGGCACAGCTCCAGCAACAACAGGAGGAGCTGATCCGTCGCCAGGAAGAGCAGGCCCGTCACCAGGCAGAGCAGGCCCGCCACCAGGCTGAGCAGGCCCGACGCCAGGAAGAGCAGGCCCGTCGCCAGGAAGAGCAGGCCCGTCGCCAGGAAGAGCAGGCCCGTCGCCAGGAAGAGCAGGCCTTGCAACTAAAGGTTCAGCTCCGGGAACAACAAGAAGATCTATTTGCCTTCTTGAAAGAGTCTAAAGCGGAATGGCAAAGAGAAATTCATTCAGTGCAAGACAAGCTCGACTGCCACGACGTAAAATTAGAAAGCCACGACGAAAAATTAGGAGGCATCGACACGAAATTTGAGAGTTATGAGGAGCGGCTGCAGTCTGTGGCTCAAAACGTAAAAAAATTGGAGACGAAAATAGCTTGCGGAACAGCTGGCTCTGTAACCATTTCATCTGCACAGGCTGTCGGAAAGTTCAAAGTACCGCCATTTGATGGGACCTCCTCGTGGACTGCATACAAACTGCAGTTCGAGTCTGTGGCAAAGGCGAACGGTTGGGATAAGGAGCAAGCCAAAACAGCATTAACATTGGGGTTACGAGACCAAGCACTCAGTGTTTTAGAGGCGCTTGGAGGTGAAGTGACTTACGACCGCCTTCTTGAAGCGTTGGAATCACGTTACGGTGATAGTCACTTGGAACATGTCTACCGTGCCCAATTGAAGGACAGAAACCAGCGTCTTAATGAGTCTCTGCAGCAGTGGGCTTTGGAAATAGAAAAGCTCGTGAGAAAAGCTTACCAAGGAGCTTCCTCGTCATTTCTTGACAGCATTTTGGTGCAAGCTTTTATTGACGGGATCAGAGACTTGGAGGTGAGAGCTGCCGTCCGTCTGGGTCACCATGCAACCCTTAAAGATGCTGTTGCTCACGCCCTTGAAGTGGAAGCTGTACGACATGACCCTCGACCACATAGATTGCGTGAGATCTCAACAAATGAGCAACGTGTGTACCGTCGGGAATTCACACCCAGGTGTTATTTCTGCAAAGAGCAAGGACATATTCGGTCTAGCTGCCCGAAACGGACTCAACAAGGTAATGGCCAAGAACAAACGGCGCGACATCCAGATGCGCCGGAGCAACAGGGAAACGAGTAAACGCCAGGACTGCGGGACGGGTGCTGGCTGGTAGTGTAAAAGTCCCAATTCTGATCTCTCAAGCTAATGATGGAAATAGTCTGGTCATCGAAGGAGGTATTGATGGATCACCGTGCCACCTCACCATTGATACTGGAGCAAGTCGGACCGTGATTAGCTCTCGGCTGGTGAAAAATGTACCTAGAGATCATCTACATCAACTTAAGCATCTCCATCTGCAGACAGCTACCGGCCAGCGCATTTCCGTCCGAGGAGAGCAAGAAGTGGCGTTGGAAGTCGGTGATAAGACCTATTGGCATAAAGTCATCGTCGCTGATATCTTAGATGACTGCATCATTGGATTGGATTTTATGAGAAAATATCGCTGTAAAATCGACGTGGATTGTGGCGTTCTGAAACTTGGGTTCGAAGAAATTCCCATGGAAGGTGGCGCATTTGGAAAAGTGTACTGTGCAAAACGAACTGTACTCCAGCCTAAATCACAGACCCTAGTGCCAATAAGACTACCTCAATATGGCATCAATTCTCATCGCTGTGCATTGGTGGAAAAAGTAGACGGCAGTAGTCCCTGGATACCAGCTCGTACTGTGGTAACAACACCAACCACAGCCGTTATAAGAATTTTAAATATGAGCAACAACGAGTGCGTCTTAAACAAAGGGACACTGCTTGGCACTTGTGAGGAGATCTCGTGGATACGTAGTTGCCAGGGTTCGACCAAAAGCGATGCTACAAGTGACAGAGAATCAACAGTGCTGAAACTACTAGAAGATTGTCGCAATGACCTCAGTAAGGTAGAGATGCTGAAGGCGCGGAACATGCTACTACGTTATAAAAACGTCTTTTCTATGCATGGTGGTGACATTGGCAGAACTGGAGTAGTACAGCATAAAATCGATACTGGTGAGGTAACGCCAATCCGTCAACGACCACGACGTGTACCGATTGCTCGAGAAAAGGAGGTGGAGGAAATGATTGAAGAGATGAAGAAGGACCGTATCATTGAACCCTCGGTCAGTCCATGGTGTTCTCCAGTAGTCCTTGTAAAGAAAAAGGATGGAACCACCAGATTCTGCGTCGATTATCGCCGACTGAATGATGTTACGAAAAAAGATAGTTATCCGTTGCCAAGGATAGATGACACTTTGGACACCTTAAGTGGCATGCAGTGGTTCTCAACATTGGACCTCAAGAGTGGGTATTGGCAAGTTCAAATCAGTCAACTAGATAAGGAGAAAACTGCGTTTTCTACTGGAAAAGGTCTCTGGCAGTTCGACGTCATGCCATTTGGATTATGTAATGCTCCGGCCACATTTGAGAGATTGATGGAACAAATACTTGCTGGACTGCTGGGAGAAGCCTGTCTGGTATATTTGGATGACATAATCATCATTGGAAAAGACTTCGACGATCACTTCAGCAAACTAGAGCAAGTTTTGACTAAACTACAGGGTGCCAACTTAAAACTCAGTCCAAAGAAGTGTTCACTTTTTAAACGACAAGTGAATTATTTGGGGCATGTTATTTCGAAGGATGGGATACAAACAGACCCTGAGAAGATAAGTGCCGTGGAAGATTGGCCGACACCAAAAGATAAGACCGACGTTCGTGCCTTTTTAGGTCTGTGTTCATACTACCGGCGGTTCGTGAAAAGCTTCTCCGATATTGCAAAGCCTTTGCATCGGTTAACGGAAGAAAAACGGAAATTTAGCTGGGATGAACAATGTGAAGCCGCTTTCAAAGACCTTAAGCAAAGACTCTGTGAAACACCAATCTTGGGTTTTCCAGATGCAGAAAATGAGTTCGTCGTCGACACAGATGCCAGCAATACTGGGATAGGAGGAGTCCTGTCCCAGAGAAAAGGAGACAAGGAGGCCGTGATTGCTTACTTTAGTAAGTCTTTGTCTAAACCAGAGAGAAATTACTGTGTTACACGAAGAGAATTACTGGCCGTGGTTAAGACATTGCAGCATTTCAGTAAGTTTCTGCTGGGCCGCAAGTTTCATCTGAGGACTGATCATGCTGCTTTAAAATGGTTGCTACAATTTAAAAATCCAGAAGGACAAGTGGCAAGATGGATTGAACAGCTCCAGGAATACGACTTCGTCATCGAACATCGGAGTGGGAAAGCGCATGGAAATGCAGATGCGCTCTCTCGAAGACCTTGTCCGGTGGAATGTAACCATTGTGTCAGGCAAGAAGCTAAAGACAGTGTAGCGAATAGAATAATAAGGACTGATACTGTCAGCGATGAGTGGAGTAGCGAAGCCATGCAGCAAGCACAGCAAGAGGATCGAGACATCAAGCCTATTCTCGAATGGATAAGGGCAGGAACACCTAAGCCGAAATGGAGTGATGTCTCCCAAATGAGTGCAGCTACGAAGAGCTACTGGGCACAATGGGAAAGCCTCGTGATACACAATGGAGTCCTGTGTAGAAAATGGGAGTCTGCAAACGGGAAAGACTCACATCAGCAGTTGGTTGTCCCAAAGATTAAAATTAATGAGGTTTTGAGATCATTTCATGACGGAACTTCAGGCGGCCATCTTGGTGTGAAGAAGACCTTGATGAAGATTCGTCAACGATTCTATTGGATCCATTGCCGTGAGGATGTTGAAGATTGGTGTAGGAAATGTACATGCTGCGCATCGGTAAAAGGGCCTCATACAAGGAGCAGGGGAGCATTGAAGCTATACAATGTTGGAGCGCCTTGGGAAAGGATTGCATTAGATGTTGCAGGGCCATTTCCTGCATCGGAGTCTGGAAACAAATACATCCTAGTAGTAATGGACTACTTTACTAAATGGCCGGAGGCTTTTGCCATACCTAACCAGGAAGCAACTACAGTCGCGGAAAGACTAGTCACGGAAGTGTTTTGCCGATATGGAGTTCCTCTGGAAATACACAGTGACCAGGGAAGGAATTTTGAATCACAGGTATTTCAAGAAACCTGTAGGATAATGGGTATTCATAAAACCAGGACCACCCCATATCATCCGCAGTCTGACGGAATGGTTGAAAGATTTAACCAAACCTTGGAAAGGCATTTGGCTAAGGTTGTTGAGAGCCACCAGAAGGACTGGGATAGTCATATTCCTTTGTTCTTGTTGTCTTATAGAACAGCGATACATGAAAACACAACGGTGACGCCTGCGTGTGCAAACTTTGGCAGAGAACTGAGACTACCGGCTGATCTACTGACTGGACGTCCTCCAGATTCACCGCAAGAAATCACGGAATATGCTAGTGCATTGCGCGATAGACTAAATGACGTTCATACCCACGTCCGTGAATCTGGGCTCCAGGCAAGCGACAGAATGAAAACCCGATACGACCGCAACTCTCATCAAGCCGGGTACGACGAAGGCTCGTTGGTATGGCTACACAATCCGATGCGTCGCAAAGGCAAATCTCCGAAGTTGTCTCCAACCTGGGAAGGGCCGTATAAAGTTGTCACCAGGATCAATGAAGTTACATACCGGATACAACGCAACCAGCGAAGCCCCTTGAAGGTTGTACATGTTGACCGACTGGCGAGATACTACGGATCTAATAATGCTCGGGACGAGCATGTCTAAGAAGGGGGTAGTGCTACGCCCGGCGCTTGGCCACTTCAATATATGGCCAAATTTCCATAGGAGTGATCGAGACGGCACTATAGAAAGAGACAGCATGCCTTGACGTCACTGTTCTAGAAGGAATGGAATAAATAGAACGAGACGTCAGGCTAGAAAGAGACAGAATGTCTTGACGTCACTGTTCTAGAACGAATGGAATGAATAGAAAGAGACACAAGACCTAATAGAACCTCGCAGAAAGTTCCTGTCTTTTTCAGAACGTACCTGTCTTTTCTCGATCTTTCGCTACTCGGCCGCGCCCGATATAAAAGGCGAGCTAACAGCCTCCGCTCAAGTTAGTCTAAGACTAGTATTCGAAGCGAACAAAGCGATAAAGTGTGTGAAGCTATACAGTGCGATTATACAAGTGACTGTGTGTTGTGTAAGGAAGAGTTTTCGAATTTCTACGCGCTTTGCTGTAATTGAAGTGAAGCTGAATAAAGCCTGCCTTCAACGGTTGTCCTCGCATTTTCTATTTAAACCGACCCCCACGCTCGTAACAATATCATTATTCGTGGTACATGAAATTAAATGGGATGATTTTTTCAAATGTCATTTTGAGGTTATTTCTATACCTACACAATCACTAAAAAGGTGATAATCCTCCCATTCACAAACACCGTGATTGGCTGTTTAGGAGTAATCAAAGTAAATTAAAAAAAAATTACTTTAGTCCCTAGAGATTAAAAAGGAACTTTAGTCCCGATATGCAGGGAGTAAAGTAACATTTTAAGAGCATGAGGAGTGAAAAAATTATTTCACCAGTAGGTAGCTACTTTAATGTTGAGTGTCATAGTCTATAATAATTTTCAAAATTAATTACGCATCTTTACTTAAACTTGAATAATGTAATTTAAGTTGTAAAAAAAATGTTTTCTTCAAGTGCGCTGCGAAAACTATTGAGGATACTACAGGATACTACAATATTAATGAACGTATTTCTGTAAGAAAGTTTGCGATCGCACATGCCTATCTCCTACGGATAACTCACAATGAATGTTTTTACTGTTAAAATTGTGGATAATAATAATTGATTTTTGTGAAGCTTATTTAGGCCTCATGGTATTACTTTGTACCGTTAGAACGGAAACTTAATGTAGAATATTTGTGTCCTGTGCTCTATACAGTTTAAATAAATATCTTCAAAGATATTTGCAAAATAAAAACGTGCGGTGCGCGCCGCCCCGGCCGTTGTATGGCGATATAGGCCATATCTATCCGATTGCGTCGCGTCCAGCGCTGTGGGGTAAGGGGCATGGTCTATTTCGTCTACGTCTACGAAGTTATAAAAATAACAACAAACAACAGTAACATAAAAAAAAAAACAAAACAGAAATTTAACAAAAAAAAAATCTTTATCATAATTTTTATTTATTCCGAACTTTAACCTGAAGTATTACGCGGAACAAACAGGCCAGGACAAAAATATTTCTAACGCGGAACGGAGTCTGCGGGCACTGCTAGTATCTATATAATTGTTTCAAGAAAAGTTGGATTGATTGAATGATAGATGATGCAAAATCACGGTGACTAGTTGCAATAAATTATCAGGAGTGTTATGTAATTAGACTACCTATAATATCTTTTTATTATATTCTCTCTCTATATTAAATTATTATCTCTAATATACACGAACTTGTAACCATATTTTAAAACCATATTTCATCTCAATATTGTCAACTTGAGTACACGTACTCTACTTATCACTTTCACAAAAACCCTGTATCTGTTCTTAGCCTAACACTTACACTTATACAACATAAGCGTCAAGCACTTTGTATCTTTATCGAGTTTGTCTCGTAAAATATTAGATTTATTAGTTGTTTTCGTAGCAAAAGCACTTTGTTTCCTTTTCAAGCTTTGTACTATTTCATAGTTCATGATACAAAAGCACCCTAACGTATCCCCACCATAACGGGTCCCTATATAAACCTGGATCATTTCACACATTCTATTTCCGACAATTCTAATACTTACATTCGCCGCAATTATATCGATTCTAAGTCTAGTATTAGTTATTTAAGTTATTGTAATATATTTTTAAATTAATTAAAAGTGATAATTACATGTTTGAGCCGTTTGGGGTCGAGACGCTGGGATCATGGGGTTCAAGTGCCCGTCTATTATTTAAGGCTATTTCCAAACGCTTAATAGACGCTACCCGTGACCAGAGGGCCGGTTTATTCCTTGCGCAAAGGATCGGTATTGCCATTCAACGTGGCAATGCCGCCAGTCTTCTGGCCACCCTCCCAGTTGACGTCGATAGGGAGGAATTCTTTGACGCCTAAACCTGTAGGTTTGTATATATTATATATTGTTTTTATATTTTTATTTAAATAATTCTAATGTACATATTGTAAATAAAGAATTGCAGTTTTAAACGTGAATTAAAAGTTAATATTTAATGAAGATTAGTTTTGTTGCCGCCACATAACATGAGTAGAGCTTTTTAACGGGTATTCCGACGGTAATTGACGTCATTCTACTCTGGCAGACTGATAGATTCATTGGCGTCACTCATAGTACCAAATTTTTATATTTTTATTTGAACGTTGTCGAGTGTCAACCAACGCGGGTGAATTTTACTAAAAATAGCAACTGTGAATTAGGTTAACGAATCTGCGTTATCAAATTGTACTCAGTTAATTTCTCAAAACCCAGTTTAGTTGAATGGATTTTATAGGTGAAACCTAGCCTAAAACTCCTAAGCTCTATAGCCTTCAATTATTACGTTTATTATACACCGTAAATTCAACTTTACGTTTGCTAACCATTTCTCCGGAAGTTTATCTGTGTCGTTCGGTAACTTCTTATGTACTTATCCCCTCCTACGAACGCATTCCATTCTTTCTTCCGAAGGTAGTCATATTATGCGCACGTGTTGACTAATAGCTTTAGCACAGTATAACAAAGTATATAACTGTGACTTTAGCGTCTGTGATACGTAAGGTCATAATCAATGTAGGGTCGTGCAAACGTAATATTCACTCAGGAACGTCACGATAGCAACTACATAACTTACTTTAGAAATGGTTACTTATTTTAAAGTATTGTAGCTAAATGCGTAACTCCTTTTCGATTGCAATTGATGGCAACCATTTACTTATGTTGAGGAACGTATTTATGCCGACCATTTATTTTGTAATCGTTCCGTATTCGTGTCTCAAAAACTGGGGTCGCATAGATAAGGCGACAAAGGAGAAACGATTGCACCTTTACATACATTACAAATGCTGGTAATGTGAGCAATCTAAAGAAAATTACTTACTCTAAGGAAGCTCTTTTTTGTGTTTTTCGATGTCGAACAATAAATAATTAGTGTTTAAAGTGAGAAAGACGCATAAAATATAAGATTGTTTGCGATATTAAAGCTCCTTGATCTCGTCGGCGATACAAATAATTATACACCTAGTTATTGCGTGTACAGATAATGGGCTAGTTAATTATTGTTATTATGTTAACATTTGTATTTTAGTCCAATTTATTATTCATATAGGAAATTGTATATATTTGTAAGGATATACAATTAAAAATACTAAAATTAATTAAATATATCTTCATTTATTGCAATAAAGTATAATCCAGTTTTACGATATAACGTAATTCTAACTTGCAAAATAGGAACGGATCCTTCAATGAAACAACTACACGGCTATCATATTTTCAAGTTTTTTTAACGTATTTTTATCGGTGGAATCCAGCCTAAAAGATAGGAATATGAAATCATTATAAAAGCATACCGTACAGTTTTATAGGTATCTTTACAATAGTTAGGAGCAGAACTAAGGGGCAATTGATTAGTACTGTCCAGCTGTTTCATTGTTACAGAATTCAAGAAGACAGCTGATGTCCTTTTTGAACTCTTCTTTTTCTTGCAGAAATCCCTGTTTTACTCGAACCGACTAATCCGCAGGTCGTTTCTGGTCTTCAATACCGGAGTGTAAGCTGGCGCAATAAGGCAATCCCTGGCAGCCAGGCTGGTCTTGGGCCGTTTCCGAGGTGGCTTTCGCGCCTTCTTTACCTAAGGTTAACTTGAGCTTTACCTAGGACTCTTACAATTTTTCCATACTGATCAATTATCTCTAAACTTGTACCTAAGCTAGGTTTAGAGATAACAGATAGTATCGTTTCATAATGTATTAGTTTATCTTAAAATCATGTTCGCTAGTCATTACTTGTACTTAGAGATAGATAGACATGATCCTACTACTATAATAATTTTAATAAATTTATGACAGTGGGTTGATGTGCGCGCGTGCGTCTGTTTGTTACTCTTTTATTTAAACGGATTTGGATGAAATTTTCCACAGATATAGGATAGATTATACTCCGGCTAACATAGCATAATAGGTTATTGATCCTGTGAGTCACGGGAACGAATCAGTATTCCATGGGGACAGAGCCGCGACCAACAACTACTGTACTATATTTACGCAATCGTAATGCCGATGCAAAACTAATTGTAGATGGCAGCAGCATATGACCAAACAACAATAACCAACTCATAGCTGTCAAATTCGAAGAGACAAATAATGAAATCTACGTAGATGACAGATAACATTGGCCGTTGTAAGGCGCCCTCTGTAGGGATAACAGCGCAGTCGGCATCGCCATTCGTAAGTGGACTTATAGTTATCTGTGTTTAAATCCACTTTCGTTATTATGAAACTAAATTAAAGTGGTTTTTGAGTATTTATCTTAGTAAATACTGTTGTTAGTCTCACTAGTCGTAGATATGTTTAGTTTAAACTAAAGCAACTAAAAATAGCAATCGAACCGCTAGTTAAGGCAGTAATTTATTTGTTTAATATGTGTTTGTGTGAAACACTGACCTGTAATAGTACTCACTGCGGGCCTAGCATGGGCGCGGGACAAATATCTCTCTCCACCGCTTATGTCAAATAGACAGGGGACAAAGGTGTTTCTCCCCGGTAGCTAGCATGGCGTCAAAGGAGATAGCTTATGTCCCTCGCTGTGACGTAAACAAGCGACTATTTCTCCACTTGCTTAGCACGGCGACCGTAAAGTGGAGATAATTTGTCTCTTTTTGACAAATGATAGAGAGAAATTAGTCTCCGAACTATTGAGGTGGGGACAAGATTGCTTAATACACAATTAAAAATGTCTCGCGGCTTATTCGTTCTAAGTGAACTACAAATACAAAAAACGCAACAACAAAATGCAGCGGCGTATACTGCGGGATAAAATAAACGTGTTCGAATTACCAGAGAGTGAATTCATATGAATTTATAGGATTGCTAAAGATATGGCCCTATATTTTTTTTTTAATAATATTATCAACCGAAATTATCAAAATTACTAATATTCCCTCTAACCCATCTAACTAAGCTAAATCGCTTATGCTGGGAGTGGGTTCACGTCGGTAGTGTAATGGCCAGGATTCGAACCCGGGACCTCTCGATCGTAAGGCAGACTCCTTAACCACTAAGCTACCGACGCGACGCTTAAATGAATCAGATGGCTTGCCAGTACATTATAAGGTCAATAATGTTGCATTTCATAATCGACTAAAACTCTTATATGAGCTGCTGTGCTCCTAATCCTGAAAAATATATTCTTTGTAACAAATTGTTTAGAACGAATTCACAGTATTCACACATTTATTCACAATAACATACTTACAACATTTTTTCACTCATTTTTTTATTATTACAATAAATACTACAATAAAGATAATATTAATAAAGGATATATACGATTGAGTTATGTACCGGGTAAATGGGATAAATAAATAAACATGTAAAAAAAACGTTACATGACAGATTGTCTTTCTTTTTCTTCAATATGCGCACTCTTTAGTCAATAATAATATTCTGCACCATAATCCTGATAATTTTAAAAGTCACTATTACTCTTATAAAATATGCACGTTGCTAGGTTTTGTTAATTTTGTCGAATATTACGAGTCAAATATTTTTTCGTATATTGGTAGATAGCATTGAGCGGAGAAACGTTGTCCCCGGTGAGAAACTAGTCTCGACGCCGTACTAGCTAAAGGGACAAAAACGGAGGGAAAGACAAATTTTTCTCCACTCCCGGGTACTTTTTGTCTTCATGCCATGCTAGCCCTGCTGGAGTGGTGATCGGGGCCCATATATCGTGTTCAATTAAAAATCACCATATTGGCGCTGATAGTTGCGGCACATAGTAGTGAGTGTACTTGGAACTAATTCTAATGATGAACAACAATTGTCTTGGTTCGTTAATTTAATGTAAACGATGGGTCTTACGCGTGGTCTTACGTATCAAACTAACAAAATGGCCATTCTAGACATTTCTTATGGTAAACGCATAAATAAAAATAACGAACAACGTCCATTTGCAAACTAATTAGTTCTCAGTACACTCACAGTGGCGCTTCAAATCAACACAAAAGGTAAGCTGTCATTTTCTACGTGTAGTACCTATAGATATATACTATGTAATTTATTTTTATTATATGTATTTTTTACGAACCACCATTAAAATATAATGTTGTCTTCTCAATAATTATAATGATCCCGATCTCTTGATTTCGCTAATGATAGACTATACAATTTACAATGTTTAAAGTAAGACATTGTGAGTGTCAACAAAGTTTCAAGTTGTAGAAGTTCATAATAATTTTATTCCTTTTTTATTTTTAATTACTATACTTAGCTACTGTTTTTTTTTAATTTCAAGTGATAATAAGACGTCTTGAATCGCGGGGCGTGAAAAGGCATTGACAAGGTCGTCAAGCTTAGGGCCGCCATTGTTACATCGTAGGAGTCTGTAATGGTGACCCTCTTTCCTGAGACTTTTCCTACATCAGGCAAGGTGATGTTAAATGATCGTGTCTTACATAGGTATGACAAAAATAAACTTACGTATAACCGGCTAAAACATCCATGAGGGTGCTTTTGCCTGCTCCGGATGGTCCCATGATCACTGACAACTCTCCGGCATTGAAAGTACCGGACACTTTGTCAAGGATTGTTTTGCACGTCTTTTTCCCTGGAAAAGAAAGAAACATAAATAAATACTTTTTCAATTCACTTGGTCATAACATGGATCTAATCTCACCGCAATTAGGTAAATAATGATATCTATTATCAGACGGTGGTTATTTTATTGTTATTAAATCATGAGTGGGACAATAGTAGATTATGGTACAAGTGTGTAAAGTTGTTGATTACGGCCGAGGCGATATTGAGACCCGAGCCGTCAGGCGAGGGTTTAAAGAGAGCCGAAGACGCTAATCAACAATACACACGTGTATCATACGACGTTTTTCATTTCACTTGTGAATAAAATAGATATTTACCCTTGCAGTTTTCAGATAGTAAACATTTCATAACGTTAAGGACTTCACATCATATATAGGATATTGTACAGTATTTGTGTATATATCGGGCGGTCTACTAGGTACATAAATCGTTTTCCTTATAAATAGTACTTGTAGACATTTTAATTAATAAATAACTATATTTTCACCAGTAAAAATGAATTGCGAAACTTTTTGGTTCTGGCGGACTGGCGGGAACAATTAATCACCTTTCTATTGGCGCTTTGGCCACAGACTAAAAGAATGACGTTTCTTTTTTTATCACGTGTACAAAATGGTGAATTAACTTAAAGTTTTAGACAAAGAGAAAACAAAGAGCGACTTGGATTAACTCATGAAATACCAAATTCGACCAGTATTTTTCAATGTCATTAAAGAGCAATTGCATTTATTGTATTAGGTTTTAAAATTATTTTGATGAAAAATTAAACGTCATTCACATTTTTCCACCGTTAACTTATTAGCTTTCTTCTGTGTATCAGGCAATTACCATAGAATTAGCTTCACTCGAGAAATTGTAATGGCATGTATTGATTTATTAATAAAATGCATGAATATTGCCCTAGATATTTTAAAATTGTTTAATTTGAGTAAGTTGGTTCTGTTTCAGTATTCGTGTTTAAAGATTTAGTTATGTTTTTTTTTATTAAATGAAATAGTTTGGTTTTTTGTTTATAATTACATCAATATTTTTTTAAAAATATTATTAGCAACCAAAATTATTAATATTAGGGGTTAAAGTATGAAATTGCCGATTTGTACTGACAAATTGAAATTCGTTTTTTTTTTTATTTAACGTATTTATTTAATCAAAATAATTACCATTATTATCTATACATTGCTGCCATCTAGTAGGAAGGTCATTTATGCCTTTGCGATAGAACTCTGGTGATCTAGATTCGACAAACTGTGTGAAAGCATTTTGTACTGCCTCCTGAGAAGAAAACTTTTTATCACATAGAAAATTGTCCAAATCACGAAAAAAATGGTAGTCTGTTGGAGCAAGGTCTGGCGAATACGGAGGGTGACGGATAGTTTCTAATTGCAGTTCCTGTAGAGTTAAAACGGTTTCTCGTGCTGTATGAGGTCTCGCGTTATCATGGAGCAATAATGGTGAAGATCGATTCATGAGTCGGGGCTGTTTCACTGCCAGTTTTGCTATCATTGTTCGGAGTTCGGCACAGTAGACATCTGCCGTTATTGCTTGACCAGATCGTAGAAAGCTATAGTGAATAACACCATGCTGAGACCACCAAACAGTTACCATTACCTTTTTATTGGTAAGCTTTGCTTTAGGACACTGTTGTGGCGTTTCACCTGGGGTCAGCCATTGCATTTTTCGCTTACGGTTATCGTAAAGAATCCACTTTTCATCACATGTCACAATTCGATCCAATATTCCTTCATTTCTGTATCGATTTAACAAGGCAACACAAGTTTCAACACGCATTTCTTTCTGCAGATCAGTCAAATCATGAGGTACCCATTTTTCACATTTTTTTATTTTATTGATTTGACGCAAATAAGTCAATATTGTTGGTAAGGTAACGTTAAACCATGCAGCTAATTCCTGGGTAGTTTGGCTCGGATCGGCTTCCACCATGTCTTTCAATTCATTGTTATTCACCTGTGTGGACGCCTTCCTCGTGGTTCGTTCTTCAAATCAAAGTTTCCATCACGAAAGCGTTTAAACCAAAATCGCACGGTGCGTTCATTAGCAGTCCCCTCTCCAAACGCAACATTGATATTGCGAGCTGTTTCTGCCGCGTTAGTTCCGCGTCGGAACTCGTATTCAAAAATCACTCGAATTTTCGAAGTATCCATCTTTCTTGTCTAAGCTGAATAAAAAAAACAACTGAAAGTCGATAATCGAATGTTGCACATTTTTAAATGAAGAACTACATAGGTACCATGTGGAAAAAGTTTCACTCAAAAATCTCAAACCATGAAGGTTCTATGTCAATTCGAAGTACCTATTACAATGAAACGGCAATTTCATACTTTAACCCCTATTATTTCCTCTAACCCCTCCAACTAAGCTAAATTGCTTGTGCTAGCAGTGGGCTTTGATTCGAACCTGGGATCTCCCGATCGTAAGGCCGACTCCATAACCACTAAGCGACCGACGCTTCAAAATCGCAAATATTATCGCAGTCCAGTTAACCTACGCCATAGCTCTCGATAGTGTCGATTCTTTCTCATTCAGTTCAACCCAGCTAACTTTCTTCATTCATAACACCATCGTTTAGGGCTTTTAAGCACTTACGCATATGGTTCATAAATTACTTCTATGTGAACTACTAAACGAACTGTTTAAAGAATTGCGTCAAAATTCTTGAGTGAAGCGAAGGTATGAGTTTTAGATTTCGAATTAGAAATTACATAGTCGGCAGTTTACGTGATTATCGCGGTATCATTGCAAAAATAATTTAAAAGAAATTGTTTTTAACGGATTCTATTGCGATTTATTTGGTATTATTTTATTACTGTTTACTGCTTTGCCTCCTTCCTGTGACTGACTGCTGAAAAGCAATCGCAGCTATATCAATTAAGCATTTTGTTTTTGTAACGTCTGTGGTAAAAAGTGTGTAGCCGCTGTTTTTCATAAATAACATTTTCAGTTTTTCAGCCGTTTTACATTTCATTTTCGTATTGCTAGACTTAATCTAAACACGATATTTCATCCGTTGAAGATTTCCGAGATAGTAACATAATGAATTTACCTAGAAGAATTGATCTTTCTATGCCAGCGTTTCCCATTTGCCGAGTCGCGACCCGGTACCGGGCCATCAAAATAAAATACCGAGTCGCACTACTCCTGCCTTTAAAAAAAAAAACCTATTATCGATCGACACTAGGTATATTTAATTTAATTGACGAATTGAAGCTGGGTCTTCACCACTAGTTTTCCTTAAAAATAAAAATAGAAACCGACTTGAACTAGAACCAGACCTGAGGATAAAACTTTCGTTATTATTCGTAAAATTGGATTCTTTAGTAAAAAACTAAAATTTAGTGACAAAAAAGGTGATACTAAAATATTGTATTTATCTAGTATTAATAAAACATTTCCACTATTAATAAATGTGTAGATATTATTAATGGAACCAGCTTGGGTTGAAAAGTATTCAGTGGGTTACGAAGGGGCAGTGTGAAAATTACCGAGCCATGGCAAAACAATGTTTGGGCAACAGTGTTCTATGGTATCAGAATAGACTTCTGTAAAAGCATCTTAAGACACTAGTCTATTTTAGTCAAACTGAAAGTTACTTTCAGCATCACGGGTTTAGATTGCGACCAAATTCAATATATTTGCCCACCTTGAATGAAACGTCGAGTATAGAATAGAATTGATTGTCCTAAATTACCCAGTTGCGTTTATAATTAGACTAAAAGTACACTATTTGTGTTTATTTCTATACCACCAAGTCGGATATTCAAACACACGGTTCGCCTGTTCTTATGCAATTATCAGTTACGAGGTTGTAACTGACGATCTTCTCCTAAAATCATCATTCTAAAAACGATTTATCTGCATTTTCATGAATAGCGTTTTAGCAAGCATGTCAATTCTCAAGTCAAGTATCAATAAGTAACCTGCTAAAAAAAAGAGGGGTTGCACACTGGGAGTGCCGGCAGAAGTGAAAACATTTTCTTTTTTTCTTTCTTCGTTATATACATAGAAAAAGATAAAAAAGAACATACCATACCTATAATATAGCGCTAATCATAGAACCTATCACTTATTTTCTGCTAATTTTCTGTCAGAAGAAATTAATAAATTATGAAAAGAAAAAATAATCCCAAAAAATAAAAAATTACAGAAATAAAAAATAATCATAAAAAGTAATAAATTACAAAAAGAAAAAATAATCACCAAAAGTAATAAATTTTAATAAGAAAAAACAATCACAAAAAGTCCCTGAAGGCCAGGTGGTTTGAACCCGATACTACCTGAAACTATAAGGACTTACAGTCGAAGTGCTTACCGTTTAAGCTACGACGCTATCTATTGTAAAATGCAAAATAGATAGTCTACCTAATCTTGTATGACGTCAGTCGTCGGTTACGGTTCTAATCCTGACGCTTCCTTAACATTTTACACCCATCCAACGCCGCTAAAGAAGTTTTCACTTCAAAAATTACTGCTCTGCTTTACTTCTATAGGTAATGATTTTTTAAAATTGGTTTAGCCTGTATGTTATTCCTGAATCTAAATGGTTTAAATTCCAACTTTCATCAAAATTTGTTTAGTAGTTACGAGACATAATTACGTTGTTACAAATATTCTCGCACACTTTCGTATTATTAACATTAGGTAGTTTACTTTTATCATTTTATGTATTCATGTGTACCTCTGAAATGATTCTATCTATACATACATATAAATAAAATTTGAGTGTCTGATTGTAATATTCAATTAACCCTTTTTTTACTACATGCATATGAATATGTCTGTCTGTTTGTTCCGGCTAATCTCTGAAATGGCTAGACCGATTTCGATGGGACTTTTATTGGCAGGTAGCTGATGTAACAAGGAGTAACTTAGGCTACTTTTATATTAGAAACATAGCATTGACTCAACAGTAAGTGATAACCGACATCCACGCGGGCGGAGCCGCGGGTAAAAGCTAGTTATAAATATCATTCATCTCATACAAATATCTATCTAGTAGTTGTTATCACATTGAATTAATGTCATTCATCTTAGATAAATGGTAATGATAAGATAAATGTTCTGTCCATCACAATGAGTAATGCGTTGTTGAAATATGCACATTATCTTAAACTTAATGAGTACTTACTATGGGTGGGCTTTCTTCTATTCTAGACCACCTTTTACAGTTAAAACATTATATACCTAAATGACTAGCGGTGACCGCGACTTCTTCCGCGTAGATCTCTAGATCTTGGTATTTATTGTTTTAACGCTAATACCTTTTCTATAATTAAAGTTACGCCTATAACATTAGTTATCGGCAGTAAATGACCGTCAAATTCGACCCAGCTACTATGGATTTTACTCGAAACAAAGAGAACATTTAAATATTTCTTATGTGCTTATAAGTATCATACCTACTTACACTACTTGATTTTATAGTGGTTTTTAAACGAAAGGTTTTTGCACAGTTTTGATAGTAAAATCCGTCTGTGAACAAAACCTCTCGTTCCAAACTACTATAAGGTTAATCTCATCTATATTCAAAACTTGACCGGAGGATTTCAAAATATTTCGAACTATTTCCAATACATTTTAATATTTTTAGCTAAAAATAAACTTGACCGGGTTCAGCTAGTATGTTATAAATAGCCAATGTTAATACCTCTACATCGTCGACTGTCACTGCGCGTTTGCCAGAACCGTCATCGTAATGACGATGATAATTATGATGAATCTTACCACCACTGTTCAGATAAATGAATTAATGCATGTTATTCAATCACGCCAAATTGGCTGAAGTCTGAATTAAATTTAGCATAGATAGCTTATATGTAGACTCGAATAGTACACACAACTAATTTTTAAGGAACACAAGAACAGAATTACGACTGCTATCGCATTATAAGTGAATTAACACTTATTTAACAAAATATTAACCATTTTAGAATAGTATAGGGTTTTGTTACAGCATTACTCTATCTCTAATATGGATCCAACCCGGTCTTATCATACTTTTTTTTTGGTTTACTTCCATAATAATTACATCCATAATCTATGGGTTTTTTTCGTTCTTGTAGCAGAGTTCATGGAAAGTGGGAAACTCAAAATAAAGTTTATAGTACCACAACGGTTTCATCAGAATTTTATAGTACCAGATTAGTTGTGTGGTGACGTTGTAGCATGTAACGCACACAAAGATAACTCACTACTATCGGACATTTAGTGCTATACAGACCTTATACTATTGTCAATGACAAAGGATATTGACTATTATTATTAGTGATAAAACCTCTACTACGGCGTACTTATTATAAGTAATTTTGTTGATTAAAATAATACTACTATGGGACCTTTTTACCTAATGAGTAGAGGGCAATGATCTACTAATAAAAAGTGGTAGACAAGGTACTAGCGCTTAAAACAGGTTATTTAAAACTAGCCTAATTCAACGATAGCATCAATACTTGAATAGTCAATAGCGATAGTAATAAGATAACTTGTGTACCTCATTTTACTCTTAGATCATTGATAGACGTTATAAATATGTTTATTTGCAGGATTTGCGTCACATCGTTTAGAATACTCATTTTAACTGGATATTATTATGCTTTCACATATCTGTTTTATATGAATATCCCAACTATATAGCTGTTAGAAAACCATACTTACTTAGATCGGGTCGATGTAGAGTAAATCAGACTACCGGAGGTATTGCCTCATTTCCTATACTTCTGACTCCTTCACTTCTACTTCACCTATACTCATTATTATTTTTGACATTGCCAGCATTAAAAAAGTAGGTACCAATATTTGTAGAGGATTTAAAAAAAAAAAATTAAAGAGCGCTCGTAGATGCTTAGTTGATCATTGTTAGATTGCCCTTAACCACGTGGTCAACAGTGTTATAATTAGCTCTAGTATTTTTGTTCACTAACATCACACGTGGTTAGCTACTGATAAAATTCTTTCGTATCTTGATATATATTATAATTGGACTTTAATCTTTACGACAATGATTGTACGATATTAGCACAATTGTTAGAATTATTATCCAATATTCCACATGGACAGTCGAGTCGACAAAGATACGGTTGCACCTTTACATTCAAGTCAATAAGAAAAATCTCCTTTGTCGACTGTACTTAGAATGAATAGACATCGTTAGCTTGATATCATATACCTAGGATTGAATAATTTGCTGACATAAACTTAATACGTATCGTTAGATTGTATTATTGACTAAGATAATACTATTCGTATTGATAGATTGAAACGGTTAAACGATGAAACATTTGTATTCTTATCTATAACATAATTACAGATTCTGACAGCTTGATTCATCAGTCATCACTCATCACCGATTTAATTAAATGTCTATGTTTAAATCTAACTCTGTCTGTCTGTTATACTTTCACGGTTAGCCCACTGAATATATATTCCTTAAGCACTAAGCGCATTCAAGTTGTCTTCCTATGTGAAATTTATTTGCTGTGTTCCGATATTAACGTACAGAGGTTCTTAAACATTAAGTCTATAGAATTCTTACAGGAAATGAAGGGTCGACCAATCGTACATTTATAAAACTCCAGTTAAATTAATTACGTACGCTTAGGCCAGACTGCTAAATAAATGCGTTAAAAATGCTATTATTTAGGTATGTCTCTTTACTGTTTCTCTGTCTGCTTAAATACATGGGGCTGAATACAATGATTGGTGAAATGTTGGTGTTAATTCACATCTACCTAACCCTACGCGAATAAAGACGTAATTATATGTGTAAGTGTGTTATTATAACATGAGCTATCGATGACTCGGTGACCCACTCTTTACTAAAGGCAACAGTCAACTTAACTATACAAATAACAAAGGGTAACCGAGTAACCACAGTAAGTGTGCTATCAAGCGGTGTGGTTATTAGTGGGTGTACTTAATTGAAACCCGACAGAAATAAAGATAATGTAACGAGTGTTCAAAGTGCGTATGTGATAGTGTTATTGTCTCTAAGTTTCCGCACTGCTTGATAGCGAACTATCCTTGAAAGATTATAACCATGGTCAATGTGCTTGACAACCAAGGCTTGAGGTTACAATCCTTTATAACAGTATTAGTCCAGTCGAATTAGGATTTGACCTAAAAAAAAATCTTAGTAACAATTTTCTTACGTTGGGGGAGGTTACTGGCAGTGTAATATATTTTGTTGTATTGGATTCGTTGCGTTGTCCGCCACATGAAATTTAATTGCCTACAATTTTGATTTTCATATTTTTCATTAAAAACTCGGCAAATGTCGATCCTAGAAAAATAAAATTAAACCCAAAATGTAATTAGGTAGTATCTAAGCATATCAAGTAGAATACGGAACGTTACACGTTTCATATGGCATGTGTACGAACACAGAATAATTTATACTTCATATTATTAGCAACAGATACATAGAAGAACATGTTTGTATGTCTCACTCGTTCACATTTCATTGATTCTTTTCTTTATTTTTACAGACACAGATGCCCACAGCTGTGCTACAGTATAAATAATTAGGCAGTATTTTGCTTCGCACCGTCCCTGATAATAAATAGGTACCTACGACGGCGTGGTACATACCGAATATTCTAACAGTATAGATAGGGCTGCCTTTTAAATGGTCTCTCTTGAGTCATCTATTATTCTAAAACTATTGATTTCATTTATAAACTATTTTTCATTTTATTTTTAGTGCATTTTTTGATTATGAGTCAGAGCAGAGGAAATGATGTAACAAAAGTTTTATAAAAATGTAGGCTTAGTACTTCAACGCTTTAGGTCAGAAAGGGAGTATTCTTTTCTCCTTATAGGTACCTAGTTTCTATTATACCTAGGTAGTAAAAAGGACTATTTTCTCTTTTCTTATGACTGCTGTTTGTACGAAGTCGATCAGCTTTTCGTGTGCAGACAATGCTGTCCATGGACAAGGCTAGGTGCTTTTCGCTCAGGTGCTATTCGGGTGGATGCTCTAAGTGGACTACACCAAGTAACTGCTACCTAAGTGTACTGTACTTACAATCACAAAAGTGCAAAGCCACGCTTTGAATAGTTACATTGAACCGGTTTTTATTATGTTTGATGAACAAGTACTCATTTGCTACGAGTATATCGCTTCGCAAGGTACTGCCTACATTCCAGAATACACTTAACCTTATAGTTAGCATCAAAGCTATATCGTACCTTATTAAGTGAAACATGTTAATGATATGCATTGTAAATACCTATACAGTTACTTAGCCATAATTGACCAGTCTTTAACCAATATAATAACTAAGAAATCATTATAACTTCTATATCTTATTTATTTATTATTTGTACTTTTTAAAGTGACTTAAAGGTCTGGACTTGATGGTATCCTAGCCCCTTAAAATTACACCAGTAAACAGATGGCCAATTCTCCAAATAAATAAATAAATATTTTTTATTGTAAACTAAAAGAAACAAATAAACAGAAATATCATACAATCTAATGTACAATGGGCGTCCTCACTGCAAACAACAATCTTTTCCAGGCAACAAGTACAAAAGATGTTCAAAACATTTGATCGTGGCAAACTTAATGAATATTTTTTTATTACGTGAATTGGCCCTCCTTTCATTTTGAAGATCGACAATGGGGATGTCCAGGCAAAACTAATTGTAGTAACATTGTAATAATAACAAGATCATAGCTGTCAGATTTGAACGACTTATTTTTTGTTTTCAATCGTATTTTTTTGGTATTTTTGTGATCTGGACTTGTCTCAGAATGTTAACTTTGAATATGCAACAACTCAAAGCAGAATTGAGGCAAAGAGGTGCAACTTCAACTGGAAAGGAAGCTAACCTCATCGATAATAAATCTTTAAATTTTACTGTTTTCCCAAAATGTAACTCATACTGCAAAAAAAAAAAACAAACACTGTATCTATCTTAAAACACTGTATCTATCCAACTATTATGTGTTGAAGACCGCTTAGAACAATTTGCGAATATTAAGTAGGTACTGCCTCAGTAACAAGTTCAGTTCCTATATTTTAGCAGTGAGCCTTACTAATTCCAGGTTGGAGTCCTATGACCACAATTTTCCTTTCTTACTTAGTTTAGTTTTAAAAAATAAACCAAAGACAGAATCCAGAGTTGGTTTGAACCTAGCTCAGTATCGATACTACCAATGTAAACCCCATAAGTAATACAACCATTTAGGCGACTTATTGACTAAAATACAGTAGTTAAATGAATATGATTCTAAAGTTTAGTAACAGATGAGAGCCCTTCCACGACTTTGGGTGATATAACTGATATACGTACGAACTTTAAGCACACGGTTGTTAAGATCGCGAACTTACTCGGCTCGCCGTCGGCGACAGACGTGAAGCTTGCTCACACTATTTCGCGATGTTAAGGGAAGAGGCTTTGTGCTATTTAGGAATTCTATCATTTCACATTTTAAAAATTAATCAAAGAAGACGAAATCCCATGTGAATGTAGTTAGAGAGTTACGCGACGATAAGGAAATTTTCAGAATGCCTGAGCCGATGCATAAAGAACTTTTGCGTTTGATTATACCAATTATAGCTAAACAGGATAGGATACTTGTTTGAGAGAAGCTATTTCACCGCATGACCGTTTAAGTGAAACATTGCGATTTTTGATATCTGGTGGAACATAATACAGATTTAATGATTATAATTTTGAATAAATTTCTGTATGTTTTGAACTTCATATTTTTGTCCTTATACTCATTATTTCTAATTTTCCAAAGACAAGGATTATTTCGAAAAGTTATTTTATGAAGCACATTATACCAAAATTAAAACGTTAAACTCAAATGGCGTCGTGAACAAAATGGTGGCTCGCGGCTCGCAATGCTACGATGCTGAAACGGGTTACGAGCAAAATTTCACACTCGCCAGAGTAAGGTCGCCGAGCCATAAGTTCGCGTACTTACTCGTACGTCTGTCAACCAAAATTTGATGTACCGTGTCGAAGTAATAGTTAGATTCTTTGACTTCATTGTGAGAACATGTGTAATATTGTGTTACGACACAGCGTGATAATATTTACATAAATTAATGAAGGCGTGAAAAAATTATTTGTTTATTTTAATTTTGATGATCATTTAACTTGTTCGTGGTTTTTGTGTGGATCGTCAGAATAGAAACACTCTAACAAATCTGTGCCCGACGTTAGTTTGGAAGTTTCAGTTTAATTTCATTAAGTTTTGATAGCTTACAAAATCAAATAATTGTAACCTATTTACTAACTAATATAATTTTGTTTCTAATAATAAAAACTTATATCAAGGGACTTCAGCCTCAGCTAGCCTATTAGGGGTACGGCCTGGATGACGCGGCCACGACGGAGGAGATAATCTCCGCCGTCGTGGAGGCGAGCGGCTGCCCTCGTGATCAGGTGAGGTCAAGTGAAACCTTTGGCTTTGGCCCCGCCGGTCACGGGTCGGCAGTCGTGAGCTGCCCCGTCGCAGTGGCCCAGAAAGTACGGACGGACGGAGCCTCCATGTCGGGGGCTTCCTGAGGACGCAGGCGCATCTTCTGCAGCCCCGCGAAGCCAGGTGCTTTAGGTGCCTGGTCGTGGGCCATGTAGGAGTGCAGTGTACAGCGGAAGTCACCGTGAGAGACCGGTGCTTCCGCTGTAGTCAGCCCGGTCACACGGCCACTGCCTGTGACGCTCCGCCACGCTGTTTTAAATGCGTGGCGGAGGGCAAGGAGGCCGACTACCGGGCCGGCAGTAAGGCCTGCGCTGCCTCAAGGCCAAAGCCCCTTCCGTCCGCTCGGGGGGGGGGGGGGTGCACGTTCGCCGCAGGGTGCGGAAATGGACGTTCATTAATGGGCACCCATTTCCGCATCCTACAGGTGAACCTGAACCACTGCACTGGTGCTCAGGACCTTCTGAATGCTAGGGGCCCGGGTTGCGTCGCGGCGGAATATGAGGGTGTGGCTGTCGTGGCCGCTTACGTCTCGCTGAGCCTCGACCAGCATCAGTTTGAGCTATGGCTCCCTGAGCTGGACGTCGTTCTCGCTGCATGCCGGCCTCGCCCCGTCCTGGTCCTGGGAGACTTCAATGCCTGGTCACAGGCTTGGAGCTCACGGGAGACCAGAGACAGGGGGAGGATACTTCAGCACTGGGTCACTACACGTGGCCTAGTCATTCTGAACCGGGGGAATGTCGCAACCTGGACGCGGCGGGGACTCAGCTCGGTCATAGACGTCTCGTTTGCGACCCCTGAGCTCGCCCGCCGAGTCCAGGGATGGCGTGTCGTGGAGGAGGAGGAGACGTCGTCAGATCAACGATATATTCGGTTCGACGTTTCCCCCCCACCTAATCTGCCGCCAGCTATCGCGAATCCCCCGGAACCGCGTAGGACCTCTCCTAGAGGCAGCCATTGTGCAGGCCTGGATCCCGATAGCGGACAGACCTGCCGATGTTGATGCCGAGGTGGAGTAGTTCGGGAGGGCCATGTCGCATATCTGCGATGCGGCGATGCCCAGGGCTAGGCCCAGACCGGCGAGGAGACAAGTGTATTGGTGGACGCCGGAAATCGCGCAGTTGCGCGTGGAGTGCGTTACCGCGCGCCTTCGGTACACCAGGTTCCGCCGGAGGCGTGGTCGCCCAGACGATGCGGCAGCCCGAGAGACGGAGCTCTATGATGGGTACAGAGAGGCCAAGAGGGCCCTTCAGGTGGCCATCAAGCGGTCCAAAAAGTTGGGCCGCGAAGAGCTGATGGAGGCCCTGGAGCGGAACCCGTGGGGGTGCCCGTACCTTATGGTAAAAGGTAAATTACGCCCTAAGGCGCCTCCACTGACCCAGAGCCTACAGCCGGAGCGGCTGGAAGGGGTCCTGGACTCCTTGTTCCCATCAAGAGCGGAGGAACACATTCCTCCTCGCATGGCTCCGTCTCAGGTGCCCAACGCGGAAGGCAGCGAGAACGACGTGCCCGTAGTCACGGAGGGTGAGTTAGGGGCGGCTGTACTGCGGCTTAAATCCCGCAGAAACACCGCCCATGGACCCGACGGCATTCCAGGCCGAGCGTGGGTTCTGGCTCTCGAGGAGCTTGGACCTCGACTTATAGGGCTCTTTAGCGCATGCCTCGAAAAAGACCAGTTTCCCAAGGTCTGGAAGACAGGGAAACTGGTCTTGATCCGAAAGGCGGGGCGGCCGGCAAATTCTCCATCAGGATACCGGCCGATCGTGTTGCTTGACGAGGTGTGCAAGCTTTTCGAGCGTATAATATGGGCCTGATCTGGCGGATAGCCAGTTTGGCTTCCGGCAAGGGCACTCCACCGTGGACGCGATCATGCGCATCAGAGACCTGACGGAGGAAGCAATCTCACGGGGTGAGGTGGTGGTGGCGGTGTCTCTTGACATCGCCAACGCCTTCAACACCTTGCCCTGGAGCTGCGTTAGGGAGGCGCTTATCTACCATGGAGTGCCTCCCTACCTCCGTCGAATTGTCGGGGCCTATCTCTCCGAGAGGGCCATTACTTACCCGAGCTGGCTAGGGCCGGGTCGGCGAGATGTGTCGTGCGGTGTTCCGCAGGGATCGGTATTAGGACCGCTCCTGTGGAACATCGGTTACGATTGGGTGCTGCGCGCTCCGTTGCTCAGAGGGGCCCGCGTAACGTGTTACGCAGACGACACCCTCGTTACGGCGCGGGGAGCAACGCACCGAGACGCAGCACTAAAGGCCACGGCAGGGGTTGCTCAAGTCGTGGGTCGGATACGGCGGCTGGGTCTCGAGGTCGCCCTTCACAAATCCGAGGCTCTGTGCTTCCACGGACCTCGGATGGGGCCACCTGCGGGATCCAGGCTACAGGTAGGGGGCGTCAGCATCGGCATCGATCTTAAAGTTTACTAACCACCTATTTCTATTGTATGATTATCTTTTTAGTACGTTAGAATATAAAAGTCTTATCATTGAATTGTGGAAACACGGTAATAGGGAAGTAGGTAATCTTTGCTTAAGTTCTATTTCAACATGTCATGATTACATTACATGTTAACATGTAATATTATGTCAGAACGGGGCCCATTATCGAACTTATAAAATGTTAATCTTATACGATTATTTCGTGATGAATAAGTAGAGAGTGTAGAGACACCACGGGTAGGCATTGAGTTCTATGTACTATACATAGAACTCAATGCAGGTAGGACGGAATTATGTTCGTTGAACTTACTTTAAACTTGTTTTAGCTGATTTTGTCAAGAAGAACTTAGCTCTTCATAGAATATTATCTTATTGATTGCAAAAATAAGAAAATCAAATATTATCAAATACCTAACTAGCGATAGAGATTGTCTTAATATTACTAAGACCTCGCTGTCTTTCACCAAGCTGTATCACATTAACCGTGATAGCTCGTCAGTATTCACGAATGATATTTTTTACGGAACTCTTCGTGCACGAGTCTGACTCGGAATTGGCTGTTTTTATTTCATTCATACGTTAATTCAGTGGTACTACCACAGTTAGAAGAACGATCTATAGTGAAACAAATTGAAAGATGGTCACCAAGAATATTGACAACAGATCGTATTTGTATGACCGTGGAGTTATTGCTATAGCGGCACTGTTAATTTAAAAGAGAAATCGGCTGCAGCCACTTATCGAACGTAACCACTTACCTAGGTTTCTAGCCTTATATGCATTACATTACATTACATATTTATGATTTTCATTAATTATCTATTAGGTTATTATCTAAATCACAGAAGCAAAATGATACTCCACCAAGCACTCGTTAACGTTAATGATCATTCTATTTTATCCTACTAATGTAAGTTAGTAAGGATGAGTTTTGTCACTCTTACATGCAAATCGACTCTGGATGAAATTTGGCACAGAAATAGATTGCCGATATAAGCAGAGATGCCTCTTTTAATTACGGAAATTCCGTATCGTTCTTTTCCGACACATTTAATTATTTCGTGGTACCTACCCTACCCTTGTTTTCTTCACATGAAAAAGTAAATGACGTGATCCATGTGAACTACTATTAATATTTTTGTCTACAGATACATTTTATTTGTGCATTGAAGTGTGGCCCTTAACATTGTTTTCAGAGAATTTCAATTTTATCAGGTGCGGTAAACAGTAATGATAAACGTACTTTCCGTCACATTTTTACGTCAGTCAGGTTGAGACATGTTTATATTGTTACCTACTAGTGTCTAGTCGTAATTGTTGAATGTTATTAGATCAACCACAAACGTTTGCCAATGAGTGCAACTCCGGTACAGGTGTACTAAGTGCCAAGCACGCAAATAAACAGTTCAGAGCTCGTGTTGTTTCAGTACTTTCAGTTACAGTTCAATTGTTTGTTTATTATCAGTTTAAAAATTAACAAACTGAATTACCAGTTTGTTAGTTAAAATGAATAATTGGATCGAGTTACCGAATAGTGCACGATCCATATTTAAAAATTGTTTCAGAATATTTTGCAGATGTTTACGCTGAAAACAGTTTCTATGTGACAATGTCTCAAAAAGATTAAAAAATAATATTTTTGAAACTTCAGCGAAGTTATCATTTGCACGTTTATTTAGATTAATATTTACTTAGATTAATATCTAAGAGAACTTTACAGTCACGGAGAAAATAATTCTCCATGAGTGTAAAGTTAATCGGTGCCTTATTTTCTGTTTAATAATCTCTAATAATAATACGTTAGCGTAACGCTCATAACTAAAAAAAAAACCCAACCAATTTTCATCGATTTTTTTTTTAAATGAAAGCTTAGGCACAAAATAATTAATAGTGCTAACGTAGCTTAGGTTCCAAAGGGGTGCAGAAAAATAGGACATCAAAAACAAACGGGCGGAGCCGCGGGAAAAAGCTAGTAGTAAGTATAAAGATCAACATGAATTTATCAATTTTACATGTGAAGTAAGTACACACCCTAAAAACGTGAGTAGCAGCCCATAGGAATGTAACTAGTAGTTTTGTGAACAGTAGACCTCGCGACCACCCTATGCCACTATTTTCTGGTACCCTTCTCTGGTATTAAAACAGAAACGATATCTTCTTATTTTGAGCAGCACTGGATGCTTTGCCGAAAAATAATGACGATTCGTTCTTAAATATCATCATATTTTTCCAACAACCTGTGAGGAATCATGTCCTTGATGTTTCAGCCAATAATCATCAAGATCCGTTCATAAATAACTCGACATAAAATTACCCCCATTTTCTCCGGCCATTTTCCCCTATCGATGAAAGCTGAAAATTAGTTTTTTAAATTAAAGAATATGTGTGCCAAGAGAAGAATATGTCAGCCACCTTGTCGAAACAGAGTATTTTTCAATATTTTAGAATATGAGTCAAGCAATTTCAACTGTATGTCAAATTAGTGTCATTAATTGCGGACGTCAATTAACATATACCATTATACTGAATAAATTAATTTTGGTAGTAATTAGCTCTATATATAAAAAATTGGCTCAGTAAATATTCTTTATCTACTCTCATACTGAAATGTTAACAATAAAAATTATAAACAGAATTTAAATGATGGTCTTTACGCACAGAATATCAAAATTAAATTAAAAAAATACATTAAGGTACAGCTCTTCTATGGCAATTGTATCATAATATAACTTTTACATACCTACGATACAATTTCAATGGGATACGAGGAGGTATCAATGCATTTTTTTCTACATAATCTGTGAACGCGGCGCAACACGTATGCGCGATCCACTTTCAACTAATGCTTATCGTGTAGGGCTAGTAATTCCCCCCTCTAACACAAGAGTCTTGCCTCACTCATACCAACTACTTCCACTCATGCACCTACAATTTCTTTTTTCCCTCACTAATGCCCTTACACTTACCCCCTTCCCTGACTCATGCATCCACATTTTCTTCCTTCCCTCACCCTTTCCCTACTCCTCATACATCCGTAACGTACCCCACTCCTTAATATTCTTCTATTATCTACCCCCTTCCCCACATTGTAACCCTTCAACAACAGTTTCCCCTCCCCCCTCCCCATCCCGTTGTCTTTCTTCACTACTCAACTAATTAATTTCCCAAGCTCTAATCTGTCAATTTATTTAATCAGTTTAAATAAAAAGTGAACTCTCCTACAAACTTTTATCCCTTTCATCGGAACATCTTAAAAATGATAAACTTTGACACAAACTTTTATCCCCCCCCCCCCCCCTTTAACCCTTTTTTTTCACGATAAAAGGTTATGTCCGTTCCCAAGCTATAGTCCATCTATGTAACAAATTTTGCCGTGTTGGTTCCCGGTGGAGTCGAAGCTCCAAAGGGATAGGGCTGTTCTCTATCCGACAGTGAACATACGGCCCATGAAAAAGTACCTGCTAGACAGCAATATGCTCGCCCCCTATCACGTGGGACCCAAAATCATAGTTGTCGAAACGTGGGGGTTAATACACCTCTGCATACCTCTTCGGGATCACCGACAGCCCTCTCTGCAGAGCCTGCATGAGAGAGGAAGGAATCGCGGCACATGTGCTCCTACACTACCCTGCAACCGCTACATACAGGGCTAAGTACTTCAATAATACAGGTATGCTCGGGGAGATCACCAGCAGAGTGAAGAGGCTACTGGCATTCTTCAATGAGTTGGGGTGGATCGAGTGCAAATGCCCACCCTCACGCAAAAATCCGCGCCATGACCTGGAGTTGCGGATACCAGCCCGTGATACCATACCATATAGTTAGTACCATATAGATAGTATACCCCTTCGGCGATTTACAGGCATGTGTATATATGTATGTTCAAAAATGACATACTTTCATGCAAACTTTTATCCCATACTTCCCCCCTTTAACCCCTTTTTTCGCGATAAAAGATAGCCTATGTCCGTTCCTAAGCTCTAATACATTACTGTACAAAGTACCAGCTCTTCGAACGTGTAATTTTTTAGTCTTCAAATAATGTATGGATTTGTTGATTAATGATCACTGCTCCGCTCCCTTGAGTGGTAGCGTGATGATATATAGCCTATGGCCTTCGTCGATAAATGGACTAGGCGCTCATCACAAAAAAAAATCGAACCAGTAAACCAACTCTTTAGATGTAATTAGTACCTATACTAACTTTTTACTATAAATTTAAATCGGAAAAAGTTGACAAACTACCTACGTGCACAAATTCTGTATAGTCAAAATTCTCCTTTGCATTTTTTATTTTCAGATGTACTAACTTTACCCCAGTTATGTTGAGAAAAGGAAGAATGCGAGAAACCTTAAAATTTAAATAATGTAGCCAAACCATGCCTTTTAGGGAATCACAATCAAAACTGAATCTACAATCTAGGTAATTGTATGCCTCTTTTGTTTTAACACAGAAGATACCAACTTGACCCTGCAGGTTAACCGAGTCAGGTGGTTAACATGTTCCGCAGAACGTAAAATTGATGTTTGGCAGAATTTGAACTATCCACCTTGAGGTCTGGAAGTAATTCTCCAATCGACTTATAATGGTTAAGTATAACCGTGCAAGGCATTCAACATTTATTTCCAACAGGAAGCTTTTGCCGTACCTAGTGCACTTTTAAATCAATCACTGAATAAATTAGCCCACCGAAGTCCACTGCTGGATATAGGCCTCTCAAAATGTGCGCCACATCCAGTCTTTTTAAATAATTATTGTCAATATGACTGCAGGCCGCAATGGTCTATGTGTGATTTTCTACCGTACGTCACTTTTGTGGATGTAGATATGCATGTTAATTGCATCGGTTATTAGTTTTGAAATCGAAAAAGCTTCACAAAAGTTTTATGGCGTCCAGTAAAGTTCACCTTTCTCCGAGATGATCTTCGCTAGGCTCCTAGATTGTTGAACTGGATTGCTGAATGCTGCTGGGGGTAAGCCAATTTTTTATTATCATCCCAAACTTTTTCCTTTGTTATCATCATCAGAGCGATTTACCAGTTGCGTTGAAAGTTTGTAGTTCGGTTGTAGTTGCCCAAGGTTCGCTTTAAAAATAAGGGTGACGCGTAAGACTGCGGTAGCTATCGGGGAATAAAGCTCATTTCACACAGTATGGGAAGTTTGGGAGAAAGTGATAGAGAAGCATGTATGACAGGAAAGCGTGATTACCCAAAACTGTTTAGGGTTTATGCCTGGACGCGGGACCGCATACGCCATTTTTGCTCTTTGCCAACTGTGCGAAAACTATAGGCGTGCGCACAAAAACTTGCTCATGGCGTTGGTGAATCTCGAGAAGGCATAATGACCGAGTACCCAGAACGGTTTTATGGTGGGCCCTGAAAGAGAAAGGTGTGCCTGGGAAGTACATAGAGTTGATCTGTGCGATGTACTGCCGATCAAGAACCTATGTACGATCCGCTGCAGGTAACAATCTCTCCTTGTTGACAATGAATGCCTTGACATCGGAGATACAGGAGGAGAGACCCTGGTGTATGCTGTTTGCAGAAGATATTGTCCTGGTTGGTGAAGATAGGCATGAGGTACAGAGCAGCTTGGAGGAATGGCAGTGTACACTAGAGAGTGTAGGCATGAAAATCAGTAAAACCGAGACTGAATGTTCTGTGATTTCGGCGGTCTCTTCAGTTTTACACCTATGGTATTAGATGGTCCACCAATACCAGTCTGCTTCAAATTCTGTCACCCAGGATCTTAAACAGGCGGATGGAGAAATTGATCGAGTAGTGATGCACAAAATAGGGTGGATGAAATGGCGGCTGGTCAAAGCCACAATATGTGATCCCTAATTTCCCCTCAAGCTTAAGGGGAAAATTTATAAGTCCATGTTCAGACCTGCCGTAATGTATGGATCGACATGTTTGGCGACGAATGAAAGACAACTGCATGTGGCGGAAATCCGAATGTTATGTTATGGAAAAATTATGAGGAGAGAGGAAAGTAATGTTGTATGGAAGGTTCAAAATATGAATGTAGAGGGCTTGGGACAAGAGGTAAGCCCAAGAAAAGATGAATGGATTTCTTGACATGATATGGATACGAAGCGACTAACTGAGGAAATGACATCTGACAGGAATTTATAGAGGAGAATGACATGATGCACCGAACCCAAATAATTGGGACCAGGGCAAGTAGATGATGATGATTACCTATGTAGTTACTAAATTTTAGTGTGATGTATGGAGCTGTTGCTTATTCTTTACTAGAGAATACAAGTTTGCGGAAAATGATGAAAGTTTTAAGTCGGTTTCTATATTTATTCTTAAGGTAAACTAGTGTTGAAAAACCCAGCTTCATTTATATTAATATAAGATGAGTCGATCGATAGCAGGTTTTATTTTAAAAAAAAGGGCAGGAATGGTGCGACCCTTTATTTTATTTAGATGTCCCGGTACCGGGTCGCGATCCCGCAATTGGGAAACGCTGCTCTATACCTATTGCACTCAGTAGAGTGAAATCGAGCAGGTCAAGGCCGGGTAAATCACCCGGTCAAACACCCTTGAGTCTTATTAGTTACGTAGAGATCTTTTGCACTCTTTCAATTAATCCCACTTTCTCTTTCTTATTCAAAACTAGCGATCCGCCCCGGCTTCGCATGGGTGGTAAAACCGTTCCCGTGGAAATCCAGTATACCCTATGTTACTCAGGGTGAATGTAGCTCAGAATTTTTGAAATCCTCTTTACAATAGTAGTGTAGCCTAGTGGTATGGGTAATGGACTGCTGAAACGAGGTCTCGGGTTCAATCCCAGGTCTTACCATGGCACACATCAATGACTTTTGGTTGCTTTTCGAAGTTATGTGTGTATTTATCGCAGGTTTATAAGTGCCCGTTTAATGGCAATAGGCTCGCCATCTATTACATTGGGACCTAAACATAAACTGGCGAAATGTGGGTGCTAGCACCTCTGCCTACCCCTTCGGGGATATAGGCGTGAGTTTATATATATGTGTAGTTACAAACATACAAATTGGTAGACAACACATGTCGGTCTGGCTCATCTGGTCGAGATGTTACCCTTTCAGTTAAAAAGAACGACCTCCCGTGATTTTACTTGCCGCACCATAAATGGTTTACACATTTTCGAGACAATTGCCACAAAAATATCGGACTAATCTATAGCTATGTCTGGCATTAAATAATTTTATATGAGGGATGGAAGCAACAATACTCGATACTGTTAAGATAAAACCTAGATAGGTACTGCGTGTGCATGTGTTTACTTACGTTACTAGAAACTTACTAGACATTTTTCTTTGAGATCATTCTCACAGAAATCATCTAATTGTTTTATTTTATTAGCGTCATGTTAAGGTTAAAACACAGGTTGGTACATGCATAATATTGTAAATATGGTTTATTAGACAGGTATGAACACACTCACGACTTTCTCCTTTCCTTTTTTATAAAAAAAAACGAGAATTAAAGAGAACTACTACTAATAGTTTTCTAATAAATTGGCTAGCTAAATGAATATTGATTAAATAGAGACACTTATACAGGAAATGTTTATTGTAGGATGTGAAAAGAAATGTTTAACAACGTACAAATAATTTCGAATATAGTAGGTGTTATCTAATCACTGTTAACTTTATCATTATCGAAAAGAATAAATACTTATTGTTGCCTATTAAGTTTTTACATACCTTAACATTATATTTGCTATTTTTAGTAGATAAACTTGTACAAAAGTTGTATAAAAACTAATAGTTAACAGTAAGTTAAAACCTTTGTCCTCAACTGATAAGTACTGATAACAAACTTGTGAACTTGTGAAAGTGTGACACGTGGGCGCAGTCCTATCAGATATTGCAAAATAGAATATACCTACCTAGTAAACAAAAGTTTAGTCAACTTTTGTTTATGCTTCGGTTAAAAATAGGGCCCGACTGCCCGAATCTAACATTACAACTGTTGTGATGTTATCACAACGACACCATAAATGTTGTATCCTTTAGTTTCTTTTGTTTATAAAATCAACAGATGCGTGACACAATCAGAATAGTAGTCTTGATCCCCAGGTTTGCTTCTGTGCGTATGTAAGTATTGGACATTGATGTGGAAATAAAAACGACGCAACATAAATATTAACATAAGAATGTTAAACTACTAGTAAGGTATCCTGGATTTATGACTAGGGAATAGTAATACAAAGTAATGAGATTGTAAAATTCATTATTGAATAGAATAATTAAGATAAGATAATACCTATTGTTTCCTAACGAGGAGATACGAATTATAATTAATCGATGTCTTGACTTTAAAAACTATAGGCATATTAGATTACAAAAGCAGCTTACCTTTAGGATTGATTTTTGACCATAAAGTTGATCCTACGGAGTAACTAATATTTTTGAAAGATATGGTTAAAGTATCCTCCACAAGTGAAGTGGAATTCGTCTCCTGCGAGTCTGAATGTTCGCTGGCCATTTTTATGAACTAATTTCACTCACACCAATTGGAATAACTATAACACAATAAGATACACTGTCTCCATCGCGCGCTAATTTGAACAAAGAAACGCGAATGTAAACAAAGTGCGCGGCAGCAGCGTGGCGCTCGACGCCTAATCTCGCCAGCAGTGCCAAGCCAACTGTCTGCGTAAACGACAGTGCCGAGGCGGTTATCGCCAGCGCCTATCGAGCTGTTCCCCCACTTCCCATATTTACTAGCTAGCACTGTACTCACTCTCTGTTATCTCTACAAGACAGATACTATACTACGCTAATCGTTGACAGCACAGCTGAAGAACTGTCGCTTATAACAAACTCAACTTAAAGGTTGAGTTGTTCTCAATAGTCGAGACCCAGCTTTGTTCCTTTGTTACCAGAATAATGTCTGCAATATTTACAATAATAGATAATATGTAGATAGAATGCCGTTTGAGGTCGAGAGGCTGGGATCATGGGGTCCAAGTGCCCATCTATTATTTAAAGATATTTCCAAACGGTTAGTGGGCGCTAACCGCGACCAGAGTGCTGGTATCCGGTTTATTTCCTGCGCAAAGGATCTGTATTGCCATTTCAACGGGGCAATGTCGCCAGTTTTCTGGCCACCTTCCCAGTTGACGTCGATAGGGAAAAATTCTTTGACGCGTGAACCTGCAGGTTTGTGTATACCTATTATATTTTATTTTTATATTTTTAATTCAATAATTCTAATGTATATATTGTAAGTAAAATACTACTTACTTGTTAATAGGACAAGAGCAAATAATACTTTCATATATCGTATAATACAATAGAGTCATTACCATGTAAATATAATAGGATATTAATGTAAACAAATACCTATTTGAAATACATAAACTTGAATCGATTTATTTCACGCTACGCCAACTTTTTAATTAATTCCACCTTATCTACTTTTTTTCATATTATCATTTTAATTTTTTCATACCGAAGAAAGAAGACAATGAATTTGCTCGAGCTTAATGAAACGAATGAAATGAAAAAAAAAAAAACTAACAATGTATGATCTTATGCAATGTAGCGCGGGCAGTTTTGAAAGTTCGTATAGTTATTTTCTAAGGTGTCACTTTTCAGTCTTTTGTTTGTTTACTGAAAATTATTATTAATATCACTTTAGTTACTTTTACATTATATATCTACATAAAATTAACTACAAATTATACTTGAACATTTTTACTGTAGTCCAAAAAAATAACGGAACAAACGTCGGTCCCTCTGTGGCCAAGCTAAGTTGGTTTTGTCGAGGATTAAATAGGCTTTGTTACATTTGAGCTCTCGTATTTATTTAATTATTGATTCTACAGTAAAAATATCTGACATCAGACATAATTTATAGGAAATTTGGTGTAGATAAGTAATAGTTCAATTTGTCAGAGTGAGTGTTCCTCTGAAAGGGATGGATCGCGCGCTAGGTTGTTGACTCTTTCTAATAGATCCCGAGGAGGGCCAGACCGAGAGGAATGACCCTGGGTCAGCCGGGGTGCGAGAGATATGTCACGAGACAACCTCACCTTCGGCCTACCACATCGACCCACAGACGGCGTGCGGTTTAGTCGGTTCGAGTCCGACATAACCTCCCCCTTCGGCTCCGAAGGGGGAGTATCCGTGGGGATTTCCCGCATGTAAAAAAAAACTGGTCTCGCAAGGCGCGAGCGGGGCCTCGTGCGTGGAACTAGTAGGCGTTTTGGTATAGCTTTGAGGTAGTCCTATATTAATTTCATACCTCTCTGCGTATGTACCCACTATAAAATATATATGTATGTTTCCTGTTGAAACAAAATATTATGCCGTACCATTAATATAGTATTATCTGTCAATTCATAGGGCACGCTTTCAGTAGGTCTCTATCTATCTATCTATCTCAACTCACGTTTTTGGATAGGTTAACGAAAATATCTCATGGCTCTTGTTGCCTTCTACAGTTATGTTTCATGGAAAATATGCTTAAGTATTTTGGTTCTTTTTATCAACAGTCGTCTATAATCCAATCGTTTTATCTATTCTAATCAAAAAAGATAAAATATCCGAGTGAATCAATATCGTGTTGTAACGCAATAGAGGGACATGACGCAAACTAAACTGTGGCATTGTTTACGGGTGATAGCTACTCATTATTTAAATATATACAGATATACACAGACAAATATATACAGTGACACAACAAGACCGCTTCTATATCTTGTCAAAGCATGTCAGAGGTGAATTGTTCATAGGCGTCACGGGTCTTACGGTTTTTTTTCAAAGAATGGGAAATACCTTTTTGCTCTAGAACTGCTACCAACTCGATATTTATGATAAGAGCAGGGTTCATCTTATAAATGAAATTGGATATTGCTAAGCGCAGCAGTTGATAACGGATCGATCGATTCGGCATTTTTTTTCGTACTTATGTTTCTTTTAGTTCCATGGAAGGTTTAAAAATATGTTCTCATGGGTAACGGGTTCTACAGAATTTAAATAATTAATTAATAATTTAGTAAAATCCAATCCAATTTTCACTAAAATAACGTAGGTTCTGGGAGCACTGAAATTCTCTTGCAATAAGACAAGGGGGATATATTTTTTATTTACATATACTCTTACTCATATATCTATTTTTCTCTTTTCATCCCTTCTCATCCATTTCCACACATTACTAAAAGTTTCCTTTTTATGGGCTATTATTACATCGTCTATTCTATATATATTTTACCTAATAATATAATCATAATTAAATTTCAAATTATTTAGAGATAAATATATTATTCTAAAGTAAAAAAATAAATATTTCGTTACTAGCCCCTAATTGACAATGCGAATTAAAGGCTTGCATCATGATATGACACTAAAACCTAAAACTTCGTCACAAATGTTTACAAAATCTGGTTATAAAAGTTTAAAAGTGCACTTCACAAACGAAAAATTATGATTTTCAAAACTTTGTAAGATGTCGTGTGCTTTAAATTACATAACACCAGTGCGGGTTCTGTACGCATTACAATTAGTTCATAGAGATATTCGATTTTAGTATGAATATATCTGACTTAACCTAAATTTCTAAAAATTCATTATTATAGGTTAAGTTGGGTACTCCTCAAGAGGTCTACCCAAGCAAGCTAAACAACTATCATTTCTTTTAACATTTATCCATCAATTGTCATTATATTTCATTAACGCATATATCCGCATTAACGGCCCACGCTGTATTAGGTACTTTACTACTATATAGTTACCTATAAATACAAGTTGATATTAAATGAAAATTTCTTCTGATGAAACATCAATCTATTGTACTTACTATTGCACCATTGTAGGCATCGTGGATCATGAAGTGTATTTTCCAGTGTTATCAAAAAGCAAACGTAATCACCCGCGTTGTTATTGTCTGGAAATTTGTAGTCCGCGGTGTCAACGCTGAGTTATAATTACATAAAAAATGGTGGACAGATAAATTTGAAAACATAAAAAGAACGATACATATACTCTTACTCATATATCTATTTTTCTCTTTTCATCCCTTCTCATCCATTTCCACACATTACTAAAAGTTTCCTTTTTATGGGCTATTATTACATCGTCTATTCTATATATATTTTACCTAATAATATAATCATAATTAAATTTCAAATTATTTAGAGATAAATATATTATTCTAAAGTAAAAAAATAAATATTTCGTTACTAGCCCCTAATTGACAATGCGAATTAAAGGCTTGCATCATGATATGACACTAAAACCTAAAACTTCGTCACAAATGTTTACAAAATCTGGTTATAAAAGTTTAAAAGTGCACTTCACAAACGAAAAATTATGATTTTCAAAACTTTGTAAGATGTCGTGTGCTTTAAATTACATAACACCAGTGCGGGTTCTGTACGCATTACAATTAGTTCATAGAGATATTCGATTTTAGTATGAATATATCTGACTTAACCTAAATTTCTAAAAATTCATTATTATAGGTTAAGTTGGGTACTCCTCAAGAGGTCTACCCAAGCAAGCTAAACAACTATCATTTCTTTTAACATTTATCCATCAATTGTCATTATATTTCATTAACGCATATATCCGCATTAACGGCCCACGCTGTATTAGGTACTTTACTACTATATAGTTACCTATAAATACAAGTTGATATTAAATGAAAATTTCTTCTGATGAAACATCAATCTATTGTACTTACTATTGCACCATTGTAGGCATCGTGGATCATGAAGTGTATTTTCCAGTGTTATCAAAAAGCAAACGTAATCACCCGCGTTGTTATTGTCTGGAAATTTGTAGTCCGCGGTGTCAACGCTGAGTTATAATTACATAAAAAATGGTGGACAGATAAATTTGAAAACATAAAAAGAACGTTCACGGGGGTCAGGTCATTTCCTTAATACTCGTAGTACAGGCTACGTAGCAGAAAATTCAGCAGTTACTTGAGCGCCCTTAAATATTAACAAGTTCCTCAAGCCAGTAAGAGCATTTAATATGGACGGGTGCGCAAAAATATGTCCGTCGAATTTACACGTACGCGTCAGATTTAGATAAGGTAGAACCTAAGGCAGGGTCTAAATCTGCCGTTTTTTGGCAGTTAATTGGACGACTGACTAGTTGGCGGTGACATAGATACCACAAGATCCGGTTTAAGTATCTAATCCGTATTTATAGCATTTTTATTTATACCGTAGAAAAATATTATAAGTATAAGAGCGTTTTCACATTCATTCGATATCCGATATCGGTGTTGAACGCCGATAGCCGACACCTTGTGCTGTTTTCACATTTATCCGATAAAATCAGCTCGATACAGCCATTTGCTCGAAAGCACAGGCTACATCCTTATGTAGCCTGTGCTTTTTTTTTTCATCCCTAGCATCCTTATACTAGGGATGAAAAAAAAGAAAAAAGTGCAAGCAATTTTAATTTTCGACCTTATTGACATGACATGTTTTCGAGTAAAAGACACGTAACTAATAAAATGTCTTTAAGGTCGAGAATTGGTTGCAGTCGCTGTTTTAGTCTCTTTGTGATCCGAAATCGGGCCAAAACAGTGGTGTTGGCTTTGATAATCGATATCGGGCCGGATCATGGAGAAGGAAACTGAATCATATTCTGTCCTCCGTGGGCCGGATAATGTGAAAAAGAGATACATATATCGGATACAGATATCGTATGAATGTGAAAACGCTCTTACGGTGAACAAAAACCCGAGCTCAAATTTGGGAACCGCTGTCTATTATGACATGCAGTTACTTTCCTATAGTTTTAATGACAGCTGTTTGTCAAAACAAAATCGTGCTGAAGCACTATTTCATATTCACTCATTCATCCACCCATTTATTTGTATGTAAGTTACTGAGTTAGATTCCAGTTAGGTACCGAGCGAGCTGTTATCTAAGTACAACACGCATCGCAGTGAGTCAGAGGTACAGAACAATATACACCAACGGGGTCAAAGGTTAAATCGCAAAACTAGGTATATTTTTCATTAACGATTTAGTTAAACATTATACATACTATGACAAGCAAGACCCTTAACGTGCAGAAGTTAGTCGGGGAAGAAGTTCTGATGTCTGATCTTAAGTTTCGTCAAAGAAGTGACCCACATATCCCACATGGTACGATGAATTTTAGAAGGTTTAAATTTTTCTATCATTGCTTTAGCCCTGGCCCGGGTCTCACTTCAGAGTCTGAGGTCCGCATCCCAGCTTATCTTCTCTATTTTGTACGATCTTGCGCATCCACGATAATAAAACCATTTGGCACGCGGGACATCCTTTACTATATGACACCAAACCGGCACGTCTTGAGCCTACCCGGCGCATAAGTAATGCCGCATAACTAGACATTTCCTACCCACGTCGCCTGACGGTTGCCGAAGGACGTGGTATCACTAGCGAAGGAGACTCTTGCATTTTTAGCTGCGATGTCAAAGACACAAAAGCTGCCGGGGATGCAAGAGTTCCTCACTTATCTTTAAATGCGACAATCAATCAATAAACATTTGTTATACTGCTTTTGTTGTTGATTGTACTTTGAAAATAGTTGATTAAAATTAATAATTTAGATTATCATGCCAAAATGTACACTAATCTGTGCAAATGAATTTAGGTAAATGTAATATTTTTTTATGGCAATGGATATTACTCATTACGAACAAAATAGGTAGGTATGTGCGGATTGTTATCTGTAATGCAAACGACAATAGTATTAATAAAACGATTCTTTATAACTAGAACATGAAGTTTATGAAAGATAAAATTTGTCGCGCCATGTAGGTATAAATATTTGATAAATAGCCAATGTATTTATTTAAATTTCATTGGATTTGAGAAAATAGAGACCAGCATGTAACAATAGCGTGACATCATTGAATTTAAAAAATAATGTATAAATTCGTTAAACCCGTTTGACGCCAATAGGCTTTACCCCCTATAATGTGGTACCGAGAATCATAATTGGCCATATGTTGTGGTATATGTATGATTAGCTACCTCTTTGGGGATTTACAGGCGTGAATATATGTAGTTATATGTAAAGTAGGTAAGAGGAATGTGAATAAGTATACGATTGTAAAAGCTTTTTTAAAGGAGCAGTTATTTTCAGGGCTAAAATAAAAATGCATATCCGTGATGAGAATGGAAAAGGTAATGAAACGGAAATATGTATGATTACATACAAATATCAAAATAATTATGTGAAATTAGAGCGCCTACATAATTTGTGTTAGCAATAAAAGTTAACAATAGACATTGAGTTGTTCATTTCTGAAATCAAACATTGTGCCAGTTAGATTTGCGACAAACTCTATTAATTTATCTATACCATATATATATAGTGGTGCGCTTTTTAGAAAGACAAGACTTACATGCCAGAACAGTATATAGTACTCCAATAACAAATATAAAGATAAAAAAAATTACAGCTTTTTAAACAGACATTGAATCTTACTATGATTCACAAAAAAAAAAACATTCAAAGCGTGATAAGGGTGTGACCAAGATATAGAAAAGGATTCGTGAATGGTTCGGAGAGGATGGCCGAACAAAGACAACCTGGTAAAGGCCCCGACATGATCAGATCAGATCAGCACGAGGACTTTTTAAGTAGGTGGGGTACTCTTTATCTGACCTTTTCCTCCCTTCCAAATGTTGTGCATGTACGTAAAGAATATTATGGAAGTAGAAGAAAGAGAAGCTTATGCCACGATTTAAGCAAATGAAAATATGTTGCCTTTACGTACCTATATATTTTTGTAAAACTTTCGAAATCTCAAATTTGGTTTTGCTGGTTGGTTCGTTTGTTTGTTGTTGAGTTGGGAAAAAATGAGGTTGCAATTTAATTGTACTTTAATTGCAGCATTTTTTGCATACCATGCAGGGTAGGTAACTAAAAGTCATTATCACTGGCTATTTATTTATTTGGTAAACTCATATTGGAGTGAATCAACAGTCATCATTAAGTCAGTCAATCAATCAAGTATGATTGAACCGTTACATTGCTGAGATTCACACTATAACACACACACCTGTATTATAAATTAATTAATATACAGTACTTATACTGTCAATATTATTCAGCAAAAATCTGAATAAAGTACACATTATAATCATGTAGCAAGCACAAGTATATAAGAGCCCATATCACGACTTTCTCAGACTTAACAGACACCTAGTAAGTGAAAATTAAGAGGCCTTTAACAAATTTGAGTGATATCTTGTAACCTATTTACATAAGTGAAATTGATGTTGTTTATTTTTATTTTTCAATAAATATTGATATAGGTACATAATGATCAGTTTCGTCTACATATTCATGAATATGAGCGTCTTCAAGGCAAAACATTATGTTGTTGTAAATTAAAATAATCAAATATATATTAAACACAAGCTAATACTCTATTGGTTAACATGCCTCTGAGTTACAAGAAATCATCGTTCGGATTTAAATATGCTTAATAATGTTATTTAGTCCATAACAGAACTACTAAAAAGAGGTAGAAAGGTTATCGTGGACTTTTCATCCAGAATTGATGTACTTGCTTTTGTCGTCAAGAAATTTCATAAAAGGAAGAAAGAAATACGTTCCGTAAGAGAAAAAAATGTATTTTTTTAGAATATCCATTAGGGACTCAATGATACTTACAAGAAAAGAAACTCAATATAATCCTTGCTGCAAGGATTATATTGAGTTCCTTTTCTTTTATAATATACAGTCACAGTCAGATAAATTACTCAAATTAGTATAATTTTGGAGTCATGTATGTAACACGTGAATAATGAAGATTAAAACGGGTTGCTCGCTCTTAATGCACGTAAACCATAACTACCTAATCACGTACCTACACAACTACTTTTACAATAGTTTGGTAGTATCACATTTCTCTACCTCTTAATATAAATTCTGTGTAGGAAGGGTGAATCAGGGTGATCACATGCAATAATTCCTTTTAAGCAATTAGCATTCTTCCGTCCGGTGCACTGAAGTTTTTAAAACATTTTACTTAGAGATATATTCTTTTATTCTTGACATAAGTTCCCTGTATCCTTAAAACTATAAGTAGCCTTATTCTTTGAAATTATAAAAGTCATTTCTATATTAGTTTCCTTCAACATTTTATCACATAATAATTTACCTACCTTAACATTACAATAAAATAATTAATTATTTAGATTTTTTAATAATACTAATATAAATTATAATTTATAAATGATACATTACAGGCAAGGTGGCGTGTACATTTATCGTGAACTAAACATAAATTATAGAATAGTTATAAATATCCATTCGGTCAAAAAGGGACCATTTTTTCTATAAGAAAGAAAGCATGGGTCATTGTTAAAAAGAAAAACGATAGTAAAAATATTATACTTATCCGAGGTCTGTCTGCATTTGTTTTTTTTTTGTTAGACCACTTATGTGGCAGGCAAGCAAACGGCCCACCTGATGGAAAGTGGTCACCGTGGCCTATGGACGTGTGCAATTGTTATTAACAATTGATACGTCTGTAGCCTGTATTTCCTTAAAATAATCTCTGTGGATTTGGTTGTAGCTTCGACAGTATAAGGTTTAACGGCAAGTTACATCAAAATAATACTTCCTATTCAATATCATTCGTCGTGTCTATAATTATTCTTATTTTACGTCATTAAGTTTATCTCTTATTGAGCCTATACCAGAGGACTATCGCAGTAAGTACATGCATCAGAAGCGCTGTAGAAAGTACCAGCGCCATGTTACCACCAATGTTTATGTTCTCCATGTCCATCTCCTTAAGGAAAGTCTTTGGTGTAATGTAGTGACAGTATTCTGAAAAAAGAAAATCATTATTGTAATGTTTATTTATCTCTTTAATTATATGTTTTATGTTATTCCTGAATTAACTTAGTATGTTCCTATATCTATCTAAAGATTCTATATCTATCTCCAGTCTGGATGAGAGTTCTTTTTAAAACTAAATAATGTTATCGATGATGACGATTTTGCTTCTGTACAATGGTTTTTTTTTCTGGTTCGCTTCAATCCAGGTCCGAAGCTTTCTCCTCAAAGTTTGTGTGTCGCTTTTTCCAGTCTAACTGCGTGTTAGGCTGGACTTTGACATTTTCCGTGAAGCGACTGTAATCTGACCTCCACAACCCATCGGTGATCAGCCAGACCAGCACTCTTTTTTTTTACGTTCGGGAAATCCTCACGGATATGCCGGAGGGGTAGGTTATGTCGGACTCGAACCGACTAAACCGCACGCCGTATCTGGGTCGTAGTGCTAGGCCGAAGGTGAGGTTGCCCTGCGACATATCCCTCGCACCCCGGCTGACCCGAGGCCATCCGTCTCGGTCTGGCCCTCCTCGGGAGGGGGAACCACGCGGTTCCTGACTCAACCCCGGTGTGGGAAGGCGCACATTGTGCTATGATGCGCGCTGCCGCCGTGGCCTGCTTCTGCTAGGGTGACGGGCGACCCCATCCGTCACCCTCAGGCCCGCGCTCATGGGGGCGGAGGTCGGTCTGCGCCCGAGTCTCTCTCTCTCATCGCGCCGCGCCCGCTCTGCTGTCTCCTTCGCGAGCATGACCTGCTCGCAGAAGGAGGCGCTGGCCGCCCACGTATCCGCGCAGCGGACCATCGCCGCGAGCAGGGTGGAGAGCGTGAGCACTCTCACCCCCAGGGCCGCTACAAGCTCCCGCCTCGGCGCCTCAAACGCCGGGCACTCGGTGAGCGTGTGCAGCCCCGAGTCCACGCTCGCGTCGCATTGATGGTAACCGGGCGTTGGCTCTATGCCCATCAGATGCAGATACCGTTCGAAGCTACCGTGTCCGGTGATGATCTGCGTCTGACGCTACGAGAGGCTACTGTGTGGCCTCTCTAGCCACTCCCCCATGATGGGTCTTACCGCGGCAATCACGGCGTGCCCTGCACGTGGTTGTCTAAGTCGTCGCTCCCACTCGGCCACCATGTCCCGGTGGAGCCGGGATTTCTGGGCCCGAATATCCTCGGGCTCGGGATCTAGGCCTCGGACTTGTGCAGAGCCACCTCGAGACCCAGCCGCCGGATTCGTTCCACGACTTGGGCAACAGCGGTCGTGGCCCTCAGGGTCACCTCGCGGTGCATAGCTCCGCTCACCGTCACCAACGTGTCGTCCGCGTAACACGTGACGGTGGCACCGTACGCAAAATCGCCGCGAAGCATCCAGTCGTAACCGATGTTCCACAGAAGCGGCCCCAAGACCGACACCTGCGGAACACCGCACGACATCTCACGCTCTCTCCATCAGGTACACCCCGACTATGTGGCGGAGGTAGAGAGGCACATCGTGGTACACGAGTGCCTCCCTGATGCAACTCCAGGGTAAGGTGTTAAATGCGTTGGAGATGTCCAATGACACCGCCAACATCACATCCACAGTGGAATGCCACCGGCGGAACCCAAACTGGATATTCGTCAGGTCCGGCCCCTCTCTAGATAGGTGCTCGACGAGGCGCTTGGCAATTACACTTTCAAAGAGCTTGCCCACCTCGACGAGCAACACTATAGGTCGGTACCCGGACGACTCGTCCGCCAGGCGTCCCTTCTTGCAGATGAAGACCAGCTTCCCCGTCTTCCACATCTTCGGAAACTGGCCCCGCTCCAAACATGCGCTGAGGAACCCTCTCAGTCGGGGTTCGAGACCGTCTTCCCCTTGAGCTAGGACCCACGCGCGGCCAGAAATGCCGTCGGGTCCGGTGGTGTTCTTCTTGACTCTCAGCCTTCGCACCGCCAGCTCTAGTTCTACCCAAGTGACCTGGGGACGTCTTCGTCAATCACCACGCCGGGCGGCGTAGGCGACCGAGGCGGCGGAGTCATCTGCGGTG